>JAXQQM020062991.1:0-55197 GCA_034641835.2 Pinus albicaulis
TCGGAAGAGTGACAGTATAAAGACATCGGAAGAGTGACGTTCAAAACGTCGGACGACATTTCGTCGGAATGGCCACACTTTACAAACGTCGGAAGCGCGACGTTAAAAACGTCGGACCAAATTTCGTCGGAATGGCGACATTTTACAAACGTCGGTCTGGGAGGCGTCGGAAGAGCGACGAGTGTTTGGAAGCGACGGGAAGTGTCGGTAGTGCGACACTTTTAAAGGTGTCGGAATTGTGACCGCACGAGAAACCACGTTTTTCCCGGCCTCGAACTGTCGCTCTTGCGACGACTGTGTGTCGGAAAAACGACGATTTGGCCGTCGGAAATTGCGCCAAATGTTCTAGTGTGTTTCTTCAGTCCCTTCTTCTTCACACATGTCGATCTCTATGTTGGAGAAATCCCCAACTGTCTCCAAGAATCTCTTGGCTTGCTCATCATCTTCAAATAACTACCAGTGCTTGATGTTGTCTGGGATTGACGGCCTATAACGCACCTCAATCTCATATCTCAATAGGGGGTTTTGAGGTGGCCGAAAAGTACCAGCAGCCACTTCTAGAGAATCTGTCATTCTGTTTTGCTCCCGAGTCATGAACTGAATATTAAATGCTAAGAAAAAGTTCTCCACCAGATCCCAGACTTCATTCCTATAGGCTCTCAGCCTAGGATGTTTAGCTTCGTACTGATTCTTCACCTACCTGAACACTAGTTCTGAATCTCTAGAACCTTGAAACTTTGTATGTTCATGCTCCTGGCTGTCTGCAACCCAAGTAATAGTGCTTCATATTCGGCCACATTATTTGTGGCTTCATACTCCAGCTTGAAAGATAGAGGCACCCATCTTCCTGCCGGTGAAATCAATAACACTCCAGCTCCATTTCCTTCTCTAGAGTTGGCTCCATCGAAGCGAAGAGTCCAGATTTCTGACTCAGGACTTTCTTTGAACTATTCTGTCTTGATCTGGTAAAATGATGGTTCATTTGCGTACTCTTGATCTTCCTCAAGAATTAAGCATGAGAAATCCCCCTCCCTGCTATAAACTGGGGAATTCACTGAATCATCCACTTTAGTGACTGTCTTAACAAATCTAGTCTCTCTGTACAACCTCCTTTGGCCACCAAATAAAGGGATAGTGGCATAGGTCAGATCCAGCTTAATTGATCCCCCAATTTTGGTTCCCCGAGATATTTATAGTAACATGCCGAAGCGAGCTGGGATGTCAGCCACCACTATATCCATCACTACACTTTTTACCAGGATCTGAGCCAGGTTAACCACCAAGTCTTTTATCATGCCCAGGCACTTAAATCTTTTGGAGTCAAATGAGTAAAGGTCTTTGTAAGGGCGGGTGATCTGTAGTCCTAGTTTCTCCATGACTGAAAGAGGTAAAAGATTATGAGAGGCTCCAGAATATAACATGCAGTTATGCAGGAGCAGGTCATGTATTACCAAAGACACATAAAAAGGTGGAGTGGCAACATCCAATTCCTCTACATGAGGGCCAAAAACAACCATATGCCTTTCTTCTTGCAGGTTGAGACTATCTGGAATGTGTGTTACTTCTAGAGGAAGAATGAAGGATGTGACTTGGGACTGATATGCTGGCTGTTTCAATAGCTCAGTCAAGGGAACTGGGATTTTCACTTTTTCAAGTTCTTTTTGTAAACTAAAGATAGATGAAGACTTATCTATTGACACTTCTTTTTCTTTTGAATCTTTGCTTTGGAGGGGAGGCTTAACTTATTTTACGATGGGCTCGACCTTAGGGGGCGCAGTCACTTGTGAAGATGAAGGCATTAGAGTATCAGATTGTAGAGGTTGGTTAAGAGGCCTCTTACCTTTTTCTAGGGGTTTTTGAGGATTGAACACCTTCTGTGCAGGTGCCTCTTCTTGAGCTGTGTTCTCTTCTTGATCCTGAGTGCGAGTTCTCTTTCTGGAGGACCTGAGATCATATCTTCTGTTGAACTGAGCTTGCATGAAATCAACAAACTGCTTGCAGTAGTCATCAATCTCAGGCTCTTCGGTATCTTCATTGGCCTTCACTTCTGAGTGAGCTTGTACTTCCTCTTCGTCACTTTCATGTACAGGACATTCTATGTCATTACTGTTTGAGAAAACAAGGCATGCCTCCTCTTGTTCATAGGCAGGGTCTTCAGGGGAACCCTCTACTTTCCCCTCCAGGTATAGAGGATGCGGTAGCTGATCTTGCTGCTCCTTATCTCCCCTCTGTAGTATATACAAGGGTGGTTTTCTTTACTGAGGATTGAATCCTCTGTTTCGAGCATTTTGGAAATTCTTTGGGGGTGAATTCTTGGCCTCCATCTCAAGCTTGATCAGCTTACTTGAGAGATTCTTGATCATTTTTTTCATTTCTTCGATCTTGTCATTAGCCGAATCTCTGTCTTGGCTTGAGGTGGATACTTCCTCTTTTCCCCTTCTTCTAACATCCTGTTCATGTTTCCTTTTGGATTTTCCAGTAGAAGAAAAATTTTCTTCTATCTCCAATGCGTCGGTCTGTGCATCGTCCAGAGTGGCTGGCTTCCTTTCTCTCAAGGAGAAACTGAATTCAGAATCAAACGCTGCCACAAAAATGACCTTGGCAGCAGTCTGGTGAGGCTTCATGTCGGCGGGGAGACTTAGGTACAATTTGTTAAATCTTCTAATAAACTCTGACACCCCTTCATTATGTTTCTTTTTCAAATTGTTGAATTCAGTAAGAATATTACCATGATGTTTCTTTTCTCCCCATTTTTTGACGAAAGCATCCTCTATTCCCTCCCATGTGTTGATAGAACGAGCTCCAAGTGTCTTGAACCACTTTCTAGCTTCCCCATCTAAGGATTGCACAAAAAGCCTTAGGACTACGTCCAGGTGTTCCACATTAAAATTCTCTGCAAAAGAGCAAAATACTTCGATATGCTTTTGGGCTTCAATCTCATTCTTACCACTGAATATGGGCAGAATCTTTAAATAATCTTGTGGCATGTCATTTAATACTGCAGGTAGCTCCAGAGAAGCGTATCTATTTTGCAGGAAGCCAGGGACATTAGCCATTGGAGGAGGAGGTGGAGGTAACAAGAGAGCTTGGTGAGTAAGTGGAGGGGTAGTTGGAAGTGAGGTGTGGATGATGATAGGAATATAATGAACAGCAGCTTGGGATGATGGAGACAATGGTGGAGTGGTAACAGCAGATACTTCCGTGACTTCTTTAACTTCCTCGACCTCGGGAGTAGGATGAAATGTGTAACGGGTGGTATCTACTGACTCAGCCTCGTCCTTGACTCAGATATTTCCCGCGGGTAGATAGTATGAGTAATAGTCGGTTTCACCGAGAGCGGAGTTAGAATCTTGCCACTGGGCAACCTGAGAAGAGGAAGAAGGAAGGTCTTCTAGACAAAGTGGTGGAATCTCAGTATGAACAAATGGTCTCCCTCTCCATCTTCTTCTATGTAAAATTCTTTCTGGGTCAGACACAGAGGGTGTCTTTGGCTAAGAAGTATCTGACCTAAGGTGTGGCTTCCGAGGAGCCAGGAATGCAAAGAGATTTAGTAGGGAAAATGAATGTGGAGTCGCCAAGGTGAGGGATATACAACTCTCAACCTTCCATGCTCACCTAATTTAAGAGTGAAATGGGGTTTTGTCGAGGCCCAGGGATTTCAATGCTTCATCAACTTCTTCCCCGGCAACAGCGCCATTAAGATGTTGTCGTTCCTAGAGACAGCCTCGAGTTGTCAGAGACCAGTGCCTAGGACATCTTAGCTAGTAAAGAGTGTAAGGTATAGCCTAAGACCATTATTCAGCTCAGGGCTCTTTACCATATCAAATTTTCTGATGAGTTACAAAATTTGATGGGACCAGACAGCTTTCAGATCAGCAACATATAAAAACATGCAGAGGCAAGAGTAGAATTACTTACACAGATACATGAGATAGCTTAGAAACAACTTTCATTAAGGAGGGCCAGTTTCCAAATGTTATATGGACATTGTTAAATCAAGGCGTTTGCGGTGCAGAAGGTAGAAGAGGTGCATTAAATACCAATGGAATGGTATTCGGAAAACATATTTTGCTATAGCATGGGCTTAAGAACTAAGAATCCATACATACCAATCAGTTCTGAAGGAATAAGGTTCCACGATATTCAATATAGAGGAAATCTGAATGAAGTGTAAAACGAAACACCATATTATGTATGAGCCATATTTAAAGCAGCTAAAGCAGTCTCATATAAGCACCACATAATGATAAATTTATATCAGAACTGGTGAGTTACTCGCATTCCAAAACATGATATAAAGAAAATGGAGACAGTGAAATAGACAATGAAACAATACTACGAAGAAAGAGTCACAGACCATACAACATCAAGACCAGAATCCTCACATAAAATAGAACTTTTCTTCGTTGAGACCCTATGGGCTCTGTGCATTTGCATTAATAATTCAACCACAAGCATACAAAATATTCTTACACAGCAAGTTTCTTTGGAAAATCTGGAACCCTTTTTTCTCATTCGATCTTGCTTATATAGACCTCTTCCTATCTCAGCAAGAAGATATTTTTGAGAAAATATCTTCTTCGCATGACTAAAATCTATTACAGGTCCTTATAAAAACAACAAAACTCACGATGAGGGATCAGGCCTCTCATCATGGATAGTCAGGCACTTGGCCGTTTAAAACAGAAAATTAAACAGTAGTCTGATAAAAAAGATAAAATGCTGGAGTGGAGCAAGTAGCCCACTCGAAAATTTAAAGAGTAAGTAATTTAGTAAAAAGTAAAAAGTCCACGAGGGCCGAATCATGAAATAACAATTCATCATTTGTGAGAAGGGGTTGAGGTTGTTGCTGACACTGGTGGCGGCGCGTTTGCGGATGAACTGGCAATTTGGCTAACGAACTGGGCACACCTCTGCTGACTATCTGCAGCAGGCTCTGGCATCATTGCAAATCCTTCTACCCTTATGAAAGCTTCAGTGAGATCGCTCAAATTTGCCTCAATAGGGACTTTATGATTTAACGAGTGGAGAAGAGCAAACTCTGGGCGCAGTGATGCGATCATGGTTTCGGCCTTGAGCCGGCTGGTTTTATCTAACATGACATCTGTCCGGTCCCTTTCTTGCTTCAGGCATGCTTCATACTCCGGTAATGGTTGCATTATAGAAGGGGTGGTGGAGTCCCAACATGTCGGAATCCCTACTGTCGTGATTTCAGCCCAAACTGCATCAAACCGGTCCACGGTGTATATCAACTGCTGCAAGGCTTTTGAAGCCATGATGCTAGCCGATTCCTTTTCGATGAGTTTCTGACATTCTAGGGCCTCTTTGTGCCGGCTGACTATGTCGTGTTGCTCTGATTTGTTAGCTCTCAGCCCTTTCAAGAATGACACATACTCTCTGGCACGCTGAGCCCTGTTGACTAAATCGATATCCCCTTCCTGAAATCGTCTTTTGAGATAGAGTACTGAAGACTTCATCTCCTCTATGACTTGTAGAAATTCCCATTGCTTTGTCACAGCTAAAATGATCTCGGACCAAATAATCTTTCTACCCTCTCTGAGAGTGAGGTTACCTTTCAGGCATGCTTCGAGATCATTTATAGTCTTCTGCTGGTCAACCCTCATTTTATTTTCCTGTTCAATTTATTTCTGCAATACTTCGATCCTTCTGGTATTCTATGACTGGGATTTTTCCAAATCCATGATCCTTTGCCTTGCAGTGGAAGCCCGTTTTTCCAGTACATCATTTGCAGCTTTCGTTGCGTCCAGCTTTTCTGAAAGTGAACTCGACTCAGGTGGCGTTGTAGCTGGCGCACAGCTGTGCGTGTCCCAAGTGTTCTGTAGCTCTGCCAACCTACTCTGAAGAGTAGCGATTGTTCCTGCCAACTTCTCCTTCTCTTATCTTTCCTGTGAAAAGGTGCCGGCCAATTCCCTTTTCTCTTTTTCTACTTGTGCCAACTTGGCTGTCTGCACATGTTGGGAGGCTGGCATGTGGGCTTTACCTTTTAGTGAGGTAACTTCCTTCCGCAATTGGTCTATTAAAAAGGCCTGTGGGTTTGTTTCCCTAGTGTCTTTCCCTTTGATTTGATCCTCGAGACCTCGTATCCGATTTGCCTGGGCGCG
Source organism: Pinus albicaulis (assembly GCA_034641835.2). NCBI lineage: Eukaryota > Viridiplantae > Streptophyta > Pinopsida > Pinales > Pinaceae > Pinus > Pinus albicaulis. The sequence goes on from JAXQQM020062991.1 coordinate 6,123, forward strand.
GGCACTTGCCTCCTCATTCTTCAGGGTAGTCCTCATCTGTGCATGCTTTTTCTCAAGTTTCCTTAGTGCGATGGTAGCTCGCATTACCTCATCTTTTAGCATATCAGCTACAACCTGAAACAGGTTACACATATCAGTTGCTGGAACCTTAGACATATCAATTGCATGTTGAAGTACCCGGTAGCTAGTGGCACCTGTATAAGGGTCCAAAAGGGCTTCAGCCATAGACAGTACCAGATGCTCGGTATCTACATTCATGGTGGTGGAGATCCTGGTGTGATACTTTTCTACATACCCCTCCAGCTCAGTTTTGTATTTCTTTCTAATTATACTATTTTTCTTGACCCTTTTGGCTGCCACCGGTGAGGTATGATCTCCCATGGCCTGTGAAACCTCAGTGAAGTCGGGAGAGGTGGTGCTGTCCCTCAACACTTTGATTCCGGCCTTGCTACTATAAAGTGGCGCATATGGTATGAACAGCTCAAGCAGCTGTTCCTCCCCTATAATTTCGGCTTCACTTGAGACTGTTTTCTGTTTCTTATGAGAGGGAGAACCTGTTCCTGAAGGACTGAATTCCTCTTCTTGTCTTTGTTGATGCCTTCCTCTTCCCCTGTGGCAGATGAATCTGTCTCCATCTGCGAAACCAAAGGCCAAATTTCCATGTTAGCCTTCCACTCCATAAACGGTCTTGGTTCATGTACATAAGGTGTGGACCGATTTCTCTTTCTCCTATTTGAAATAATCTTCCGGGGATCATAAGCCCAAGTCTTCCCCTGTCTTAGGTCCATACCCTGCAATATATTTTTGACAATGGGAAGGGCGAGTCTTGAATTCACGAAAAACGGGCCGATTTGGGTAGGAAGCCTCAGAATGTAACCTTTCTTAGAGGGAAAAAAGTGGAGCTGGTCAGCTTTGAGGGTTTGCCGAATATACTCCAGACCGTAAACTCGTCGGCTGGGAAACACCGGTAGCAGGTAAGGGGTGACCTCGGCTCCATAGACCTGAATTTTCGTATAATTATCAGAGAGATACCAGTCCCCGGTGCTTTGGATTTTACCAGCTTGCAGCCAGTTCTTAATTTCAGGAAAAACCCTAGGGGAGGGCAAACCATGAATGATGGTGTAAGCGATGGACATGAAATCATTCAGGAAACTAGAGTAACCCACCCCTTTTGGCAATTGGCGCACTACAGAGTTCTAGTCAAAAACGGTTCGAGGCTGAGAATTGACCTCATATACCCTATCCAAGCCCAAACGCTCGAAACTATCAACATGTTGATACAAGAAAAGATAGAACACTAATGAACAGAAACGAAAATGACTGGTTTCCAGGAGTTCTTGGAACTGGGTGTGGATGCTGGCAGATAAGTAACCCGGGATATCTAGGACAACCCCCTTCTGAGACATTAACCATAGAAAGAAAACACATACTTTGGAGGTTTCCCCCAACCCGCCTACACCTAACAGACCTGCAATGAGCGCAAGGATGGGTTGTACTTCCTCCTTGAACAGGTTTAATGGGAAAACTTCTGTTCTGGGAAGGGTAGTGGCCTGGCTGCTGGAAATAGAAGCAATGAAGCTTTTTTGATGCTCCCATGGTGATTTGGTAAACTGGGAAGTTAAGGCTTCGTCGCTGAAAGCAATGTAGGTGGAACTGTTGGGAAAACGGAGGGCTTTCTTGATGATGTCGGGCGAAAGGGAGAAAATCTGATTTCCTTGGGCGGAGGTAAAAGTGCCTTGGTCTTCATCGTAGGCGTCTCTGAGCCAGTAGATGAACTCGACCACCGGGAAGACTAGGGGGGTAATCTGATGGTAAAAGCCGGACACGACCCCCCGGTATCGATCCCTATTATGAACATGACGCGAAAAAAGCTCAGGCCTTATACTACTAATGGGGAAATGGTACTGGTCGTCGCAGACTTCATCTTGCTTGTCGATGAAAGGCTCGAAACCGGGAGGGTTTCTAGTTTCTTGGAACTGGGGAGTCTATGGTTCGTTCTTCTTGGGTGTGCCCCTTCCCATGATTGACATATGAAAACTGAAAAGAAAAACAAAGGGAAAACAAAGGGAATTGAAAGGGACAGAGCACCTGCACAAGAGGTAGATTTTCTTAGGAAAGCAACGCAGAGGGTAGTCTGGTGATGATTGGGTAGACCTAGTACTTTTTCCCGCTTGGTATATACCGTGACCGGAAGACCTCAGACTTTTACCGCAGAAAACGACGGGAAACTGCTATGAAGACTGGTAATTTTCAGGCAGGAAGGGGTAGAAGTGAAATAGGTAGGGCAAGTGTCGTAAGGACACTGACAATGGGGAACGCGGCGTGTAGGGATTGGGTGTTATTTGGGGATAGGTGAACACCGCGTGCCGGGTTTACTACCGGTACGGGCCCCAGTACCCGCTCATCTAGGACTTACCTTACCTCTTTGGCCGCATGCGCCATATAACTCCTAAAACATATTATCCCCAAAGCGGATTAAATATATAACCTACCAGCTGTAAGGGCCCACATTTCATTCCGCCATGTCACCCTATCACATGACACGTTCCTGCCACCTCCTTCTAGCCTTGGGTCCCCACCACGCCACGTTATCACAATTCTGTAGGGGTATGGGTCTCTTCCCTTCCTCGATGCTTGACCCCCTCGGAATTTCCCTTGTGTGCATATTCACGCTGTGGTAATTCTTTTAATATTTGTGTTTTGCACTCTCCGTACTGCTTCTTTACACTTTTACGTTTCCATTAGCCTTTTCGCTTTATACTTCACCTTTGGCTTTTATGCACGTGACTTTCGTTACCTTGTTTGATTTCAACCAACTTTTGAAGTATTTCACCCTTCGATATAATGTTTCAATGCATGACTTGTCAACATTTTAATAAACCAATGACTAATATTAAAGATTAAACAACAGAACCTTTAGGATGTGCATTGATTATCATCAACTGAATAAGTTGACCATAAAAAACCGATACCCTTTACCCAGAATTGATGATATTTTTGACCAAGTGAGAGGAGCTTCAGTATTTTCAAAGATTGACCTAAGGACTGGTTATTACCAGCTCAAAATTAAATAAGAAGACATCAGCAAAACAACCTTTCAAACCAGGTATGGTCACTACGAATTTATAGTCCTACCTTTTGGGTTGACAAATGCCCTTGCCACCTTTATGTGCCTAATGAACAGTGTGTTAAATAAGTACTTGGATAAGCTCATGCTTGTATTTATAGACGATATTTTGGGTTATTCCAAAAGTGAGGAGGAGCACAAGGAGCACTTAAGGATGGTATTGCAAACTTTGAAAGAAAACCAGTTATATGCCAAGTTTAGTAAATGTGAATTCTATAAAGACAAGATGCAATACTTGGGACATATTATTTCTGAACAAGGGTTGGCTGTTGACCCTGAAAAATTAAAGGCTATCAAAGAATGGCTTGTAGCAACAGATGTTTCAGCAATAAGATCATTCATGGGGATTGCAGGCTATTATCACATATTTGTGGAGAGATTTTCTGCCATAGCATACCCCATAAGCTCACTCCAAAGGAAGGGTGTCAAATTTGAGTGGACTGAAAAATGCCAAAACAGTTTTGAACAATTGAAATTAAAACTCACCACAACCCCTATATTGAAAATTGCAGATCCTGATAAAGAATTTGTTGTATGCATCGATGCCTGTAGAGAGGGGTTGGGAGGAGTCCTTTTGCAGGAAAATTCAGTTATTGCATATGAGTCTAGGAAACTGAAGACACATGAACAGAACTATAGTGCATATGATTTGCAGTTGGCTGCTGTTATTCATGCCTTGAAGATGTGGCGACACTATCTTCTAGGAAAAAAATTACATTGATGACTGATCATATTAGTCTTAAATATTTCTTTTCCCAAACTGATTTGAATGCTAAACAGGCCAAATGGTTGTCCTTCCTAAGTGAATTTTACATAGACATAAAACATATCACAGGGAAAGAAAATAAGATTGCTGATGCCTTGAGCAGAAATTCCTGTCAAATTTTAAACAGCATTGGAAGTAGTGCCCAGTTTGATTTAGAAGAGTTAGTGAAAAAAGAAGCAGACCAGGATCCAAATTATGAGAACCTACAAGTGAAAATCCTAAAGAAGGAGATGAATGATTACACTCAAAACCAGAAGGGACTGATCTGTTATAAAAACAGATTATATATTCCCAATGTAGAGTCCTTGAAAATAGAGATTCTAAATGAATATCACAAACAACCATATGCAGGACATCCAGGATATCAGAAAATGTTAACAACTTTGAAAAAGAAGTTGTTTTGGCCAGGAATGAAAAGAGATGTAGCAGAATATTTAACTAGATGCATGGAGTGTCAACTAGTCAAAGTTGAACATCAGCATCCTGCTGGTTTGTTTTTCCAATTTCAGAATGGAAATGGGATACTATTTCTATGGACTTCATAACAGGATTACCCAAAACAAAGTACCAACATGATTTAGTGATGGTAGTAGTAGACACTTGAACCAAATATGCACACTTCATAACAGTGAAATCTACTTTCGGGACAGCCCAAGTAGCGAATGTGTTCTTGAAGGAGGTAGTAAGGCTCCATGGGGTCCCAAAGGTAATTGTTTCAGACAGAGATGCTAAGTTTACAACAGCTTTTTGGAAAGGTCTGTTTGGAGGTATGGGCACTAAGTTGAATTTTAGTACTGCCTATCACCCTCAGTCCGACGGTCAGACAGAGAGAACTAATCAGATTTTGGAGGATATGATGAGAATGTATGTGATGGATAGGCCATCACAGTGGGAAGACTACTTGCATTTAGCTGAATTTTCCTATAATAACAGTTATCAATCCTCTATCAAAATGAGTCTGTTTGAGGCACTCTATGGAAGGAAAGGTCATACTCCTTTGAGCTGGAGTCAACTGGAAGATAAGCTAATGTTGGGACCAGACGCTTTACAAGAGATGGAAATAATTGTTAAAAAAATACAAAGAAACATCAAAACAACACAAGATCGCCAGAAAAACTATGCTGATAAGAAAACGACACACCGAGAATTCAAAGTGGGGGAGCATGTGTACCTGCGTATTAAACCCAAAAAGAGCACACTTTATGCTGGAAGTTGTGCAAAACTAGCTCCTATATATTATGGTCCTTTTGAAGTGTTAGAAAGGGTGGGACCAGTGGCTTACAAGTTGGCCTTACCACCTCATATTAAAGTTCATGATGTGTTTCATGTTTCGTTATTAAAAAGATATATACATGATGCTTCTCACATTGTTGATTGGAATTTGGTATAGGTGGAACCAGAAGGGGAGTTCCTTCTAGAACCGCTTCAAATATTGGAGCGGGAAGAAATTGAATTGAGAAATCAGACGGTAGCGAGAGTAAAGGTGCAGTGGAAGAACTTTATTGCTGAAGAAGCTACTTGGGAAAGAGAAGCTAAAATGATGGAAAAATATCCATTTATGTTTGAAAAATGAACTCTAGTAATTAGATATTAACACCGAGGACGGTGTTTTCTTTCAGAGGGGGAATATGTAACACCCCTAGTTTATGTGTTTGATTTTCAAAAAAAAAAAAAACTAGACATTTGAATTTTAATCCTAAGGGGAGTGGACCCCAAAGGACAAATATTTTGTGGATTTAATTAAATATTTCAAATTGAGAATATGAATAAAATAATTCTGTGCAGATTGACCAAAATGAGAATTTTGAGATCACTTGCTAAATCCATGAGGATGGATAAAGGCAAATACTTTCCCCACAATCTTTCAAAAATCCTTGAAAGAATTTATTTCCAAATTAGATTTTGAGGAAAAGCTAGTTTCCCCAATGATGTGGAGAGTAGTTGGGAAGAGGTAAAAAGCTAGGAAAAGCAGAAAGCAGCTTTAAAAGTCCCTAAATAGGGAAGCCTAGGCAAACAAGAAGAAAAGCATCCTGATATTCTGGACGCAGAATTAGAAACAGGATTTGGGGAGTAGTAGCTTAAATAAGCTATTCCTGAACAGATTAGAGGTTGATCTGTTCTAGGAGGGATCTCAGCTCGGGGGTGAATTCTGGAGATAGACAAATTCTAAGGTTGGGTGGATTGGTCATATAATTAAGTGGTATGCACAGTTCATTTATATTATCTGTTATAAGGTGTAGGTATAAAAATTATGTTGTATTGAATGTGAAAGTATTATATGTGGCATGCTGTGAGTAATTACATTCCATAAATTTAACAGAAATATCAGAAGAATTAGTCTTCAAATTTCTGTACAGTTGTAGGAATCACATCTATGGGACGAAATTCATTGGAATCTCTAAACCATAGCTGGTCTAAATATGAGAATACTTAATTCCCAAAGATGATTTACAGTTTAACTTTAATCTGCTTCTGTTTTTATGAACTAAATCCTAACTATTGAAAAAGGAGCCTAGTACCCTTACCTGCATCATAGAGTAAGGAAAATAGATACAAAGTATATTTACTTGAAATAAGCAGTGAAATAAATAAGCAGAAAACAAAGAGTATATAATTGATAAAGGTGCCATGGATCACTAGTTACATGATACTAAAGTCAATGAATTGGCAAAATCTAAGTATGTTACCAGTATACCTATATGTTTAGTCACAGAATTAAACTCATTCCAAATTTAAACACATATGTATAATTAATAAATTGTACAGTTATCTATACTGAAACCAAAGGCCTGTGATACATAGGCGGTTACAGTACTAATTAACATGACATGTTAGACATGAGAACCAATTTAGTTACACAAATTCTATCCAGCAAATTTTAAATAAAAAGTATAATGAGATGAGGACTTAAAATTTATAAACTCATTGCCATCATAGTAATCTAAAGATCTGGAGTTATACCAGTACCAAAAAGGAACGAATGAAGTATTGTAGAAAATGGTGAGGTAGTATTTAAAATATTATATTGAAAAGACAACATGTTACTAGAAAACTAATTCTGTACTAGAGATTATAATTACTGAACATGAGAGAGTTCTCATTTATTACATCAAATTTTATATATAATTTCTGAATAATTCGAAATCCTGTAGCAAACGTAAAGAATTTTTCTTGACTCGAATACTAGGTGGAATTAATAAAAATAGATTAAAAGAGTCACAATACACTGGTATAGTTGACAGTACATTTAAAACAAATTACCATCGGTATGAATGATTTTAACTTTCAATTATGAAAGACCTGAACCATTGAATAGAATTTCTCATATACAGCAGGTCCAAAGAGGAAAAAAAAAAAAACAAATTATCAGTAGAAAAATAATAACAGTATGAAGGAAATTCATATCGTCATCATCTGGGCAAAATTTCACCTAAGTCAGAGTATATAAAGTCCGGTGTAATTAATAAGTAGAACGTATAGAGACAACGGTATGAATCTCTTTGGATTCAAAATTATCATCCATGGACTGATATAAATCAAACGTTAAACAATTCGTTGCATGGGCAACGAGTTAACACATAGCCGAAGTTTCTCGTGAGTACCGACCTATATCAAAGAGAAAGGATTAAAAATTATTCAACGAAAAATGCAACGAGCTCGCGGGAAGTGCTCAGACGAAGTAGGAAACAAATAATTACCTGTGAATGAATGACATTATGTTAGTTTAAAGATGTTAGTGACTGTAAACGAAGATATCGAAACTGTATCAGCTAAATAAACAAGGGAAATCTTATCTATGGGAAGGAACGATTATGAGTTTTAAAAAAAAAAAAAATCAAATATATTTATTACCTGGGCAAGGAACGATTTCAGTAACATTCTTGGTCATCACAGAAAACAATGGGGAGTCGAAGATGACTGAGGACGAAAACCCTCGCCTCATCTTAGTAGGACGTCGCCTACTCAAAATTTCCACAAATCAGATGAGGTAACCATCAGTATCGGTCAATGGGTCCTGAGAAACGAGAAATTTAAAATATGAAATGGACTGATGATCGTCTACTGAGTAGGAAATAAAAACAATTGTAAAACCATGTAACGATACAAAAATTTCTGTAGTACGTAAATCGATTTGATTGCAAACAATAGGGAAAAACCCTCCTAGAACGAATGTCAGGGACGTAGAGCCCATTCAGAAATTTCACTTTGAATTTTATAACGAGGAGAATGGTTATGGAAATGTCCAAACCTGGTAATATGAAAGTAAAATCGTAACGACCAAATACATACTACAGCGCAATAATACAAAATCAAAACATTGAAGAAGAAACTTAATTTACCTCTACGTATTGGCAATCGAGTGCGACGAAGCTGGTGTTGTGCACCATTAACGCTTGGAGGTCGAGCAGAGATACCAACGCAATAACAAACCAAGGATGAATGTGGGAACGGAGGTTCGAATAGAGAAGCGAACCAGAGTTTACTTCTCAACCCTTATAGTACCCATAAACGAAAAATCCTAATAAAATCTAGCCATACAACTGGCACAAATCGGTAGACTCTCACATGGATCGACAACGATCTTGATGGTTTGATTTTAGTAGTAATTCAATAAAATCCAAACGTACAAGTACCCCAATATATTTAATATGCATTCAGAGCCGTAACCAAATAGTACTATAAAATACATTAAATTCAGAGTTAGAGGATACGAGTAAATCCATAAATCAATTTCAAGCATACGATGAGCAGAGTGTGATAAAGGCGATGCAATACGAAACCATAAAACCAAGATATGATACAGTACTTGAGATGTACTCCATATAAACTAAGTAAGGGGAACGATAAAGTCATATATACTGACACGATAATATCGTATGTCAAAGCTTATGGAAAGAACAATATATCATTCAATTGGATAAGTACAATCTTGCCAAGAATACAAACCATAGAAGTGGAACTTTTATAATAAAATCAAATTAAACAAGATCTCCAATTGAAAAGAAAAATCATCATCTTATATATATAGGGTGAAATTCATATAAGGGTGGATTATAGGTAAATATATGTAATGGATTATACATTGTGGATTTTATATGGGATGGAGTTTATATTATTTATATATTGTGGATTATATATATATATATATATGGTGAATATATATATATATATATAATGGAAGTGAAGGTTTATTGACTTGATTTATAATAGTTAATATAACCAACATAGTTATAAAGAAATTTTTATATGCTTTACTCTATTGAAATATAGATACAATGGGGAATAGACTAAACATAGAAATTATGTTTAATAAAAGTATATGGAATTTTAATTCGAAAAGGTAGTTCTAAACACCTAGGTATTAGTTAGATGAACAAAATTGAGTTCATCAAGCCAAAGAAAATGATAACTTCAGAAAAAAAAGTTTTGGCGTATGTCGAAGTTGAGGGACATTACAAATGGTATCAGAGCTCATGTTATACAAAACTGGGCTGTTGTTATGTGTGCTCACTGTATAAATGATTTACTGTTGAATTTTTCTAATCTTTGTTGTTTAGTGTACAGTGGTGCTAGAATGGCAGAAGGTGAGGAAATTTATGTTGATCTGTGTGATGATGACAATACACCAGATCCCAACGCTCCGGTGATGGCTATTTTCCACAGTTTGCAACGAGAAATGGCTGAGCTAAGAAGCCAGAATGACAGATTGTCATTAGCCAGTGAGAAGCAGGAAAATCTCATCAGAGAACTAACTTCGCGGAACAGCCAAGAAGGTGAAGGTTCCGGAAAGAGGAAGACTGATGAGTCTGAGGAAGATGATGCTGTTAGGCATCAGTATAAGAAGAAAAAGGAATTACAGGGGGAATTTCGAAAGATCAATTCTCCCTCCTACGATGGGGAGAAGGAGGAAGATGCTGAAGCCTGGTTGCTGAACATGATTAAGTACTTCCAGGTCTATGAATATGAAAGCAATCTGAAGGCTAGATTGGTTGTTCACCAGCTACAAGGTAAGGCTACCTTGTGGTGGGAAGAGACGAAAATGGTTCATGCTATTGATGAAAAGACAGTTACTTGGGAAGATTTCCACGTTAATTTTAAAACCGCTATTTAAATGAATGTTATTATGATGATAAAGAAAAGAAATTTCATGAGGTTAGACTGGGACAACTTACTATTGATGAATTTGTTACTAAGTTTACAAATCTGTTGAGATATGTCCCTTACATTAGGGAAGAGAAGGCAAAGGTGCAAATGTTTCTGAACTGTTTGCCTACTGTGTATAAGGAGAAAATAGAGTTCAATAATCCAAAAACCATGGATGAAGCGGTGAGAAAAGCCAGATTATGTTACCAAAAGTTCAAAGGTAAAAATGAACATGGAAAAAGCTGGGTAAATAAGAGTGAATTCAAGGGGAAGAAACAGAAACCAGCTTATTTGAAGAACTTTGGCAGGGATCATCAGCGGAAGAAATTTAACAAACCCAAGGAAAGTCAAACTGCCCAATCCCAAGTCGGTTCCAAAAAACTAGATGAAGGAAATAAGAAGGAAGGCATAGTCAAAATGAGGGAACCTTTGAAATGCTGGGGATGAGGAGAACCCCATCTGTTGAGGGATTGTCCCCACCGAAACATTCAAATGATTATGAGAGACCACGAAGCGACCACAGTAAATGACATAGCAAGAAATATGCCTACTATCAGTGCAGCCTTGGAGAATCAACAAGCAGAGCATCAAGCTACCATGGTTGAAATGGAGGGTAAGATTTCTGACCAATCTGTTACAACTTTGATTGATCCGGGTGCTTCTTTTAGTTACATTAGTCCAAAAATTGTAGAAAAATGCATACTCAAAACTGAAAAATTTCAGCAGTCTTGGCTGGTCTAGTTAGGCACTGGAACCAAGATGAAAGTAACTCATAAGTTACCTCAAACAACAATAAAATTAAATGATTTTCAAACAGAGCTAAATTTAAATATTTTTCCATTAGGTTCATATGACTTGCTGATAGGAATGGACTTGCTGGAAAAGAAAAAGGTCATGATGAACTGTTGGGATAAAACCTTGCATGGTATAGATGAAGGGGGGAAACCTTTTATTCTCAAGGGAAAACCAAAACCTATCTCTGTAAGACAAATATCATCACTGCAATTAAAACGAACAGCTAGGAAAGGATACCAAGTCTATGCAGTACATGTAGAAGAGACAGAATAGAAAACTGAAGAAAATCTACTGGATGCTTTTCCAGTAGTAAGAGAGTTTAAGGAAGTTTTTCCAGAGGAGATTCCTCATCTTCCTCCCAAAAGAGAGATTTAATTTTCAATCGATTTGGTGTCGGGAGCAACACCTTTTTCCCAACTCATTGGCTACAAGATGAAACTTGCAAGTAGCTTCAAACAGTAATAAGCTCTCAAGCAATGAAATAAGCAACTTCAAACAACAAGGACGGAACAGATAGCTTCAAACAAGAATGGCTTCGATACCATGATAAAAAGAAAGAAACAATAAGAAAGAACGAATTACTGGAGAGCTCAAGCTAAGAATTATTTTATTCTGAACAATCTATATATACAGGCATATAGACAGTTACATAAAAACAATTTGAACCAACTAAAAACTAATTTCTAAAACTGATTTTTAAACTAAAACTTAACTTAAAAATTAAATCTTTTAACAAAAGAGGTAATCATGTGGCTTTGAACTTCAATCAATATTATAAGGTTTTGGAGGTTAAATTTTTTAATTTGGATGCAGATGGTATTCTCACTAATCGCCCGCCACCTAAGTCTTAAACCGGGCACATAACTCGAAAATATGAAACAAGATTTCTATATTATCAGTCAGGTATTTTTCAGCTTATCGTTGAATGTCCCTGGCACATATTTCCACAAAAGCTTGCAGGTAATAATAAACTTATTTCTAGGCAACCTCCAAGGTAATAATAAATAAATGGCGTTCGTGGTTGATTACATCTTCAATTTCAATATTTATGTATTTATTTAATTGTGTATGTTGGAATATTGATAATTCCAAAATAAACTCCCCTCTTCAAACATAGAGAAATTAAAACATAAATTTTTCTTGCAGACAGAGATGGCATGAAAATGCTTTCTTCTATTTCATTAAACAGAACTAAAAACTATTACAAATTTCTTCCTCAGTAGAGGGATTCACATAATACTATCAAGACTGCTACAAACGCAGTGCACCAAAACAAATCTCTCTCTCTGTCTCTCTCAAAATGCACAAACAGTGCTCTATTGGTCTTACTGTGTTTTTCTTGCCTGCGGGCTCTCACACAGCGATTACAACAAAAGTAACATTACATTACATTATATTGCTCACAACCTCATGTTCTTTTGACTCTATATATATATAACGCGGCGGGAACAAAACTTAAAACAAGGAAATAAAACAAATTAAAAAGAAAAAATTTGCGGAACTTAAAAGAAATCAAATGTGTGATGTAGGAGTGGGGACCACATCGCAGTCGGAAATCAGCGATCGGTGGATTGGCGATACAAACTAACTTGCGATCCAACGATGTGTGACATTGTGATTGCGATGATGTGACAATCGCAATATCGACGATCAAACAAAAATTGGCGGAATGGTTTAACACGCGCGATGTTGCGATTTGCGATTGGATCGCATCGCACCATCGGCATCGGCGATTCAATCATATGGTGGAACACTTTGAGACTTGCGATGTTGCGATTGCGCGATCGCATCGCGGCTTTCAATGGCGGTATCAAACACACACACACACACACACAGATATATATATATATATATATATATATATATATAATGCTCCATCCTTTGTGATTGCGATGATCGCATCGCATCAGAACTCTGCCACATCTGCAAGACATTTAACATCTATTGTTTGCGATTTGCGATTGTGATTGTGATCGCATCGTATCACGAAACTTCATATCAACAAGACACTGCCAAGGAGACTTACGATTTGCGATTAGCGCATAAGTGGTAGGGACCACTTATCCTCCCTTTTCAGAAAACTTTAATTCTTTCCGCTGTTTAAACACATTTTCTCCATTTTGGTTGTTGAGGGCTTTAAACGCCCGAAATTACTGTTTTAATTAGTTCCTCTCCTCCATAGTTCAGATATACAGGAAAATCTTCGTTCCACTGTAAAACGGCTCTGCCCATCTCCATAAGCAATTTTCCTCTGCACTCTGTGGCTGCGGCCCATAACAATTAATTTCATTCCTACGGTTCTTCCATCCTTATTTAACTGTGTAGTGCTGTGTACGCATACACTTCTCCTGCTACTGCCTTTTTACTCTTTTCTTCCTGCTCAAGGCTAGCAGGTGACTTTAATATTTTCAACACTCCCCCTTAAAGTCAGCTGTTGGGTTATCAATCATACCCAAACATTTTCTTAAAAATTCAAAGGTCTTCTGCCCCAATGGCTTAGTCAAAATATCTTCATATTGCTCCTCTGTTTTACAATGCTGTAAACAAATTTCTCCACTGTTCACCAATTCTCTGATATAATGAAATTTTGTATCTATGTGTTTTGTTCTCTTATGAAATACTGAATTATTTGACAATGCAATAACTGAGCTATTGTCACAATAAATCACTATCCCTTTTACCTGTTCTTGACATAAAATTCTCAACATTCTTCTCATCCAAATTGCTTGACACGTTGCTGCTGTAGCTGCCACATATTCTGCCTCCGCTGTAGATAATGCTACAATAGGTTGTTTCTTAGAAGCCCATGAAATGGCTTCTGAAGCCATATCAAAAACATAACTGGAAGTGCTCTTCCGATCATCTACACTTCCAGCCCAATCACTGTCAGTGTATCCCACTAATTCTGAATTTTCTGAAGTAGTATATAAAATTCCAAATCTTTTAATTCCTTTGACATACCTCAGAATTCTCTTTGCTACTTGCCAATGTGCTTTTTTTGGCTTCTCCATAAATTTGGAAATTAGACTAATAGCATGCATAATATCTGGCCTAGTTGCAGTCAAATACATGAGGCTGCCAACTATGCTTTTATACAAACTTGGATCAAAATCCTTGCTGCTGTCATCTTTACTCAACTTCAATCCCATTATTGTGGGAGTGATTGCAGCTTTGCACTCCTGCATATTAAATATTTCTAAAACTTGATTCACATACTTTGCTTGAGAAATAAAAATTCCTTTTTTATTTTTTTCTACTTCTATTCCTAAGAACTATCTCAACAAACCCATGTCAGTCATTTCAAATTCTTCTTTCATGACTGTTTTAATATTTTCAACAAGGTAATCATCATTACCTGTAAATATTAGATCATCAACATATAAAACAACAATGAGCATTTTACCATCCTTTTCTTTGATGTAGAGGGTGGTTTCTCCCTCAAAATTTTCAAATCCATTTTCCAGTAGATAGGAGTCTATCCTACTGTACCATGCTCTTGGTGCTTGCTTCAGCCCATAAAGAGCTTTCTTCAATTTGCAGACTTTATGCTCTTGACCCTTTTTCTCATATCCAAGAGGTCGTTCCACATATACCTCTTCCATTAAAAATCCATTTAAAAATGTAGATTTTACATCCATCTGGTATACTTTCCATTTGTTTTGTGATGCTATGGACAGCACTGCTCTTACTGTCTCCATTATTGCAACTGGTGCAAAAGTTTCTTCATAATCAATCCCATGCTTCTGCTTATATCCCTTGACAAGAAGCCTGGCCTTGTGTCTTTCTATTTTTCCTTTAGCATTGCTCTTGGTCTTATAGACCCATTTAACTCTAATGATTTCTTTACCTTCTGGGAGATCAACCAACTCCCATGTTTTTTTCTTCTCTATGGCATTAATTTCATCATCCATATCTTCTATCCATTTTCTATCTTTAATAGCATCTTCAAAATGAATAGGATCATGAACTTGACAATACAAAGAAAATAGGAAATTCATACCTTCATTTGCTGCTCCCTGCTCATAGATTTCTCTAATACTTCTGAACTTTGTTCCTTTTTCACTTGGTGTATTCGTGCTTGAAGAAGCACTCGAATCTGCTCCATGTGGTGTGCTTGGAGATGCACTCCCATTTATTCTCAAGGGTGTTCTCACTGCCGCTTGAGGTGTCCCTTGCTGTCCTTGTGTTGGTGGAGGTTGTAAAGTAGATGAGTTGTTAATTTCAACCACTTCTCCCTCATCTTCATCATGAGATAAACAACTTTTAACATTGACTATTTTCTCAATGCTTCCATCCCATGCTTCCTCTTCAATAAATTTCACATCTCTGCTTATCGAAAAATTCTTTGTGGATGGGTTATACAATATGTATCCTTTGGAATCTTCACAATATCCAAGGAAAATACACTTCTCCCCCTTACTATCCAACTTATTTCTCAACTTTTCTGGAATGTGTGCATATGCCACACATCCAAAAACTCTCATGTGGGTGACTCCCTGTTTTCTGCCACTCCACGCTTCTTCTAGAACTTTGTTCATCACAACTTTTGTAGGGAATCTATTCAAAATATACACATCACAATTTTCTGCTTCTGCCCAATACTCATTCGGCAAGTGTTTTTCCTCTAGCATGCTTCTCACCATTTCCATTATGGTTCGATTCTTTCTTTTAGCAACTCCATTCTGTTGCGGTGTGTACCTTGTGGTAAACTATTTGTGTATGTCATTCTCTCTGCACAAATGCAGAAATTCCTTTGATATATATTCTCCTCCTCTATCGGTTCTGAGAACTTTAATGTACTGCCCACTCTGTTTCTCCACAAGAGCTTTAAAGTGGCAAAATTTCTGAAAGACTTCACTCTTATATTTTAGGAAATAAACCCATATTTTTCTTGTGAAATCATCTATGAAGGTCAGCATGTAGTTGCTTCCTGAAAATGATGTTGTTTGCATCGGCCCACACAAATATGAGTGGATGATTTCTAAGGGTGCTTTCGCCCTTATGAATTTCCCTGATGGAAAATTTTCTCTGTGTTGCTTTCCCAAGATGCAGCCTTCACATAGGCTGTCAGGCTTCTCAATCAATGGTAAACCTTTTACCATTCTTTTTCTGTGCAGCAAATTTAATCCTCCGAAATTGAGATGTCCAAATCTCAAGTGCCATAACCAATTTTCATCTTTAGCTTCCTTCTGAAAGGCTTCTTGTGTTACAGCTGCTATACTCTTTCCTTTTCCCTTCAAGTCAATGTTGAGCTTGAGCGGAAACATTCTATTGCTGGTAATTTGAATTTCAGCAATGATTTTCTTGCTTGGAGGTATATCTTTTATTGTGCACACATCATCTTTGAATATTACATTGTAACCTTTGTTTATGAGCTGCCCAACGCTCAAAAGATTACACTTCAAACCTGGAACATAATACACATCAGGAACAAATTTCTGCTCCCCATTTCTTGCTCGAATACTAACTCTGCCTTTTCCTTTGACAGAGATCTTAGTATCAGTCCCTGTGGTCACTTCAGATTTTACTTCTTCATCTAGATTGGAAAACATTGCTTTGTTGCCAGTCATATGATTACTACAACCTGAATCTAAGAACCAAACATCATCATCTTTATCTTGTGCTACATTACAAGCTAATAGCACATTACTTGGGTTCTTTTCTTCTTTTTCTACATTAGCATTCTGCCTATTTTTCATGTCATTTTGCTTCTTTCTACATTCATTGGCATAGTGCCCATATTTCTTGCAATAATGACACTGGACATTGGATTTGTCATACCTTTGTCCTTGAGCATGTTGGTGTTGGTGTCCACCTTGTTGGCTGTTGCATTGGCCGTGGCTCTGGCTTTGACTGTTGCTCCTTCCATGTGAATGTGAAGAGCTGTCCCTTCCACCTCTATTCTGAGATCTGCCTCTTCCTCTTCCTTTTCTTTGACCTCTTCCTCTTCCTGAAGGCATCTGGGTCTTGAAGGCGTGCTCAAGAGATGAGTGTTCATCTCTGCTCAATCTTTGTTCATGAGTTATCAGCGAGGCATGAAGTTCATCCACTATGAACTGTGAGAGATCTTTGGTCTCTTCTATGGTGGTAACAATAACATCAAACTTTGAGGGTAAGCATCTCAAAAGTTTCTCCACAATCCTTCTTTCTTCAAGAGTTTCTCCATGGGATCTTATCTAATTTACAATCCTAATCACATGTGCATTATCCACTTCAAGATGCAAAGAGCTGTGGAAATCTCATCTCAAGACTTGAAGCTGTTGTCTTCACTCAATCCATGCCTTGATAGACTACTTTCAAAGAGCTTCCCTTATCCTCGATTTCTTTAGTTGCCGTACTCCTTTGGAAACACACTCTCATTTACCGTTTGATACACAGTATAGGCTTTAGAGCCTTCTCCCTATCAGTTTGGAATAGGTCCTCTCTACTTGAGAGGTTTGTCATTTCATCAAATGGGTTCAACACAACCATCTCTACAAATTCCCCATAAGTCTTGTGAAACAAACAGGGCTCTCATGGTAATGGCCCAATAATCATAGTTCCTTCCATTAAATTGTGGAAGCTGAACATTTCCAATGCTCATTCCAGTACTTGGTCCAGCCATTGCTTTTAAACTGAACTCTGAACTTAAACTTATACAAACTATCTTTCCTTTTCTGAAAGAACAAACTCTCTTAAGACAAGAATAACAATTCTGTTATCTTTGAGAAATACCTAAACTTTGACTTCTGTTGGGCTTTCACGCTGCTGGAGAAAACGCTGCAACAAGTCTTCTTCTTCTTCAGCTTCTTTGAAACCTTCAAAGAGCCTAAACTAGCTCTAATACCATGTTGGAATATTGATAATTCCAAAATAAACTCCCCTCTTCAAACATAGAGAAATTAAAATCAAAATTTTGCTTGCAGACAGAGATGGCATGAGAATGCTTTCTTCCATTTCATTAAACAAAACTAAAAGCTATTACAAATTTCTTCCTCAGTGGAGGGATTCACAGAATACTATCAAGACTGCTACAGACGTAGTGCTCCAAAAATAAATCTCTCTCTTTGTCTCTCTCAAAATGCACAAACAGTGCTCTGTTGGTCTTACTGTGTTTTTCCTGCCTGCGGGCTCTCACACATCGATTATAGCAAAAAATAACATTACATTACATTTCAGCCTCACGGGCTTTTTCACTTTTTATATGGCGCGACAAGAACAAAACCTAAAACAAGGAAATAAAACAAATTACAAAGAAAAAAATTGCGGAACTTAAAAGAAATCAAATGCGCAACGTACAAGTGGGCACCACATCGCAGTCGGCAATCGGCGATCGGCAGAACAAACAAAAAAACACGCAATGTGACAATTGCGATTTGCGATTTGCGATGGTGCGACAATCGCATCGGCGAAGATGTGTAAGCGGAACAGTTTAACAATCAAGCACGATGTTGCGATTGCGATTGGATCGCATCGCGCCATCAGCATCGGCGATAAAGCATATGACGGAACACTTTGAGACTTGCGATGTTGCGATTGCGCAATGGCGCGATCGCGCGATCGCATCGCGGCTTTCAACGGCGGTCACATATATGCGGAGATAACACAATGGATGTTGCGATGTGCGATTGTGCGATGGCGCGACAATCGCATCGCAAACTTCCATATCAACAAGACACTTAACTTTTGTTGTTGCGATTTGCGATTAGCGCTTAAGTGGTGGGGACCACTTGTCCTCCCTTTTCAGAAAACTTTAAGTCTTTCCATTGTTTAAACACTTTTCATCAATTCTGGTTGTTGAGGGCTTTAAATCCCGAAATGAATATTTTAATTAAATCTGATCCTCCGTAGTTCAGAACTACAAGGGTCTTCATTCCTCTTGCAGAAATGACTTCACCCATAACACAAAATTAATTATCCTCTGCAATTTGTGGCTGCTGCCCATCAACATTAATTCATCCTTACAAATTTCCCATTCTTCTTTGAATGCGTGGTGCTGTGCACTCAATCTCTGTTGCTGCCTTTGTACTATTTTCTTCCTGCTCAAGGCTAGCAGGTGACTTCAATATTTTCAATAGCAATCAAATTGGATTAGAAATTACCATCTACGCTGAAATTAATGCATTTAGCGCAAGAAATCAAATAGGATTAGAAATCATCTACACTGAAATCATTGCATCTCATGTAAGCAATCAAATATCATTAGAAATCAATATTTACACTAACATCAATCCATCTAGTGCAAATAATCAAATAGGATTAGAAATCACCATCTACACTAAAATCAATGCATCTAGTGCAAACAATCAAATAGGATTAGAAATCACAATCTACACTGAAATCAATGCATTTAGTGCAAGCAATCAAATAGGATTAGAAATCATATACACTGAAAACAATGCATCTAGTGCAAACAATCTGAATTATAATCAGAATTGAACATCTACATTGAAATCAATGCATCTAGTGCAAGCAATCAAATAGGATTAGAAATTACCATCTACACTGTAATCAATGCATTTAGTGCAAGAAATCAAATAGGATTAGAATTCATTTATATTGAAATCAGTGCATCTAATGCAAACAATCTGAATTATAATTATAAATGAACATCTACATTGAAATCAATGCATCTAGTGAAAGCAATCAAATAGGATTAGAAATTACCATCTACATTGTAATCAATGCATTTAGCGCAAGAAATCAAATAAGATTAGAATTCATCTATATCGAAATCAATGCATCTCGTGCAAGCAATCAAATATCATTAGAAATCAATATCTACACTAAATTCAATGCATCTAGTGCAAACAATCAAATAAGATTAGAAATTACCATCTACATTGAAATCATTGCATCTAGTGCAAGCAATCAAATAGGATTAGTAATCACCATTTACATTGAAATCATTGCATCTAGTGCAAGAAATCAAATAAGATTAGAAATCACCATCTACACTTAAATCAATGCATCTAGAGCAAGAAATATTCTTTCCTCTCTCCCCCCTCCATATATATCTATATCTCCCTCCATCTCTCCTTGTTTTTCTCTTTATCTCAAACCCCCCAAACACACACACTCTCCCACACCATATCTATCATTCTCTATGTCCCTTCATCCCTCTCTCTCTTCTTCCCTCTTTTCACCTCCCATCTATATCTCTATCTTCCCCTTCTCTCCCTCTCCCCCACTTCTATATCTCTTTCCTCATGTTGTCCTCTCTCCCTCTCTCTCCATCTTCTTTATCACTCCCTCTCTCTCTCCAATTTTATCTCTCTATGTTTTTCTTCTTACCTCCCTCCCTCTCCCCCTCCAACTCCATATCTCTTTCCCTCCCTCTCTTCACTCTCTCACATCCTCTTTCTTCCTTCCTCTCTCTCCCTTTCTCTCCCACCAGTCTCTCTCTCTCACTTTGTCTCTCTCTCTCTCCCTCTCTTCACCCTCCAACTTTGTTACTATATCCCTCCCTCTCGCCTTCTCTCCCCACTTCTCTCCATATCTCCTTCTTTGTCTCTTTATCTCACCCCAAACATATACACTTTCTCTCCATATATCCCTTGTTAATCCCTCTCTCTCTCTCTTTGCACTTTTCATTTTCTATGATTTGAATATGGAAAAACTAGTTTTGTTGTACTAGCTCTGCATCGGTATTAAATAAATGTATTTAGGATCATCTTAAATTAGCAAGTTTTGAAAGGTTTTATGCGTCAAGTTTTAATTGTCTTTTATAAGAAATTTATTAAATAAATTAGTTGTTAAAAACACATGTACAAAAAATAAATTGCAAAGAAATAACACACAAAAAAACACATTACACAATAGCTGATAACGTAGTTCACCCCTCCCGGGCTACATCTCCATGGACCTACTTCAACTGGTTAGGCCCTCTTTGGATTAATGGTCAATTCTTTGATTACATGCACCTATAGTGCTCCAATGGCTTTGCAACCTGCTCCATTAGCTTCATAAGACCCAAAAATCTCAAAATAGACTATTCAAGCCTTGCAAATGGTCTTCGGATGATCTAGGCATGGCCTCCTCTCCTGGTGACCCTCGGCTTATTTAATCTTCAAAGTGGAAAAATCGCATATAGAAGTGTTCCAATGCCTTTGCAACATGCACCATATTTCTCGTAGCAACAAAATCATCTAGGAATGACTCTTCTTCAGCCAAAATTGGTGGAAATATGCCAAAGTTATGGCTTCCTCAATATTTCCTAGAAAAACTCCACTAAAACTAGAACATCCCGAGTTAACCCCACCAATTTTGGTAGTGGCACCGAATTTAGTGGACTCCGCCAATCTAACTACCAAGTTAAGCGTAGTTAATTATGTTAAGTGGGGTTAATTAATGGATAAACTATGCGTTAGCACTAAAAGCATGTTTATGCATAATCCAATTTAAGTTGTGATTATCACACATAATGTGGGGTTTATGGTTAATTAAACCATATTTAGTGTTCAATCCGTGCCATTAGTAAATGCGCTTCGCTAATGGTTATAGTTTTGTCATCTTATAGGTTGGGGCTAGCCACCATATGCTTGAAACTTGATTTAACTTTAAATAAACAGCAATGCCCATAGTTGTTAAGACCTTCATGCGACAGAGTTGGTATGGATGGTGGGTAACGTGGGGGAGGTCACGGGTATGAGGGACTTGTGTAAGTATGTCACGTCCTCAAAAAAATAATAAAAATATTTTTCTCTCATGTTGGCCAAACAAAAAAACAAAAATTATATAACCATATAAATAAATAGTTTAAAATCTATTAACAAAACAATTACCTTGATTGTTGATATTTCACTTTCACTCTTCAAGTAATAAATACAATATTTGGATGTCTATCCTAAATAATATAATTTTACAAAGATAAAACATCCAATGTGGATTATGAATAAAATATTTTAACATGAGTTAATATAAAATGACTCAATACACATGTTATGTAATCTTTATAACATTCAAAAATGTAATTTAAACAGTAAAAAATTACACATTGTGTTTTGCACTCTAAAATAAGTTTGCAACAACATAAATTTGATCCCTCTTGACTCATGTTAGATCTATGCTTTAGATGGATCTATGATGGGGTTAATTAATGGATAAACTATGTGTTACCACTAAAAGCGTGTTTATGCATAATACAATTTAAGTTGTGATTATCACACATAATATGGGGTTTATGGTTAATTAAACCATATTTAGTGTTTAATTCGCGCCATTAGTAAATGCGCTCCACCAATGGTTATAGTTGTATGGTGTTATGGGTTGGGGCTGGCCCCCATATGCCTCTTCCCAAAACTTAATTTAACTTTAAATAAACAATGATGCTCATAGTTGTTAAGACCTTCATGCGACAGAGTTGGTATGGTTGGTGGGTAACGTGGGGGAGGTCGCGGGTTCGACCCCAACCTCCGCCCTTCAGCCAATACATTAAATTTTTGCACCAAAATATTATAGCAACCCACCATATAAATTAAATTTTCGACCATGGTATAAAATTAACCACATTTCTACCTTTGGGAGGGGTGCGTGGTGGCCTCCAGACTAGCCACGTGTCAGCATCCCATTGGTTCATAAAAAAAAAAAAAAAATTGGTCATGTGCCCAAAAATTTGGGCCACTCTGAAATTGACAAGTGTCATCGTGTCATTGGCCTTTGAAAACCTAAATTTTTTCCTTTGACCCCTTTTTACGCCCCGCCCCCCCCCCCCACCCCCGTCGTTTTCTTTAAATTCGTCTATTTGGCACGGCGAACATTAGGCTCTAACTTTCTCATACGAAGTCCGTTTTGAGTGAAACGAAGTGTACTAGATTCCTAGCAATGGGCCCTATCCATTCATTTTGGTTTGTTGTGATTCTAAGCACTTTTAATTTTTGGCAATTTTTTCCCCCAATCCAGGTTCTGGTCACTCTATGTATTTCTTATTCCCTCCCTCTTCCACCCTCCAACTCCATCTCTCTATCCATCCCTCTATCCTCCTCTCTCCTTCTATCTCTCAATTCCTCTCTCTCGTCCTTCCTCTCTCTCCAGTTCTCTCCTTCCCACCTCTTTCCCTCCTTCCCCACCCCCCCTCACTCTCCTCCTCTCTCTCAAGTCCCCTCTCTCTCATCCTTTCTCTCTCTCCCTTTCTCTCCTAGCTCCATCTCTCTTCCCCAATCACACACACACACTCTCTACCTCTCTCTCTCTCTATTCTCTCCAATCCTCTCTCTTCCCCCATCTCTCTCTCTCTCTCTATTACTATATCCCTCCTTCTCTCCTCTTCTCTCCATCTCTCCTTCTTTGTCTCTTTATCTCACACCTAAACATACACACTCTCTATCCATCTCTCTTTTGTCACTCCCTCTCTCTCTCCACTTCTCACTCTCTATGTATTTATTCTTCCCTCCTTCTCTCCCCCTCCAACTCCATCTCTCTATCCCTCCCTCTCTCCTCCTCTCTCTCAAGTCCTCTCTCTCGTCCTTCCCCTCTCTCCCTTTCTCTCCTACCCGCCTGAATCTCTCTGTCGCTACCCTCCAATCCTCTCATTATCTTCCTCCCTCTTTCCTTATCCCCCCCTTCCATCTTTGTGTCTCCCTCTCCCTCTCTTACCCTTCTCTACCTCTCTCACTCCTCTCCCCCTCTCTCTCTTTGTTTCTCTTTTCCCCTCTCCTTTAGTTTATCTTCATCTCTCCCTTGTCAATCCCCATCTCTCCACCTTTATGACTCTATGTCTTTGTTTTTCCCTCCCATATATATCTAGAGTTAATATATATCATGATATATTAATATATATTATAATATAACAAATTTAATATTGTATTAATCCAAAGTTATTACATTTAATAATATTAATAATATAATATATTAATATGAATATTATATTTAATAATAATAATAATAATATTTTGATATTATTATTAGGGTTAATAATGTTTTTTTTGCATGGTATTAATAAGTGCCAAAGAAAAGGGGGCGGAGAACGTATCTCGACCACCTGGAAGAACTAGCTGTCAAATATGTCATGAGCAACCCCTCGGCACCCAGGAATGAAATACGAGGTTGGGAGTAGGAAGTTCACCAGGAACCAGAGGAAGCAGAGACTGAAGCTGAAATACTGGATTTTATAACAGATCCAGGGCATACAAGAGGCAGGCTCACTTTGTTTAACCAGACAGTCCATACCTATTGGATTGTAAAATGCCTGCTAGCAAAAGCAATCCAGAACAATCACCCTGTCCAAGTAAAGACAGAGGCAATGCAACCAGACCAACGCACCCAGAGTCTTCTCTTGGAGATTCAGGACAATCAGCAGCACCTCAAGATCACCCAATATCAAACTGCAGATAGGGTCAGCAGATTAGACGAAAAAGTGGGGCGTATAGAGAAAACTCTTCAGCAGATCCTTCAGCAGTTGAACCAAGCAGAAATGCCAGGGTCAAATGTCAAAGACCCTGCCCCTATCTCATCATCTGAAGTTTAAATGATGTCTGCTCTCATGGTTGTATGTAAATTTTGATTTTAAATCACTGTTATGTTTGTAAATATTAAAGTAGAAACTCAGATAGTACAAGCTAGTCATAGACGTAAGAGACAATTTCAATTTTGGGATGCAAACCATGTTTTTAGAAGGCCAATAAACCTGGTTTCCCTCCTGGGCAGGTTGAGGCCAAGAATGACTTTATATTTTGTAACCTGTCTTAAAATATAAATAGAAATGGCATGGACACACCAAACTTACAAAAAAAAAAAAAAAAATTTGGCCCACCATATTTGGCCTATAGGTTTCAGTTAAATAAAATTGTATTGAGTAAATATAAAAATATGTTTTATTTTTTACCATACCTCTGGTTTATTTATATTTATATTTATTTACCATGGTATTTCACCCATAGGCTTGGTATATACTTAGATGTTGATTTCTAATCATATTTGATATATTTTTATGTATTTAGCATACCTCTTTATACATATTTTATATTTATTTATTTACCATACCTATTTTATAAATAGGGTATTTGGCTCATAGTATTTATCCCATGGTATTAATAATAATTTGTACCATGGTATTTGGCCCATAGGCTTCACCTAAAAAAACTCTTTTTTGAGTTTTCTTAGATATAAAGAGGTTTATGGAGTAAATATAAAAACAGGTTTGATTTATTTACCATACCTCTAGTCTATTTATATTTTTATTTATTTACCATACCTCTGGAGTAACTACCAGCATAGATCCATCTATATTATATTTTATTCATAATCCACATTGGATGTTTAAAAATTATATTATTTAAGATAGACATCGAAATATTGTATTTATTACTTGAAAAGTGAAAGTGAAATATCAATAATCGAGGTAATTGTTTTGTTAATAGATTTTAAATTATTTATTTATATGGTTATTTCATTTTTGTTTTTTTATTTGGCCTTTTTGAGGACGTGACATACTTACACATGTCCCTCATAGTGGATTGTAGAATGAGCCTCTACGCTCCATAAAAAGAGGTTTTATTTATCTACCATATCTTTAGTTTATTTATATTTTTATTTATCTACCATACCTCTGGAGTAAGTATAAAAATAAGTTTTATTTATTTACGCTTTATTTATATTTGTATTTATTGACCATATCTCTTTTTTAGTGTTCATAAGTAAAAGCCAACGAACCAGCAAGAACAAGAATCTAGCGAATATGAATAATAATATCGAACTCTCTTGGGTTAATGGATTTGTATTTTTTTATTTATATAATTATTTAAAAAAAATTATGAGCTTTGGACAGGGTTACACATCCACTGAATTATAGAATGTGCTTCTCGGTGCAATAAGTAAGAATATAGAATGCAAAATAATCTTTGTTCAAACATAATACTTATGACAATGATAAATTCTTTTCAAAATAAAAAATAATTTAAAATTAAATTTGTAAATTTCTTTCTAAAAATTTAAATTAGTCATCATAATATTTTGTAACAAGAGTATCTAGTTATATATATGTTTCTCATATTAAACTCGAATTTTATTAATTTATTAATAATTATTAAAAATTCTGTAACATACTCCATTAACTTCACAGGGAAATGTAAGGAGTTAAAATTTTTTTTATACAGGTTACTCATCATTACATAGAATGTTTAACAGTTCACAGTGTAATTTTATAAATAAGAATAGTAAACTCCTTAACCCTTAACAACCTCCATTACAGTATATTAACTTAATACTATATGATGTAACCATCTATTCATCTCATTACTCATATAGTCATCACATAATTGCCATTATGAACAGCATAACAAGAAAGGAATCAACCTCATCATCTGGACACAATAATCAATCACATCATTGAACACCAATATACCCTGGAAACCCCGTAGGGTGAAAACCAGCAAACGTTTAAATTTATTATTAAACGCTCATGAGGGTGTTCAGCCCATCACTCAATGGCTTATAAGGGAGACCATCCCTTAACCATCGTTTATATAATCTTACAAGGAAATATGCAAATATCTAGCTTAAAGCCATTACAATAAATATGATACCATTTACCCTCTGGTCTTCATATCTTGGTGGCATGGATGTACCTACAATGGACCATCGTACATTGAACCTTCCTGCAACTCGCACTCATTTGCATGAACATTAATCAGTTACCTGCCACCAGGACAAGCATAATTTTCCTTTGTACATGACGAGCATAATATTCCTTTGTACCTGTCACCATCACTTCCTACTATGATGCTTTCAACATAAAATGATGTCAAGATCCATAAAGTATTAACCAATCATTTCACGTATCTGTACTATAGTAGTTTCTCCATATACTCATGTATATTCATGACAAGCAAGTAAAGTACCTTGTCGTTTCCCTTTTAACAACACATACCTCATATGTGCTGGTTATAATTCATCACAATAACAAATGTTTCCGTCGCAAAAGCACACATTCCTGCAAGATAGTGGCTACATCTCCCAAGCCTTTCTTTAAAATAAACTAATATATCAGTTAAGATATTTATGCATGTTATTTACATAAATTTATTCAAAATAGCTAACCCTTAAGCTATTACTTTTAGCGCATGGACTGCAAGCTATCATAGCATTTGTTTCTTCCATGTATGCGAATGCATACCGATTCCAAAAGACTCTCCCTAAAGGACTGCTTACCCAACTAAGCACATAACCTCCTTCACAAGTCTTCCCAAAGAAAATCTCAATGCTAGTGAGCATGTAAACATATGTAAACATACACAATTAAGAATATAAATATATGTCTCATTTTCAAGATTATACTAATAATCATATTGAATGTAGTTTTAATACTACAAGCTATCTTTCTACATACAACTATGTATATTATTTTTCAGTAGAAATTAATACATATGTTGCATGTATATGCAAGATCTTCCTCCAAAAGGAATTTAACATCACATTCATGATAATATAAAATAATCACTTAGTTTATTCATCTAAGGAATAAACTGATTAGTTCCTTTAACCATGAATTTATTAAATAACTTAACTTACCAACATCATGGTAATTTATTCATGGATTTATTAAATAACTAATATTTGCAAACACCATGGTAATCTACCCATGGTTTTATGAAATAATCAATCTCCATCAACACCATGGAAAAACTACCCATGGATTTATGAAACTATCCATGGATTCATTAACTAATCTTTACCATTACCATGGTAAACTATCCATGAATTATTAAATAATTACTATTTACCACAAATTGTAATATTTTCAATATAATTTTATAGATAAGCATACTGGGCTTGTAATGATAAACAAACCATCACAAACTACTAAAAATTAATGGATATCCATTATTCATAGTGACAGATCTAAACATTTACGATGCCAAAGTAATGAAAATAAGAACAGAGCTATGGAAGTCAAGCATTCGTGATGGCAGGGCTAACTTGCCATGAGGTAATTAGTTTGACAATATCTCCCTCTAAACTTGATAATTTGAAACAAAAAGATGCAAAGCTGGTCATCTGAGCTTCAAGAAAGATTAAAAAAATAGTAAAGCTTCGAACTCCTGTTCCAGCTTTGGCAGAAAACAATGGCGGAAATACAAGAGACTTAGCATAAGCCAAGAATACTGAATTCCACACTTAGACGACAAAGAATAGGATTTCTTGCCTTGTAAGTTTACACAAGAACTGAAACACAGATGGCACAGTACTGATTATTCCTACATCAAAAGAAAACCTTACAATGGCCTCAATAACAGAATTTCACGGTGAAAATACTCGTCGATGCATTTACGTTAGTGCAAACTGCAGCATTTATGGCAAAGAGAAAGAATACGCCATGCTGCTAATATGAAATTTAACTGTTCTTTAAAGCTTGCAATATGCAAAGCTTCGTTCAACAAAAAAATACTAGTGAATTGCTAGAGCCTGATGATTTTGTTCCTAGATATGCCATAACCGAAACAAATAGTTGGATTACATGTTATATTCTGACACATTAAAACGAAAATGCTGTCACAACTCGAAAATATTTCTAGCAGCTCTCGACGAGGACTTCACTTCACAACCACGATTGAGCAAGGAAGCTCTGTTAACAAAATTATTTATAGATGGAAGGTTGCAGAGGTAGAGATTCTCATGAATAAGTAATAAAATGTATGACTGTCTGCTTCCCCCGATATTACTCCCGATATCTTCCATGAATAAAGAATACCAAAGTCGTTATGAAGAATCTGTTTTCTTGATTTTCTTGATACAACTGTCTTGGTAAAACATCGTAAAAACTGTAAATTACAATGGTTTACGTGGGTGTTACATACTCCCCCCCTTAAGAGAACATCGTCCTCGGTGTGCTTCTCTCACTGAAATTTAAACTTATACTCATGATATAATAATATAAACAACCCAAAGGGGTTCCTTCCCCTTGGCAATGAAACACTTTCGTTTCCTTAAATGTCTTTATTTAAAACAATAATGTTTTTATCCATACTCATAAGCATGTATAGTGCAAAGAAAATTTCATTTCCATTTCTACTGCTTATCCCTTATTCAATTCACAAAAGTATAGAAAATCCTCTATACAAACTTACCAATTACTATTGAAAGAAATGATGGATTTTACGCAAGCTCTCATAGAGTGGTTGAACACCCATCAACACTTCCTGGAAAGAGCCTGTAATGTATGACTAACCATTCAATCACATTAGTCACATAGTTTTCAATCAAATGAAAATACTTGCAACCATCAAACATTCTTGCATATATAGAGATGTTTTAATCGAAGTACTTCCACAAGTATTCAGAGAGAACCAACCCTCTCATCAATGCATCACGTGCACACTGTCTTAGCTCCTGCTAAAGACATCCATACAGTACTTAAAAAGGACTCAGAGAGAATCTAGCTCTCTAATCATACCAATGGTCAATCCATGCACCATAGGCATATCCTAGCATATGCTAAGACATTCAAACAAATTATTAATATTATAAATGAACTTATACATTCAGTAATTCATTTTCCAAGCACTAAGCTCTTTATACTTATCTAGAAATTTAGTCTTTCAAACTGTGGTCCTCCCAACCATCAAGTGAGGCTATTACGTCCTCCACTTGCCCCCTAGCTCCAGAATCTGGACAGTGCCACGGGTTAACAGTGGATCTTTCTGCTATGACCTATGGATGCCAATCCAGTCATACTCAGAAAAGCCTGGAAAAGAAATTCGGGACAGTCCGGTCCAATTCTCCAATTCCAATGAAACTTAGATGTTTTGGCTTTACAAGGGTTGCTGGAAGCTATTTTCAACTGGTCCTAACCAGCTTGAGAAAATATTCCCCATTGACCAATTTCACAGAACGCCTACTCCTCCCCGGGGATCCAGCATATCCTCAGAGGAGTAGGTAACTGTCTTTCCAACTGTCCCCAACCACTTCATATTCTTGGAAACATTTTTACCATTAGCTTAAAAAGATTTTCTTTCCATTAATTAATTCCAGCAAATTAAATAATTTTCTTTATCAACAGTGATGATTTAAGTTTTTCTTGCCAGATAAAAGAAAATTAAACAAATTGTCTTTAGCTAGTTAATACTAGTTAACTTTAATGAAGCTGTCACAACTCCCCCCCTGGAAGTAACATACATGTGTTGTATATTAAAACATGATACTTTAACGTTTACTGTTGCAACTCACATTGCAATGCTTGCGATGCTTTATTTTCACAGATTTTCTATTTCCATTAAGCTACTCATGCTTACAATAAGAAACAATGCTAATCGTAAATATGCATTTCTCAAGCACATATTGTCTTATGCAATCATTTTAAGTTCCTGCATAAAATTTTGTTATGCATACAATGTCATCATGCATAAAAGTATTTACAAATATTCATTAATGCATATGTGTCAATAACGATTAGGGTATGAGTGCAAACATTTCCAATTCCCATAATGTTATATTCCCACACACTGACACACGAAGTAATTATCATAATCACTTGTTCACAAATTTCAAATAGCTTTAG
The DNA here is from genome assembly GCA_034641835.2 of Pinus albicaulis. Taxonomy (NCBI): domain Eukaryota; kingdom Viridiplantae; phylum Streptophyta; class Pinopsida; order Pinales; family Pinaceae; genus Pinus; species Pinus albicaulis. The sequence goes on from JAXQQM020062991.1 coordinate 36,426, forward strand.
TCAAAATCGATTCGTGCATATAACATTCATTAGTTATTCATTCATACTAGTCAATAGTTTTAATGCATCCATGACGACTCATGCAAACACTAGTTAGTCAACTAGTCATTTAGTTAAGTTTCATAACTTGATCCATTAAGAGACTTCATTCAATTTAATTTTAACACTTTATCATTTTTTAGTAGGACTTTCTTCATCTTTTGCATTCATGCATTAGTTTCACACACCATCACTATACACGTTCATCTTTTTAAAGTAGTGCATGGTAACTTAGAAATTTTATTGCATGCAAAAACAATTGCTTCTTTCCAAGCTCAAATGAAAAGTAACTATTTTTCTTTCATGCTTTTATACTTTCTTTCCTAAAGAAATAAAGCATAATACACATATTAATCTCATATGCATATTCTTATGCAGAAAAAGTATGTTATAATAGCATGTAATTTTTTTTTAAGATTTCTCTTAAATGGAAGCTAATCTCATGCAATGCCATGTATGTAACAATTCATTTTTAAAGGAATCAACATGCATATGCATAGACTTATTAAAATAAAATAACATAAAATACTTATATTTATTTCATTTGAAGGACTTCTCTCCTTACTGCAATACTCATCCTCATCAGGAATTCACATTGCTCCTCTACAACAATGTTTTCTTTTAGCAGCATCGATAAGATTTAATAGCATGATTAGATAAGCCTTAATCAATAAATAATCAATCTTTGAATGATCCTTTAACACCTATTCATGTGCATATATGAGATGTGAATACAATGTCACAACATGCTTTTTTCTAACATCTCTACATTAGTGTGAGTAACTAATTATCAATTCATGTCAAATAACTCCCACACTATTATGACATTTTTCACACATGCACACATTCGTACAAGAAAAATCACTATATCTGTTCAAAAATTCCTTCAATGGAAAATGACACAATGTGCATTCGCTTTACTTAAACTTTTACAAAAGAACCACCACTTCAGCTTTTGCCTTTGGAGCATGCAAATATAATAAAGCTAACACATTGGTTGTTGTTCCTATGCATACAATGCATAAAGATTCTAATCTTAATTTCCCAACAGAGTACTTAACATAATCGAGTAGGCAAACTCATGATTCCTCTCTGAGGACACATAACATCATAGGCATGCAAAACATGGTTTCCCTTTCCATAAAACTAATGGAATAAAACATAAGAATACATACCTTATTCTCGAAATATTATACCCACATTAGCCATGTATATATTTCAAGGAAACCAAAACATTACTTTAGTTTTTGTACATGTAATTCATCTTCTTTGCCAAAGAATCTTTTCTAGAGTATGATAACAAAACATGTTATCATTTCTACATATAGATTTATGTTCTTTCAGATGAAATCTAATGCAACTATTGCATGCAAAGAACCTTGTTCCTCTATGATTCTACATGCAAGTTGCTCATGCTTTGCTTACAATAATTTACCATAGATAGCCTCTTTTATGCATAAAAACTACGCAACACTAACAAGGTTAACTTAACCTTTAATATACCTAAACCAAGAAGTTGACATAATCCATCTAGCAATGTAATATATTCAAGAGGTTATTCTTTTATGTAAGAACAACATAATATTTCCCCAAGAAGCAAGTCTTCTTTTCACATAAGATTCAACATAAACTTTCTCCAATAAAATATTATGAGAAACTAACATAGTTCTTCATGACTTCTTTTCCAAGAAAAACTCATTAACTTATCTCTCAACCCATGAAATATCTTTAAGAATTACCTTCTATATTATTTTCAAGAAAATTTAGCTAAATAACCACATACTCTCTTTTTACCTAAAATTCCTATGCATGCCTACATATCATGGCACAAGGACTATTGGTATGAAAATACACAAACTTACATATTAAGTAAAACCACGTTTTACTCTATATTTGTCTCTTTCAGTTGCAAGATTTACGTGCAACATTTAATTTCAAGATATACATATTTCTCTCAAGAAGAATCAAATGTATATTAGTTAAATTTTCAAGCACACACATGTTTCTTTTTCAAGAAACCAAATTCCCAACTCCTTTCAAGGAAACTTCAACACAACAATAGAAGTTTTACGTACATGGAAAATACATATCCTTTTTAAAAAACTCTAACTCAACAGTCATTTACTTTGTAAGCAGTATATTTTCCATAAATGCAATAACTAGTGTTTCAAGAAAAGAAAGATAATAATACTTATCTCTTGAAACTCTTTGTTCAACCTGGATTAGAGATGTGATGCTTTTCATCTGGAATCCCTCAATTTCTTTTCGTGAACTCCCAAAGGCACCAATTTTTGAACCTTTAGCTCTGATACCACTTGTAACATACTCCATTAACTTCATAGGGAAATGTAAGGAGTTAAAAAAAAATTTATACAAGTTACTCATTATTACATAGAATGTTTAACAGTTCACAGTGTAATTTTATAAATAAGAATAGTAAACTCCTTAACCCTTAACAACCTCCATTACAGTATATTAACTTAATATTATATGATGTAACCATCCATTCATCTCATTACTCATATAGTCATCACATAATTGCCATTATAAACATCATAACAAGAAATGAATCAACCTCGTCATCTGGACACAATAATCAATCACATCATTGAACACCAATATACCCTGGAAACCCCGTAGGGTGAAAACCAGCAAACGTTTAATTTTATTATTAAAATTTACTTAACACAAAAGTAGGGTGAAAACCAGCAAACGTACTTATTTACTTAACACATAAGTAGGAATATGGAATGCAAAATAAGGTTTGGTTCAAGTATAGGACATGATGACGATGATGAACTTTTTATTCAAAATAAAGGATGATTTTAAATTAAATTTGTAAATTTTTTTTTTAAATTTAATTACTAATCATAATATTGTGCAAGGAGAGTACATAATTATGTATGTTTTTTTTAATATTAAAGGCAAATTTTATTGATAGTAATAATAGCAATTTAAAATTTCTAATAATATTTTATTAATAATTATAAAACAAAAAATTAAAATAATTAAAAAAAACATTGAAATGTTTTTGACAAGTCTAAGATAAATAATTTTATAATTTAATTAAAAAAAAAATGGATAAATAATTACAAATTATTGATTAAAAAGAAAATAAATTATATAAATGGGAAATAATAAAGGTATTTATTCTTTAGAATTTTAATTTGGAAAATTAGAGAAATAATAATTCTGATCAGGGTGTGAGCTAGAGGGCAATATTATTATGGTGATTTAATGGGGTCTTCTCGAGGTACATCCCCGCCACCTTACACATGCTCGAGGCATATGGAGTGGTGGCTCCATGCATGCGAGACTTTAATTCCATCGCTGAAGGTAGTAGCAACAATCGTTTTGGGAAGTTTCTAAGTTTTTCTGAGTGTGATGTTGGCAGTCATTCAGTGTATGCAGGTGTTATGTTGAGGTGTGTTGGTGTTGGGATTTGTGGGTTGGCCTAGGTGCAGAAGTGTCTCCAGTCTTTTCTTCTCCTTGCGTTGGTAAATGGGTATGTGGGCTGCTTTCCTTATTACTTCCTCATGTATTGGTCATATCGTTTGTTGGACTCAGACTTGTTTGGTTTTGAACTGTTAGGGTTTCAGAGGAGGAGGGGCTATATGCATCTGCATGTGCCGGTACGGGACTTGAGGCAGGTCCAAATGTCTTTTATTTTATATGTTTGTAATTTTTGGGATTTTTCAGTCCAGGATGGGGTTATATTTTTCGGTGTTTGTTTATGGGGTGTGTCTCTATGATTACCTCATGTCTCGGCTTTGTCTCGAAAGGGCTATGGGTTTTTTTATGTCTCAACTTTGTTTCTGGGTTATTCTCTTCGAATTTTCTCGGTCAAGGCCTCGGTTATTATATTAGGTGTATTGGAACAAGTTCAGTCTCTGACAGTTCTATGGTTTTCGTCTCTATGGGCCATGGCTCTGGAACCTGACTAGGTCTCATCTTTGGTACGCTAATGGGTTATGTTTATGTGGGTTATGCCTATGTAGTTTCACTATGCCCTATTTGTGGAGCGAGATTATGTATCTGAGCAATAGTGGCCTAATAACCAAGCCCTTGGAGTTGGACCAAGCCAATGTGATAGTCAATTGTACTGTTGGTTGAATCCTGAAGAGGATGAGAGGCACCACTAGGTTAATGGGAGTCGTGTCTTTATTCTAGTGGGTCTGTAATGGAAGTCTGCAATGGAAAATGAGGGGTTCGATCCCTCGGGTTTTATATTAGAAATCACTGGCTCATGTATATTCTCTGGAAGGTGTGTGGTGTGGTAGTGCTTCCTGGAACCTGGGTGATTTTGGGCTCGGGCTACCACCTGCGCAAGCGATAAGTCTAGTTTCAGATTCTCCTGCAAATTTCAGGTATAAGAAGATGCCTTGGTCAGTCGCAGTGAAAGGATGAAGTGGTCCGAGCTCAAGGCGTCGAGGCAAAAGAACCATGGGGTCTCTGACACCCTGTCAACCCAGCTCCTCTCGAGGTAGAACTTGAGGCCATGAGCCATTCTCGAGTATCATAAAGGATGCAGCTACAAATTATCATGAGGGCACGTCTAAAGAAATTCGTCAACTAATGTAAGAGTGGGAAGAAGACTTGAACATGCAGGCAAGCACGATGGAAATTTTTGTGGAGGATTAGTGGGTTCTAGTGCTAGATCCAGGGCACACCTGACCCCGAATCACATAATTAAAAAAAAATATTTTTCTTGTATGGCAGCTGTAGTGCGGGATTTTCCTAACTATAAAAAGGAATTTCAAAAGCTCCAGTTTCAGCTGCAAAGGCAGGATGGCATACTTCAGCACATTGAAGAGCATATTCTTTGTATTCTCCCATATACAGAGATTCTAAGTTCCATTGCTAAAGACCCATCTCTGATGGAGTCTATGTTTGTCGATGTTGCTGAGTAGTTTGATAGTTGGGTTCATAGTTTTTCATTTTCTGTATGCGGGAAGCGTTTAGTTTCCAGTGTGTTGATATTTATGTTTTCAGGCATTTAGAATATAGACAGTTTAAAGACAATCAGACATATTTATCTTGGTTAGAAATACTTATTACTTTTTTCTACTGGATGGCATATCACGATGTTAGGTGGCCAATAGACTTGGTTTCCCTCTAGGAAAGTTGAGGCCACCTAATAATCTCTATGTGGATGTAACTTGATTTTATATATTAATGAAAAAGGAAGGACCTAACAAGCTTACAATATATATATATATATATATATATATATATATATATATATATATATATATATATATATATATATATGAGATATAGAGGTATATATATATATATATATATATATATATATATATATGTATATATATATATATATATATATATATATCTCAGGTGTGTGTGTGTGTGTGTGTGGATTGGAATTTTATTTTAAATTTTTTTATGAAATCTCTAAGTCTATTAATGTTTTAGACAATATTTAAACACTTACACAATATAAGAGGATTTTACTTTAAAAGAGATAGAATCTGGATTGGATGTTTTGTAAAATATAAGTTAGGGACATCAAAAATTGTGAAACAAAAATCCTAAAAAGGGAGGATTTGTCTCTCTTCCTTTACATTTATAAGTTTTTAAATCCTAGAATGGAGAATTGTTTCCCTAAAACATGAACTCAAAAGCTTATCTTTGTTATTTATAATTAAAGGGAAAAAACAAACCTCTCTATTTATATGATCATTATGATTATTCCTCTCTCAACTAAGTTATATGGAATTATATTGAAGCACCCAATTGTAGAGGAAGTGCTGGAGGAAGAAACTGTTGGAACAATAACTATGCCTAAAACTAGAGTTGAGGAAGTGAAGACCCTTGAAGATATCACAGGAGCATCAATAAAGGTAATAATGCAGAAAAGGAAAGTGAAAAGGCCAATTGATGGAATAAACCCTAGGAAAAGCGTGTGAATATTTTTTATACCAGAAGAGACTCAAAAACCTACTACTATAGTTGATGGGGAATGTTTTGATACAACTGGACCTAATGGGTTTGAGGAGAAATAGGACAAAGAAACATAGCAGAATTCTGCAGAGGAAGGCCCCTCTACTTCTGAAATCTTTGCTATTACACCAAATCCCAAACAAGAACTAGAGAAGGGGAAGGAGATAGAAGGACCAATGATAGAAGAGAAGACAAAAGAACAAGAGGTTCTTACTTCACCAAGTAAGACGAAAATTTACCCTCTCGTGTAAATTGAAAATATGAGAAAGTAAAATGAAGAGTTTAAGAAACAACTTTCCATGGTTAAAGATTGACTTCATTTTAAGAAGGAAACTGGATTGGATCATAAGGGTTCTAGAAATGACATAATCTACTATCTCAGAAAAAAATTGTAAGGGTTGTTAGCAACTCCTTTAGGAGTCTAAAATCATGGAGATCGTTAATATTTCATTTGGAGTACAAGTGGGGGAACAGGACAAAGAAATTTGGCTTTTTATTCCATAAGAACTTGTTGATCATGTGTTTGTTACACAAGAACCAATAGTCAAGGAAGAGCAGGAAGAAGAAAAATATATGCTAATCCACAAGAACATGTTTATGATTTTCTTGTTACACAAGAACCAACAGTTGAAACAGAACAAATTGAAAATAAAATTATTGTTGTACCAGAAGAGCCTAACGATGATGTTGTTGTTACACAAGAACCAACAATTTGGATACAACAACATGAGGAGAAAGGGGATCAAAAGGAGGATTATGAAACAACTCACGTTAAATTTGAAGATTTGATGAGGGTACTATAATAGTGGGAGAAATTAGTTCTCTTTCGTAAATATGAAGTCATATCCTAAAGCAACACGAGGAAATAGTCAATAAGTTTAAGGAGTGGGTTGAAAAATTAAGAATTGAAGAATTTGTGAAAATTCATAAGGAGAGGAATCAAGCAATGAAACAAGTGAAGGGATTGAAAGGAGAGGTTAATTTGTTATAGCAAGAAAAGGAGCTCATTTATGAGATCATGAATGGCTTATTGTGCACTGGGATTCCTTCTCCTTCTTACCCTTTATATTTTCAAGAAAGACATTATCTCTTCCAATTAACAGCCCTGAAGGAAAAGTAACCATATAATACAAGGCAGATACACGACTTCCTTGAAACATTTCAAAGTGTTAATTTCTCAGAAAAATGTTTGTACCTGGATGATCTCACTTTCTTTGGGGACCAATCATTCAATATGACACCCTATGTGGGAGATGTACAACTCAGGGATTTTATTTCTTTTAGAAAAATCAGATAAGATGGTAATATTCCCATGATACTATAAAAACTAATGAAGAAAGAGTATAACTATTTACTAAAGGAGAACTTGGTTCAGCTGAAGTTGTTGCACACAAATAGAATAAAATATGGAAGTTTCCAGCCACTAAGACATTGTCGATGGACCATCTAGAATCAGTTCTATGGAGATGCCATAGAAATATACATGAAATGAGAACTCGTGCCTTAGAAGGAAGCAAGTTGAGATGGGATATTTCCTGACAATAATTGAACAAGGGAGAGCCATATTGCTATCAAAATTTTGAGCAAGCACTTTCCATAATTCATCGGTATGTTGAATGTATTCAGAAGATTGGAGCAGTAAAGATAGGACTTAGATTCAAGTTCCCTCTTGTTTGGCCACCCATCCATTAGTATCAACATCCATATAAGTATTACTGATAAGTGTTGGGAGGGAGAATTGATTATTTCTCTAAGATACATGGCCAGAGGTGAAGACGTGGCAGGAAAATACAACCTCACACAACTTCACTCTCATCATGTCAGGCATCAGTGACATGAGTCTACATGAAGACTTGTTGTAACACACTGTTTTAATTTACATCATGGCTAATAGACTTGTTATAACACATTTGAAATATGTAACAAATAAGAGTATTCGTTAACAAGACTTGAATATATATATAAGTTAATTAATGAATTGTTTGAGTAAAAAGAAAGTAATTGATTGGTAAATGATTCCAAGAACTAGGGTAAAAAGGTAGAGACAATTCTGACAATTACCTCCCAAAAAGGATAAGAAATAAATCCTAAGATTGGGAAGGGGTTCTGTGCAGAGAGAATTTTTTTGGGGTTAAGCAACAGACTGCTGCAATGAGTCATCCAGAGCTGGTGAGGGAACCAGTGGAGCTCAGTAAACACCCAAGAGAAGTGCAGATTGGATTTAGATCCTGAGGTCTAACTACGTCCATTGTCTCAGTGAATTACCTAAGGCCCTGGTGAGGAGCATGGGGGGAGCATAGAACGTGATTGCCTTGCTCAAGGATGGGAGGACCATCAGTTTAATGAAATTTTTATTTAAGAAATAAATTCAGGTGTTTCGTTATCCAGGTATGAAAGTACTAACAAGAGTAAAATGTCTTTTGGGTAGTCGAAAGTTTGAATGGAAACCTATTGGTTATGTTATAAAAATGTTATATTAATGGCCTTCATCTAAGTTGTAATTAGAAAATTTTATTAGGCATGTAATACATAGATTCTGTAAACCGATCCAGAGGAAAAACATGCTAACTATATGAAAAATCAAAGTGTTGTTCTGATAAAGTATTAGAGAATACTGATTACATTTATCAAAAACTTGGGAATTATATACACTATAAATAGAAAATATAGCTAACAAGAACCATGAACTCGTAAGGTTTTCAAGTAGAGTTAATAAATTCTGGTAGTTAAGAGATCAAGGGCCATCGGTTTAGCTCCGGGACCCATGGAATAGGTCCAGGGCCTATGTCCCCTATACCCAAGACATGGGTTACCAATCTCTACAGTAAGATAAACAGAAGAACTAAAATCAACATGCATGTGTAGAGAAATTCAAATTAGACTTAAATGATAAAAAAGATACAGTGAAACGAGGCAATAACAAATAGAATGCATTTACGTAACATGGAAAAATGCATAACAAGTATCTTTTAATGTCTCAAGGAAATTGTCTACAACATTAGAAGATAAACAACGATACTTAAAAAGAATAACTTAAAAATGATAACGAGCATATGCATGAGAAACTAATATTTATAAAACTGGAATTACTGTATGACGCCTGAAAATAATTAAACCATAAACTCTTCCAATATTTATAACGAACAGAGTCTTGACATCAAACTGAAAATAAGGTTTGTATGTCAGAATGACTTAAACAGAAAACAATTATACACTCAGCATCCTGATAATCATGTCTTGTGGACGAAGTTCTACTCTATTCCACTTAAATACAAAGAAAATTTAAAATAAGTTTACACAGAATCTAAATGGAGGCTGAGCCTCAAAAATCCTCATAGGTATGGGAAACTCTGAAAGCTAGAGCACAACTATGCATAAAAGCTCAGCGTTGTTATACCCAAGGCCCTGCATCATATGAGGGGGGTAGGTCGGGGTTATAAACCTTAAACGAATCACATTCAACCTAAATATAACAACGACCGAGCGGGAATACACACCTGGGAGGGGTATCTCAATACACAATACCACTCGTAGGCCGAAATGAAATGAACATGCAGAACCTACAATACACAGAGATGGGTGTTAATTACTCTCTGTGATATGAACATATAAACAAAGAATTACCTGAACTAAACCAGAAGCAACAAAAGGAAATAAAACACAGCATATGCAACATTACCTGCTTGGGTCGAATAGGCCATGGTGGCTCATACATTTCCTTCACAGACTCGAAGGAGAAGCTTCAAACATCTTTGCATGAAATTTCATTACTGGAATGCTAGGTGAGCCCACATAAGTCTAGAAGATGAACTTATAACCTTTAACTGAAACCACCGTTGAAATAAAACTGATGAAAAACTATCAAAACCCTGAAGGAGAAAAGAATAATTTATGTGCACAGTCATGGGTAATCCATGTGGCATGAACAGATGATACAGTCCCCTCACGCATTAGCAACAGATTAACATTCAATTAAAACAACAAGTAAAACTCCAACAGACTCATAGCCATATTACCTTGGGAAAACGACAGGGAAAATCCACTGTAGCCATGTCGGAAAGCAAAGTTTGCTCGAAGGAAAAATACCCGACTGCAGCTGCAATGGAGGACCTAAATTGCAAAGCTAGCACCAAAGAAAAAACGGTGGAGCGAATGAATGAGAGAGCGGAGGTTGGGGTGGGTGATTACCCTGACCAACTCTACATCTCATGAGTATCTTCAATCAAACAAGGACAATATCAACGATGGATAGAAATCCAAGTGACAGAGCGAGACAGCTAGTAAGTGGAGGAACCGACATGTGGAAGAGCCACACAGTTCACAAGATGGGTTAGTGATTGAATTAAATGAATACTCAAATGAAAAATTGTACCATAAATCTAAATTGATATTATAACAAATAAAACACATAAATCTCTGTCAGAGATAGGAAATCGACAGAGGTTGAAGCATAGTTGAACACATATAAATCCGACACAGAACCCAATTCAAACCAAATCAAAGTAATGACGGATCATGGATTGATCAATCATGGTTATTGTTTTAAATGTAATGTTTTAATATGAAATATGAAGAATACACGATATGTATCAAACTATATATATGAATAGAATAACCTTAGATATGAACATTATATATGATTGAACATGGGATGTGTACTTGGAGTTATTTATGCATTTTTACATTAGAATTTAACCAAATAACTATATTTGATTGTTGGAATAGATATAAATATTAACCATGTGTTTTATCTGCAAATAAGGTTTAATGAAACATGAAGGTATCAAGTGAATTTTTTTTTATCTTGGTAGAAGTGTATTGTTGTATGTGACAAGTGGTATAAGAGCGTGGTTACACCCTAGGGAAAGATGGGCCAACACAATGACGTGGGTGTTTTCATTTTGTTTATTGTTGAAAACTATGCACAGTACAGGAAAATTTAGCAAAAAGCTACCATGAGGAAAGGATACTAAAGAGCCTTTCTGATAAACAGAACCATCCCACTGCATAGGCTAGTCCTGAGAGAGATACTCATAGAGAAGGAGGACAACAACAACAAATGCATGATAATCCTGAAGGAAGTCGAACGCAACGAAGTAATAAAATTAGAACCTATAATGAAGTTGAATATGGAAATATCTCAGAACAAAAAGAGCTGAAGAAACAAAAGGTGGAATTAGAGGGTGAATTCCGGAAGATCAAGCCTCCTAACTTTGATGGAGAGGCTAAAGAAATGGCAGAGGGTTGGATAATAAATATGAACAAGTACTTTCACGTTTATGAGTACAAAGACAAAATTAAAGCTCTCTTAGCCATTTACCAACTATAAGAGAAGGATAATCATTAAATATACATGTTTTTATCTCTTAGACATGTTTGGATATACTATGATAACATATATAAATATGAAAAATGGTGATAATTCATGTCATTGAAAAAAAAGTGAAACATCATTGCTATGTAATAATGATAATTATCTTCTAAATACTATTATTACATCATATTTATTTAAATTACATACATTTAGGTATATTAAAATCCCCATTTTACAAGGGATAGTCACTACAATTATTGGTGTTGTTTATATGAGAAAAAATATCTCATATAGGTTTACACTCATTTGTTAACCAATTCACTTTAGCCATGAGTTTGATAATGATAATTTGTACTCATTTTCAACTATGCTCTCTATAGACTAAACAACTCCCACGAAATTTACTAGTGAGTGTGGGATCACAATTCAAGATAATGTAAGCGGGCTTGCGATGTAGCATAAAACTTTCATCCATAAAAACATGAGAAATTGTGGAAGGCATAAATAGTTTTGGTAAGGCACAATAGTGAGCATATTTAGAAAGGTGGTAAATTACCACTAAGGTGACTAATTTGTTTCTGACATTCAAGAGCAAACCATAATAAAATCCTTGCAAATGCCAATAAAGGTTTCCTATTCTACCAATTATATTGATATATTTAATAACTTATGAAGCCAAATATGCCTAGAAAATGAGAAAATCACTAATACCTATTGTGGTACTGACATTCCCTATAATCAAATTATGTCATTTATCATGTGTTTTCTAATCTAAAAAAATCTTGAATTGACCACTTTTAAAATTCAAAAACCTATTTTCATGAGACACAAAAATATGAAAATATGCACAAAAGGTGCTTATAAGATAAAATCCAAAATCCAATAATTGTGTAAAGTATTGCTTCACAAGATCCAAAATTTATATATGAAACCTTCATCTCTGGTATACGATCTTTATTATGAGTAAATGAAATTATTGATATCCTTATATGTGAAACTCATTTTGAATTGCAAAGATGGTCTTCATCTGTTAAATCCACATAGGAGGAAAATAAGGTAAAACCCATTTCATTTCTATGAAACATGAATGAGACATTTCAAGTTATAGGGAACGACTATAATAAGCTCAAGAAATTTTGAAAAATATTATGATGTGTACGACTCAACAATTTAATTCATACTACTATGTACCATTCCCATCATTATTTATATGTTTCTAGTGCCAATACCATGAATCTTGTGATACCAAATTTTGGGCTACATATTCATGATGTCTCTTGTTCATTTGTTTCTTTCTTATCATAATATCAATTTATTTTCATGTGCATATGTCAATTTCTCATCCTTACTTGTCAATTTTGTTTTCATATTTTGTTAAATGGTTTTGATTCTAACAATCACTTGCACTATATTTTTGTCCACTCTTACTTTTATTTTTTATTTTTTACTTAACCATTCCCTACTTTGACAAGAAACCTTTCAATTTATTTATTTAATTAATTTATTCATGTCTTAATTTCAATTTCCCTTAATATTCTTCTCAATAATTAAATTTAAAATTTTCTTCTCATTAAATATGATTCTAAAATGTCTAAAGAACAACACAATTGATAATTAAAATAATTGTAACATTAAAACACGTTACATCATAAAATAAAATCAATTAAATGCACACAAATACCAAATACAATATTATATAAAAAATAAATATTACAAACAAAATATAATTCAACCAAACCAAAATATTAATAAATTTATTATTAATTATAAATTAATTATTCACAAATATCTAAAAATTTAAAAATAACATTATTTATATTAACTAATATGATTCACACATGGTTTTATATATAAAAATATATCAATCAAGAAAAAAACAAATTTATTTAATACTTTTGTTTAAATCAAATCAATTAAATACACACAAATACCACATAAAATATTATATAAAAAATAAACAATACAAACAAAATATAATTCAACAATAACAAAATATTAATAAATTTAATATTAATTATAAACTAATCATTAACAAATATTTATAACTTTAAAAATAACATTATTTATATTAACTAATTTGATTTACACATTATTTTATATAATGAAATTAGAAATGGAAAAAATTATATCAATAAGGAAAAACAAATTTATTTCTTTTTTGTTTATTATATTCTAAGAGACATGTTAGTGTTGAATTAAATAAACAAATTTATTTTCTAACATGTATACCAAGATTAAATTAATAAACAAACTTATTATTAGTAAACAAATTTATTTAATATATTTTTATTATATTTTAAGATACATATCAAGATTGAATTACACGATACAAAGTTTATGTTCACATAACGTAACAAGACGAAATTGCATATGAAATATATCCTTTTCGGAGATTCAACACAACTCAAACCCATATTTTAAATATATGTGTTCTCTTTCTTTCTTATATCAAAATTATATATATATATATATATATATATATATATATATAAAATAAATATTTATTAGAAATCAAACATCGACAACGTTTTTTTATTAACGTTTAATATATACACGACACATTGTCATTTCCACAATTCCATGGTCTCTTTTCTATCCACCATTAATGTAACCAAAGGGCTTCACTTCCAGCATTTCCTAATAGGAATGTCATCTCTTCCTTTGTCAATTTTTAGATTTCAATCCCAAATTGATTCGCTATTTTTTCAATTTTTACATCTTAATCCAAGGTAATTTGTTTGTTTCCAACATAATTAATAGATATAATTATATCTAAAATGTGGCATTTGGGGCTCTAAATCTCTGGTTCCTTAAAATTTTGACGAAAGAGACATCGACAACTCCGAGAGGTTGGTGCTAATGCATGTTCATTTTCATTTTTTAATGTAAAAAACTAATAAATATTCAACAATCCAATCTTTATTTAAATTTCAAACTTGGGACGATAAAAAATGATTGGAATCTAGTAAAATAAAATTCAAAAATTTTTACAGTAAGAATGTTTGAATTCAATTTTTAAGCGTGGAAATCCAAAATATTGAATTTTGAAAGTTGTAACTTAGATTTAGAAAAATTCCTACCATATTTTATCAAAATCTTATAAAAAATTCCATAATTTTCCAAAAAAAAAAAAAAAAAAAACTTAGACAATCCTTATCATACAATCTAACGTCCACTACCGTTAATAAAGCAATAAGATGAATGAGGCGGATGGGATATAGGACCTACAAAAATGTATTTTAAATTTGTATTGCTTCTTTTGACCACACTCTGTGATGGCCACCCCTACCAAGTCTTCAAAATCCAGATACATCTACCTCCAATATTAACTGCTCTCATGGAAGCCTGGTCTCCTAGGGCACAAGAAGAGGGATAACGAGTGACAACCATGGAAACAAAGTCAACACAAGTGTAAAAGTGCAGGATGCACTGTGTTCATATCATGAACTTCTTGCCCTATTTCTTTGAGCGCGTAGAAACAGTGGGGATAACCTGCACGACCAGTGACAGAAGTACAAGCATTTTAGAATAATGCCTTGGAGAAAATTAAACTGCTCAAACAACAAACAAGCTATATAATAAAATGAACATATATTCATTTTTTAACAAATTGGGTGAAGGGGTGTATTAATATTATTGGGCTTACTTGCGTTGACATCTATGACCATTGTAACACCCTCGAAATCACAGGAATTTGTGCCTTTATGTTCTTTTGGTAACATTGTTGAATGTAAATAAAGTTGTTTTTAGTGTGATTTTTTGAAAGCTTTTTTAGTGAATTTTTCTGGTCTAATTTCTCTAAAATCGGGCAGAAATTCATTGAAAACAAAAATTTGATGAGTAATCTAGCACAATTGAAGTGCCCCAGAATTTTTTAGGGTGTTGAATCCATATATACAGTAAGAAAAACAGTTTAAATAACAGAAATCAAAATTCGACCTCAAATTTTTTCGCCTAATTTCAATACTGGAAACTCCAAAAATTCGCACTAAAAGCAACTCCAATACAAACTTATTGGGCACATAACAAGACCTGCCATATTGTATAGGACAACAATCTGCACAACTAGGTGCACAGGGCCAGTCCAGAGATGCCTACAAATTAATGGGGGTAAAATTTTGAATTATTGGCAGGACACTGGAGGGCGGCGGTTCAACATTAATTCACACCATCTATTTACTCATGGCAAGTCTAGTTGATGGGACGGGATAAACCGCGGAAGGAGAACTCCAAAGGGATGGACAAAGGGAATCACATCAACCGGAATCAGGCTGCCACTCGAAATCCACATGTATAGTTTAAGGCAACAAACATTTGTGGAATTATAGCTTTATTAACGCATTGGGGGTAGTGTATGTTATCCATTAGATTTTATACTTAGTTAATGGCATATATTACTAGAACGCATTAATGGAGCTATAACTCCACAAATATCCATAACTATGATGGTTACACTTTTGAGAAATTCCTAGTAAGAAATGTCAGTATCACAAGTTGTATATTTGTTGACATTTTAAAATTTTAAAATTGTGTGTCAAATACCAATACAAGTTGCAGGTTGTATATTTGTTGACATTTAAACAATTTTAAAATTGTGTGTCAAATAAGAATACAAACTGGAGCAAAAAGCGCTGAAGATAACTAGTCTACCAATATGTCATAAATGTATTGTGTTGTATATGTCTATCATTAAATTTTGGCAAGCCAGTTATCCAAATGGGCCAGGGCTGGAAATGCCTATCGTAGGATTAAAGCAGGTACATAATTTTGTGGTGGGCATTTCTTGCCTCGGCGCATTTATGGGGCCATGGACTGAAAAATAAGCTTCACCCTGACATATACATCTTGTGCATTTAAGGATATACAACCTCCATACATTTATGGCCTATGTTATGGCCTATAAACAAGCTGGTTATTTGTTAGAGAGTTGCAAATATCTACTATAGCCGATCAAATTCTGGGCATGACTTGTACCCTGTATTCAAAATTGAACACGTCAGTGCCCTTCAAGAGGCCTCCAACACATCAACACATCAGAGAAGTGATAACGTGAAATTACCAGTGACAAAAAAAATTAATTTTAATTTTTACAAGTTTCAAAAAAATTTAAATTATATCTTAAAATGCCCTATGAAGGGCTGCTAGTCCGTTGGCCATTTCTGAAAATTTAAATTACCGAGGAGCAGTAATCAAATTTGAAGGGCTGGTGTTATTTTCAATTAGAAGGGTATATATTCAGGCAACCCTTCTACACTGAAAAGCTTTAAAAAAAAATACAATTCAATTGACAATGATATATTATTTTTACATTTCATTTTCGCTTAACTTTATTTTAATAGTTTCCTTAAATCATTTATGTTGAATCTATATTATGAATATGTATTATGAATATGTATTAAGAACTTAAAAGCTGACATAAGTGATGTTCTTCTTATCATAAGCACTTTTGATTTCTACTTTTTGTTTTTCATATTTTTTTAAGACCTATTTGATTTATAGGACCTTTTCTAGTATAATCAGAATTGAACATCCAATTTAATCATAAATTTAGTAAATAAATGTTGATTTATATTTAAAGATATAAACCTTTTCTCTTCTAGTATAATCAAAACTGTATATCTAATTTAATCAGATATTTTCTTGAGAAATGTTGATTTTTTCCCAAAAATAAGGAGCTAAGAAAATTATGTTAATATATTGGAAATTACAAGCCTTAGATCACCTTTTTTTTATTAAATTTCATCACAAATATATTAACATAATTTTTTTAACTATAAAATAACAATTTAAATTTAAAAACAAAATTTAGATTTTTCATTGATGTACCCCTGAAATCATCTAGTTGTTGAGATTGCATGTTTTCATATGCCCTAGGAATTTTTGACGTCCCTAACTTGATATGTTCATTCACTACATACATTTAAACTGATTTTTTGCTGATTTGGGTTGGAATAGAGCAATGCCTGACTTGATTTGTAGTATCGACCACATACATTTAAACTAAATTTAAACTGAATTCCTGGTGATTTGGTATAGATTTGGATTTTTTTTGGTGAATTGGTTAGGATTTGGCTCTTGGAATAAAGAAATCTTTGACTCGATCTATGGCATCGACCACATACATTTAAACTAATTTTCTGGTAATTTGAACTAATTTGGGTCGTTGCTTTTTTGGTCATTTGCGCTGGATTTGGCTCGTTGAAATATGGCTCATTGAAATAGAGCAATGCCCCGTCCGAAAAAGAGACATTTTATTCTCTATTTATCAAGCATGTAAAGATTAAAAAAAAAAACCGCATTTAAGTTTTTTGTAAACGATACAAAGATTCATAGTTCCTCCATCTGAAAAAATAGCAGATTAAAAAAATTGACATGGTCTGAGTGATTGAAGGACACACCTTGTTAATCATACCTCTGACCTCAGATGTGTTATTCTTGACCACAGTGCTATGCAACTCGCGAAGACCCAACGCCTGAAAAGTTCTTCTGTGGAGTTCCTTGGTTCTTGGGAGACCCCTTAGAAGAGTTATATATCAGAATGAACTCCATGTGATGGGAGTGGCCGCCTTGGTGCCTCCATACACAAACATTCCCATCCCTCTTCTGATCTTATTCTCTTGCCCTCAACAATGTCTTCTATTATTCTCAACAATGGTGGAAACGTTTTTGGTTAAATTAATATTTCATCTCTTCCACAGATCCTCTTGCTGCATGATGGGAGTTCACTCCACAATTGCCTCATCAAATGCATGTTTTGTGAGATTACATGCTATTTTTGGCGAATTCAAAATCTCATAGTAAAACAGAGAGAAGCTAAGATAGCACTATCCTAATAGGTGCATTGGAGCCAGCTCTACCGCGCAGACTTGTAAGCAACGAAAGTGTTCTTGGCGGTCTCCTTCCTCTCGGTGCCTTTCATAAACCATGGTTCATCTTGAGATATAAGACCTTGGACTCTGGGGCAGTGGAAGAAGGGATGAGATGGGAGTGGAGGACGCGGAGAATGCCCTCATAGATCTTGGGAAGCTCCGATTTCACTTTGGCCCTGTATCGCTGTGAGCTCCTCCACTGTGACCCCATGCTCATCATTGCCCCTGCTCTCCTCCTTCTGCTCCTCCCGGAGGCCCTGTAAACACCGATCAAGTTCTTGTATGAAATAAATAGCAGGTTGTGCTCCTCCACTATGCGCTCTTTCCCCTTACACCTTTGGTCACTTTGTCCACGAACTCTGCCTGCTCAACCAACATTTCCATGGACAAATTCTCCTCCCATGATGAATAAACCATTATCTCTCTTCCCACAATGAATAAACCATTGTCACTGCTGTGCACAGACCTTAAAAATCCGAATTCACTTCTAGATCCTCAAGAAACGACCACAGCACACTAGTACATTTGGCGGAAATTCCGACACTTGGTTCCGACGCTTTTGACCAAATGTCGAAAATTTTCCCAAATT
>JAXQQM020079354.1:0-163134 GCA_034641835.2 Pinus albicaulis
GTTGAGGATCATGAGGCCGGTGCAGACATATCTACTCCTGCTGGTGCACTGGTATGGCCTTTTGCTAGGCGCGGTAGACTTGATAGAAGATTTAGGATGGAGTTGGACTCACTGCATTGATTGTTGAGGCGGGAGTCAGGCCCGCTACTATGAGAGACATACAGGCTGATGGTAGGGTGTTACATATGTGGAGAGGCATTTCGCGTGACATGTATAGCCTGATGTGGCATGTTTTAGGAGCTACGACCTTAGTTACGTGGCTTAGGAGGACCATTGCACATTATAGGCGTGGTCGAGATGCAGCATGTGATCGAGAGTCCAGGAGTAGCGACGCATCATCTGATGATTGTTCACGTCATGTCACACTGGATGAGAACCTCCACTAGCATTGAGTAGTAGTCATCATGGAGAGCAAGGTGGACCATCGGCGACGTCCAGTCAGCATCCTGCAGCATCCATGTTGTGTAACCAGCTCCAAAAATAGAAGAAAAGAGATATCAACGCCTTAGAAATAAGCCACTGCGAGGGGTAAACCTACAATACATTACATAAATGAAAAAATCTTCGATGATACAAATGAACAAAACCTCCTTCTATATATAGAAGTCCATGGGGCCACAATATAATCCGAATGGGGCCACAATGTAATCCTAGCCGACCTAACAATAATAATGTAAGGGCACAATAATAACAATATGGGGGTTACAGGGGTACAACAATAACAATAAGTGGGGCTACACTAACATAATAAGGGATTACACTATTAATATAGGGACTTAACATGCCCCTCTCCTTCAAACAAGTGTTGTCCTCAACGCTTGATTATTTCTTGATGCTTCGGTATAAAATTCTCATCCTCCCATGTGGAATCTTCTACAGGAAAGTTCTTCCACTTGCTGAGATACTCTGAAATTGATCTTACTTGTCGAGTTCTTGTTTTTGTGACTACTTCATAACTTCTTTCGATGTGATGTTGATATTCCTGTTGTTTCATTAGATTCTGCACCAAAGTTAGGTTATCCTTTGAGAGTTGGAGAACTTGTTGTTGATGCTCGATGTCATCTTCCACTAATTTATCATCCATATTAGCTATTATTTTATCCTTAAAACCATCCAACTTAGCCTCCATTTCTTCTTTTAAACCATCTATGTCAGCTTCGGTTGCTCTTGGTAAGATCGAAATTTGTTGCACTTGGTATCGTAATTTTGATATCTCATACTGCAATTCTTCCACTTCATCAATCATAGTATAGATTTATGAGGGCTTAATGGGTGTTGAATTATTTTTAGGAGGCTTTTCAGAACTAAATACTGAAATATATGCTCAATAGGCCATTGGAATCACTTCAAAATTATTTTTCAAACAAGATTTATGCAATTCAAGAAAAACAATATACACCTTTTACTTGCTTTTGAGGAGCTTGATATTGGAATTGGATTATCTCTGTGATTGCAACTCTTCAATATCTGAAATTCAGCAATGAAATATCCCTCTGAATTCTCTTTTGAATGCCACAGGTCTGACCTGATTTGGATTCTCCAAGACAAAGTTGTGTCCAATCTCCCACAATGACCTAATTATGGACTGGTTCAGTAGAGCGAAATTGTACGACTTGCCATGTGTCACTGTTTCATCTTTTGTCTTTGAAATTGATAGAAAAGAAACTATAGTCCGTGTGATTGTGACCACCTTTTATGACACTCCAATCCGATGCCCAGAGAGAGAGTTATTGAACTTTTCCCACGATCACCTCTTTGAGATGAAATTCAGGAGCCTGAAAAAGCACTACCTTCCACAGATCATATCTCCAAACATGTTGCGAACCAAGCTCTAAAATTTTCTGATGAGTTTCCTTAGGATTTCAGCTTTGCACCACAAAAATTTCAGATTCTGAACCTCAGTAGAAAAAAAATTATAGTGCAAATGCCACGATGACCTGTTTGGAGCAGCGAAACCCTAGAATCCAAACCTCTGATACCATATGTTGTGTAACCAACTCCAAAAATAGAAGAAAAGAGATATCAATGCCTTATAAATAAGCCACTTCGAGGGGGAAACCTCCAATACATTACATAAATGAACAAATCTTCGATGATACAAATGAACAAAACCTCCTTCTATATATAGGAATCCATGGGGCCACAATATAATCCTAGTGGGGTCACAATGTAATCCTAGCCGACCTAACAATAATAATTTAAGGGCACAATAATAACAATATGGGGGTTATAGGGGTACAACAATAAAAATAAGTGGGGCTACACTAACAATCCAACAATCCAATAAAAATAATGGATTACACTATTAATATAGGGACTTAACAATCCAACAATACTCATGATCATGAGTAGGTTGGACCATCGACCATGTCGAGTCATCACGATGAGCAACCGATAGTTGATCGTGATCAACATGAGGCACCAGTAGCAAATTAGCATGCACGTGATGATGAACATGTATCTGAGCTTGTCGAGGCTAAACCATTGACTGAACAGGCCTCGATGAGCACTGCTATGAATGATGTACCACCAACTGATACATGGCATTTATATTATAGTTCTATATTTTTGACATTATTCAGTTTTATATATATATATATATATATATATGGTCCATGTATTTTATGTTCATGTTGCAGTTGTACTTAATTAACATGTTGGTGATCCTCAGGATGTGTATATTGTTAGGTCATGTTAGATATGTTAATTTAATGTGCAGCTTGTAGATAGATGTGTATGTGATAACAGCTATTTCGCATGGGATGTATATTTGATGTTTGTGTTGTGATGATGTTACATAATGCTAATTGTGTTTTTTTAGATGATCATGATCACGATGATGTTAGCAAATTTGAATGTGTTTTTAAGTCAAAATGATGTTTGTACCATGGTCATCATGAACGTGATGTTTATTACTTAATTTAATATTAAATGATTAGGATATTGTAAAATTATAATATTTGTAATTCTAATTGTATGTAAAATTCTAAAATTGTAATTGTATTTATATTAATTATAATTTTAATTGTAATTGTATGTAAAATATTTGTAAAATTTTAATTTTAATTGTAATATTTAATTTATTGTGAATTGATTGTAATTGTAATCGTATATATATATATAATTGTAAAATTGTAATTCTAATTCTACATGTATGTAAAATTCTAAAATTCTAATTGTAACGGTATATATGTAAAATTGTAAAATTGTAATTGTAATTGTAAATTTTAAATTTGTAAAACTGTAATTGTATGTATGTAAAATTCCAAAAATTGTAATTGTAATTATACATGAAACTGTAAAAATGTAATTGTAATTGTAATTGTAATTCTAATTCTATGTAAAATATTTGTAAAATTTTAATTGTATTACTATGAATTGATTGTAATTATAAAATTGAAATTGTAATTGTAATTGTATGTAAAATTCTAAAATTGTAATTGTAATTTTAATTGTAATTGTATGTGAAATTGTAAAATTGTAATTGTAATCCTAATTGTAATTGTAATTCTAATTCTAAGTTTAATTGTAATTGTATGTAAAATATTTCTCTAATTTTAATTGTATTAATGTGAAAATTTTAACTGTGTTAATGTGAAATGATTTTATTAAAATTTATGAATTTGTAAATTTGTAAAATTTTAAATAATTGTAAAATAATAAATCTAGAATAATATGAAATATTGTAACATAATAAAGTTTATAAATAATGCAAATAAATTCATATATTTTATAATTATCATTATTTTATTATGATCTTACATAAAAAAAGAACTTTATACAATACGCCATTGTTTTTGAGATCAACATAATTGCAAATTATCCAGTGAAATATTGATTTTATCATTAACACAATGCAAATGGCCAATTAATTCAAAATAGATATCATAATGTTTTGAAAAAACCATCTTAAAAAGTATAATTATTGATGAAATAACACATTTACCATATCACTCTCCATTCTCATGAACATCCTCATTATCTTCCAGCTCACATGGCATGATAACACTATTGTTCTCAAAAATATGTTTTGATCTAGGGTCATGTCTCAATACAAACCACCAATCCCTATCCACCACATCTGGGTAAAAAAACAATTGTTTGTAGTGTTTGGGGAAAACATAGGGCTCCTTAGCTTCATCCCACATATTTTTAGAGTTGATACATATAAGCCTACTATCATGATCTTCCTTTACATTATTGCGATCAAATGTGTCCCACCACTTGCACCTAAAAATAACACATTAGAAAGAAGAGAAATCCACTTCAATGATCTCTTGTATCTTTCCGAGGCAACCTAACATCCCTCATACTAGGTTTTGATCATGGTGGCTAGATCGACTAGATTGATTGAACTCGACTTCCACTCCACAGTCTTGTGTGATGTTTCCAACAACGAAATTTTATTTGTGAAAATAGTGTCCATATGCCCACATAGATGGCAACAAATGCACCTATTATAATTTTTTTTTTAAATCATAGTGTCATGTGTCTTATAATAACCCAATAGTTAAAATATGAAATATAGATGTCTTGTAAGTTTCAAATTTACATATAAATTAAATAGTTTATTACCGAGTTTCTGCACCCAATCCCATACGTTTAGCGCATCCTCTTCAACGCGTATGTAATGATGGTTGCACCATATTTCTCTCTAATTTGGTCAGAAACCCAATTGCTGGGGCATATTTTTGGCATATTTTTTTTTAAATGATTGGGATAAGGCACACTTCTACCATTCAATTGTCTGAATTCTTTCCTCTCACTATCACATTTCATCCTCTTTTGTTCGTACAATGTGACCCATGTCTGTGTCGCTTCAGAATTGTAAAGAACGAATTTATTCATTACTTCAATTTCTGCATTCGTTGATGAAATAAAACTTACATTATATAATACATAGAGAACAAAGTATACATTATATTGAATTTCAACATGAATATTTACTTTGTGTAAATTTGAAAAACTATAAGTTGCTTACTATTTATCAAGCGCTTTTTTCTACTTGTTTGGAGAAACTCCCCTTCTCTTTTGTCTTCATCCCTTTCATCATCCCAAATCACCGCACCTGGTCTATTTTCAATCTGCTTGACGTACTCATTGGCATAATAGAAAGACTCATATGATATGTACCCCTCTGCCATAGACCTCTCGACTTTTTCCATATGTCGAACAAAACCTTTCAATTTATTCATGTACCTCTCTAAGAAGAACATCCAATGACAAGAAACCACCCCAACTAATTCAACCTCATCTACTAGGTGGATTAGAAGATGAACCTGCGATTCCATGAAACTTGTCAGAAGTTCCTTCTCAAACATACAAACAATCACAACTATCTCTTTACGCTATCGTTGAATGCTAGCCACATGAATCTCCTTTGACGTGATCCCACATAAAAATGTAGATAATTTAGATAGGGAACGTCCTAGGTCTTGAAGGAATTCATGTTTCACACACCCACACATGGACAAAGGATAATGACACTGCAAAGTTATAAACATGTGCAATAATATACAAAATTAGTTATGTTTTATGATCCCTACATGGGATAAAATTTAGTAATATAAAAAATAATAAAATCATGCTTTTGACATTATACCTACTCTTAGAATATTCAAATGGTCATATGATTTCAACCCAGACAAATGGTCATCCTTGGTGAAGAAACGCCATAGTGAAGACCCGTATGAAGTTGGCACCCTCACACCCATTATAACTTCCTTTGCCAAAGAATTATCATATTTTTCTAAATCCATGGGACATCACCTTCTTTTAAATACCATGAATTAGAGGGACTAGTGCCTTCCTCTGATCCCGTACTTTCTAATCGTCTTGGCCAATGTTTCTTTTTAGTTTTCGAAGTAATAAGATTTTTCCTAACAACCAATGTGCCACTTTGTTTCAATGATATGTGCCTATAAATAAGATGAAACATTTTTAAATATATGCATGGGATCTAATAAGTGGGTAATATTAAGATGCTCCCAATATGGGAGGTTATAAGAGATAGATTTCCTTTTCATCCCAGTGGGCGATTTCTCAGCATATGTGTCGAAGAATTCTAGATCATCGAACATAGTCTCCCCATTTGAATCGAACAGTTTTATGAACTCCTTCTCCTTATCTCTCTCATATGCTCTAAGCCACTCAGCTGGTGTTGTTATTGGAGGCCTTTGGATTCTCGCTCATTTACCATTGAAAGCGGATGTTGCTATTCTGTAAGGGCATTCTTCTGGGAGGAATACCCTGGAGTAATCATACACTAGCTTTCATAGGTCCTTCGACCATATAGCATTCAGAGAAGGTCCACAACATTTAAATCCAAAATACCCTTTTGTTACAAGACCTGCAAGATTATTGTATGCAATGAATATGCATGGAACGTTAAAGAATATTATGAAGATCCGAACAATTACAATGAATTAAATAACTAGTATGTAAAAGAATATTGTTACATATATAAAAAAATCAATAAACTAAACATGTAATTTACAAGAGAAAACACCTAATCCTGGATAATCATGTGTCGTGTAAGCAGATATGCCATACTACATAAAAATATACTCTGATGTGATGGGTCTTGATACATCATATACATTTATCCCAACCCATACTTCCTTCAATTCATCTTAACTTAAATTACATTCTGGTGATCATCATCATGTCTATATTGTTAGGTCATGTTAGATATGTTCATTTAATGTGCAGCTTGCAGACAGATGTGTATGTGATAGAAGTTATTTCACATGAGATGTATATTTGATGTTTTTGTTGTGATGATATTATATAATGCTAATCGTGTTTTCTTAGATGATCATGATCACAATGATGTTAGCGAATTTGAATGTGTTTCTTATTCAAATATGATATGTGTATGATGGTTATCATGAACGTGATGTTTATTAATTAATTTAATATTAAATGATCCTGATATTGTAAAATTATAATATTTGTAATTCTAATTGTATGTAAAATTCTAAAATTGTAATTGTATATTTGTAATTGTAAGTGTACGTGAAATTGTAAAATTGTAATTGTAATTGTAATTCTAATTCTATGTAAAATATTTGTAAAATTTTAATTGTATTACTGTAAATTGATTGTAATTGTAATTGTAATTGTATGTAAAAATCTAAAATTGTTATTGTAATTTTAATTTTACTTGTATGTGAAATTGTAAAATTGTGATTGTAATTGTAATTGTAATCTTAATTGTAATTCTAATTGTAATTTTAATTGTAATTGTATGTAAAATGTTTGTAAACGTTTAATTGTACTAATGTGAAAATTTTAAATGTATTAATGTGAAATGATTTTATTAAAATTTTCAATGTGAAAATTTTAAATGTATTAATATGAAACGATTTTATTTAAATTTATATATTTGTAAATTTGTGAAATTTTAAATAATTGTAAAATAATAAATCTAGAATAATATGAATTTTTGTAACATGATAAAGTTTAGGAAATAATGCAAATAAATTCATGTACTTTATAATTATCATTATTTTATGATGATATTACATACAAGAAAAAACATTATACAATACGCCATTGTTTTTTAGATCAACATAGTTGCAAATTATCAAGTGAAATATTGATTTTTACATTAACACAATGCAAATTACCAATTAATTCAAAATACATATTATAATTTTTTCAAAAACCCATCTTAAAAAGTATAAATATTGATGAAATAACACATGTACAATATCACTCTTGGTTCTCATGATCACCCTCATTATCTTCCAACTCGCATGGCATGATAATGCTATTTTTATCAAAAATATATTTTGATATAGGGTCATGTCTGAATACGAACCACCAATCCCTATCCAACATATCTGGGTAAAAAAACACCCAGTTGCAGTGTTTGGGGAAAACATAGGGCTCCTTAGCTTCATCCCACATATTTCTAGAGTTGATACATATTAGCCTACTATCACGATCTTCTTTTACATTATTCTGATCAAAGGCGTCCCACCACTTGCACCTAAAAATAACACATTGGAAAGAAGAGAAATCCACTTGAATGATCTCTTGTATATTTCTAACCTCACCTAATGTCCCTCGTACTAGGTTTTGATCAAGGTGGCTAGATTGACTAGATTGATCGAACTTGACTTCACTCCACAGTCTTGTGTGATGTTTCTAGCACCGACATTTTCTGTGTGAAATAGTGTCGATATGCCCACATATATGTGAAAAAATGCACCTATTATAAAAAAGTTAAAAAAATCATAGTGTGATGTGTCTTATAATAACCCAAGAGATAAAATATGAAATATAGATGTCTTATAAGTTTCAATTTTAAATATAAATTAAATACATTATTACCAAGTTGCTACACCCAATCGCTACATTTATCACATCGTCTTCCTCACGCGGGTAACGACCGGTTGCACCGTATTTCTCTCTTACTTGGTCAGTAACCCAACTGTTGGAGCATATTTTTTGCATATTTTCTTTTAAATGGTAGGGATAAGGCATACTTCTAGGATTCAACCGTCTGAATTCTTTCCTATCACTCTCCCATTTCATCCTCTTTTGTTCGTACAATACAACCCACGGTTGTGTCTCTTTAGAATTGTAAAGAACGAAATTATTGATTGCTTCAATTTCTACTTTCCATGATAAAATCAAATCGACATTATATAGTACATAAATATCAAAGTATACATTATGTCGAAGTTCAACATGAATATTTAATTTGTGTAAATTTGAAAAATTATGAGTCGCTTACTCTTTATCAAGCACTTTTTTACACTCATTTGGAGCAACTCCCCTTCTCTTTTGTCTTCATCCCTTTCATCGTCCCAAATCACCGCACCTAGTCTATTTTCGATTTGCTTGATGTGCTCACTGGAATAATATAAATAATCATACGATATGTAACCCTTTGCCATAGACCCCTCGGCGTTTTCCCTTTGTCGAAAAAAACCTTTCAATTTCTTCATGTACCTCTCGAAGAAGAACATCAAATGACAAGAAACCACCCCAACTAATTCAACCTAATATACTAGGTGGATTAGAAGATGAACTTGCAAGTCCAAGAAACTTG
The DNA here is from genome assembly GCA_034641835.2 of Pinus albicaulis. Lineage (NCBI taxonomy): Eukaryota > Viridiplantae > Streptophyta > Pinopsida > Pinales > Pinaceae > Pinus > Pinus albicaulis. The sequence continues at coordinate 9,065 of JAXQQM020079354.1, forward strand.
TTGGTAGTTCCTTCTCAAACATACAAACAATCTCAACTATCTCTTGACACCACCGTGGAATGCTAGCCACATGAATCTCCTTTGACATGATCCAACGTAAAAATGCAGATAATTTAGATATGGAATGTCCTAGGTCTTGAGGGAATTCATGTTTCACACACCCACGCATGAGCAAAGGATAATGAAACTGCAAATTTTTAAACACGTGCAATAATATAAAAAATTAGTTATGTTTTATGATCCCTGCATGGGATAAAATTTATTAATAAAACAAATAATAAAATCATGCTTTTGACATTATACGTACTCTTAGAAGATTCAAATGGTCATGCGATTTCAACCCCGACAAATGGTCATCCATGGTGAAGCAGCACCATAGTGAAGACTTGTATGAATTTGGCACCCTCACACCCATGATAACTTTTTTTGCCAAAGAAATATCATCTTTTTTAAAGTCCATGGGACATCACCTTCTTTGAAATACCATGAATTAGATGGACCAGTGCCTACCTCTGATCCCGTACTTTCTAATCGTCTTGGCCAATGTTTATTTTTAGTTTTTGAAGTAACAATATATTTCCTAATAGCCAATTTTTCACTTTGTTTCGATGATATGTGCCTCCATAAAGAAGAGGAAACATTTTTAAATATATGCATGGGATCTAATAAGTGGGTAATCTTAAGATGTTCCCAATATGGCAGGTTATAAAATATAGATTTCCTTTTCATCCCAATGGGAAATTTCTCAACATAGGTGTCGAAGAATTCTGGATCATCGAACATAGGCTCCCCATTTGAATCTAACATTTATATGAACTCCTTCTCCTTCTCTCTCTCATATTATCTAATCCATTCAGCTAGTGTCATTATTGGAGACCTTTGGGTTCTCTCTCGTTTACCATTGAAGACAGATGCTGCTCTTCTATAAGGGTGTTCTTTTGTGAGCAATACTCTGGAGAAATCACACACTGGCTTTTGTAGGTCCTTAGACCATCTAGCTTTCAGAAAATTTCCACAACATTTACATCCAAAATATCCTTTTTTTACAAAACCTGCGAGATTATTTCATACAATTAATATGCATGGCACGTTAAAAAATATCATGAAGATTAAAATAATTACAACAAATTAAATAACTAATATGTGAAAGAATATTGTTATGGATATAAACAAATCAATAAATTAAACATGTATTTTACCAGAGAAAACTCGTAGGCCTGGATAATCATGTGTCGTGTAAGCACATATTCCATACAATGTAGAACTCCTATTTGTTGCGATGGGTCTTGATACATCATATACATTTATCCCATCCCATAATTCCTGCATTTGATATACCCGTGGTTGTAAGTAGACATCCATATTCTTCACTTGTCTTCTACCAGGGACTACGAGAGCCAACATAAGATGTTCATTCTTCACAGACAACCATGGGGGGATATTGTTATTGATCACTACTACAGGCCAAAAAACATAGCTGGTGTTCTGGATGGAATATGTTTTGACGCCATCCATGGCTATGCTAATTCATAGACTTCATACTTGATCATTGAATTTTTCGGGACATGTATCCTCTATATGATTCATGGCTATTGAATCAGTTGGCATTCACATAAATCCCAACTCACTTTTTTGTGGTGCATGCCATCCCTACAACATAGCTAATTTTTGCAACAAAAGATCCTCTGAATCATTGGGATTATAGGCATGTGCCTCACTATCTTAAAACGAGGACCAATATGTGATTTACCCTTATTTTTTAATTTATCATACCTTTCATGCCCACATTTAGGACATATATCTTTGTCTGCATATTCTCCTCTATATAGAATACAATAATTTGGACTTGAATGATATGATATGTACTCAACACCCAATATTTTCAACAACTTCTTTGCCTCTTCGCAGCTACAAGACAAGACATTATCACTTAGGAGAACTTATCTTTGAACAACCGGTAGTTGGTGATCATGGAAAAATATATTAATAAATTTACATTAATGCTGATATAATTATTAATTTTCATAAAAGTTACCATTTGTAATGTTCATTGTGTATTGATTATATTTCTCAAATTTAAATAAGGGAGGACTTTAAGGTAACTTACCTCAAATTTTCCGATAAACATGCATTCAACAAGCCAAAATTTGCTTTCAATTTGTACAGTAACATTATTGTCCCTAATTGGGTAGACTTTGACTGGCCGCCAGTTCCAAAGAGAGGGGTGGTGGAAGAAAATTTAAGGCTTTTGAAAAAGGTGTCAGCGATATGAGCATCATCCCCCATCTGATCATCATTCTAGAATGCATCTAACAACATTATCTCCATGGCAGTCGTATACCTTAAGTAATCATTCATACCAACCTCTATATGATTGCCTCCATTACCATCTTGTGAATAACTACTATTGTTGTAGTCATTCCTAATTGGTGAATTTGGATGTATCGGGAATTGAATGAATGGTTGATTCAACCATTCTTGGTATCGTTCCTCTCCCATTTTTTCTCTTAATTCAGTCTTCTCTCGATTTAAAATTTTCGTGGGGTGAAATGGAAGATGGTAGGTAGGTCTCTCATCATCACTAGAATCCTAATAATTAAAAAAAAATTATTTGAACATGATTAGTACAAAATATATGATATCAGTTAGTAACCACGTTGACAATATTGCATGAATAATTGGTTTGGCGTTGAAATAATTACATTAATTAATATACCAAACAATTATAATTATTATCATCATTGTCCCAGGATTGTTGCTAGAAGATGAAATATTGTTACAATTGGTAGGGTGAAATATTATGGAACAAGCTTGATTTTGAAGAATTTTCCATTCGATATAATTATGATATTTTCTCCCTGCATTTGAGAAAAATAAATAATAAATTTTGGTGCACACACTTAAAATTAATTTCGGTGCCTTAAAAATTTACTTGTTATCGGTCCTAATGTACAGATCACTACACTAGTGCGTTTTCGTTACTGGGCACCGGTGCCGTTTTATAAACGGACGCACTAGTGCGGTGCTATTAAGTGATTCACCGATGATGAATAACCACAAATAAAAAAAGCGCAACTCTATTTTCTTTAAGTGAAAAAAAAACGGTAAATTTAAAACTGGGTAGAAAAATATTTTCGAAAATCTAATTTCATTAAACTATTCTTTTACTACTAAACATTTTTCATTATTTCACTATTTTTGCAAAAGAAATCAGCCAGAGATTTGTAGGATACATGCATGGAGAAATAGAGCACGAGAGCACTATGGAGCAACGAAATACATTCGAACAAAAGTACTCAAACAATCAGAATTCCAAACCTCTCGGGATTCAAACCATGTAGCATAGAATTTCAAACGATCTCGTGATTAGAGTTTATTGTTTTTTTTACTTTTTTCTGCAGTTTTTTTACACAGTAAGAAAAAAATTTGAATGTTTATTGTTTTTTTTACTTTTTCTGCAATATTTTTTACATAGTAAGAAAAAAATTCAATTTCTTTTTCATTTTCAGAAACAAAATAAAAAAAATCCATTTTTAGCCCAACCCCTACATTATTTTTGTTTTTGTCCTTTCTTCTCCCTGTTTCTATGATTTCAGAATTAGGGCTTTTTATTTTGTATTTATGGGGTTTGTATTGGTATATATAGGCCTAACACATCCAACCCACAGGACAACTTCCATAGTCGGATCCCAATCCATGTCGGCCCTTGCGTGAATTTTTTAAAAAGATAAAATTGGTGCACCCGACATAACGTAACACACCAGTGCATTGTATTATCCCAGCGCACTGAGAAAGTAGTGTGTGATAAAAAAATAAAAAACAATTTTTTTTTAATCAGTTTGCCGTATGTAAAATAGAGCGTCGGTGCACTATTTCATTATGGCACACCAGGAATGTGATGTTTCGCAAAAAAATGTTTTATTCTATTAATCGGTGCATCATGTAACATATAACACACTGCATCGGGTCTCCTAGTTGATAGAGAGCACCGTATGGTGGTCCCTTGTTTTCATGGGGCATTTATACTACAAAATCTAATACTGGACAATTTTTATTATTTTATCTCTGTAAATCGGTGCGATGGTTAACATGTAATGCTCCAGTGCTCCTTGTTGACATAGAACACCGTACAGTCTATTATAATGTTTTTGTGGTGCATACACGATGAAAGGTGCACCCGTTTCTTGAGTTTTTTTCTTTACCTGAAAATTTGAAAATTTATTTATAAATATATTACTGAATGATATGGTATAGGTTTCATATTGATAGAGAAATGCCTAACAAGAGATCAAGTAATAAAAATACTCATAACACATCAAGAAAAGAAAAAAGGGCATGTTCTTTGTAAATTCTTTACAAAAATATTATTTTTGAACTATATGTAAGTTTAACTAATATGTATTGTTTACTGTGTATCATGAAGAGCCACAAAATGATGAACCTTGATAAAAATGTAAAAGGATGAATCAGGTGAATGAAAAAATATTATCGATCCAATATGAGTTTATTTTTTAATTTTCATTAATAATATACTTAAAATTATTAGATAACATGTGTCAAAGAATCTATTAATTCACATCTGTCTAATATTCTACATGGACCAACCACTCAGAAAAGGAATGTTTTTCTAAGAAAATAAAAAAATAGAACATCCAAATGAAAATGAATTTCTCTTTAGCTCATCTGAGCCACAAAATGAATTGTAAATGTAAGACGAAGGGGAGCCACAAAAAAGAAGGAATGAGAAAGTAATATTCCTTTAAATTTTTGTCTAGAATTATTTATAAATATCACTTTTGTTATATTTACTTTTCCTATGTCAATATAAAAATTAAATAGTTTATTGTCATGTTACATTTTCAGGAAGATTATGAAAATATCAAAAGATGAATGAGCTGATATCAGAAATATGCCAGTACGAATGTCTGAAAAGGTGTACAACGACATGGTCAAAGAAATGGACAAAATTGCATTGCAGGAGGATCCATCTCAACAACAACGTGCTTCAAATGTAAAATGTAATAATTGAATTTTTCAATTATTAGGTACAATAAATACAAAATTCCACATTAAATACAAAATTCAAGTATTTTCTTGCAGAAAATAAAAGAAAATGGAACCCATTCAGCACATAAAACAGGAGGATAAGGAAGAAAAGGGTTGATATCTAAGTTTGTAAGAAATTTTTACTTCCCTGTAACAACTTAACTAGATTTCATTTTTGTATTTTTAATTTGTTTTACAAAAATCATCAATTGTCTTCAAACACGTGCTAACATAATAAGAAGAACCATCAGATGAATTTATTGAAATTGGGTTAAATATGGGTTGTGAGCATATGTTGGCATATGAGAAAATAATTGCGGAATTTGTAAGCAGATATCGACCTTGCTTTACTTAGCTTCGTCTATAATTAATAAAACAAACAAATATTTTATATTAAATATATGATTTGTTATGGGGTATAAAACTTGTAGGAAATAAAGTATGGAAATGCGCCAATAGATGAAACCTTGAAAGATGAAATGGTACATGGTTTTCAAAGAATGTGTATAGTTTATGAGTCAATTGTTTCTATGGTACGTCATTTCCTTTCGATTTAAATTGATGTATACTATTTAATATTACAATTTCATTATTCTCACCAATGTATATACAGTCATTACAGTTTATTTTTATGTTTGTAGATGGAAGGTGAAGAAGAAGAAAACAGTCAACACCGTGAACAAAACATTCATGAAGATAACCCAAGTCATGGAAGTAGCTCTAGCAGCGAAAATAGTTCAAGCGAAGAATGATGATCACTGTGTTTGGATATGAAAGAAAGGTGTTGTATTTTTTAAATATTTTTGTGTGAAATGAGACATTTTGTTTAATGTAATGGACATAGTGTCCCAATTGAAAGAGAAAGGGATACCAATAACTGTCCCATTTTGTATGAAAAGACTGTCTTTTATATATATATATATATATATATATATATATTTATTTATTTATTTATTTATTTATTTTTAATTTATTCTATTGCGTTCTCCATTGTTGCTGTGAAATGTAACACCACTGATTAAATTTATGGATGATTAAATATTATAATGAAAAGATGTCAAATTTGATTATATGATATAAAAAATTAATCCAAACATCACATTCAAATGCACTAAAAAAAATTTAATTCATATGAATACTGTTATAAAATATATATGTGTTAACTTTTGATGAACAATGAATTTTAAAAAATCACAATAACTATGATATGATATGACAAATTAATCAAAACAACACATCCAAATTTATTAATAAAAATTTAATTAATGTGAATATTGTTATAAGATGTGTCGACTTTTGATGCATAATTAATTTTTAAAAATCACAATAATTGCACTGTCACAGGTTGATGTTTCTAAAAAATACAAAATGAACACCTGTGCATGTCAGTTACTATACACCGGTGCATTTCTACGACCTATAGGCACTACACAAATACCAAATCCAATTAAAAATATCTATGCATTTGTGCGATATTGCACAACACTGCATTTATGTGAGACTACGCACCGGTGCATTTCTACGACCTATGGGCACCGCACAAATACCAATACCAGTTATAAATCTTGGTGCATTTGTTTGATACAACACTCCAATGCTTTTCTATAAATATACGTACTGGTGCATTGATACGACCTATGGGCACCACAGAAATACCAAGACCAATTAGAATGGCCAGGTGCATTTTATCACCAACACTACACCCGGTGCGTTTTTATACCTTGACGACTCAGTGCATGCACCTTCGACCGCCCTGGGCCACTTTCTAGATGACACACACCAGTGCATTGAAACCTTAGTATCGCACTGACGAAAAAAAAACCGTAATAACCTCTGGCCACCCAGTTTTTTTAGTTGTGTTGAATTTCCGTTAAAATATCCGCTAAAACTTCTGTAATCATAAATGGATGTTCTAGACAATGTTTTTTTGACAATTTTGGCCAATTTTATAACACTAAAAACCTCCTTTATAACTTCTTCTAGAGGGTATCTTCCTCGTAGTTAAATGTTGTTCTATTTCTTGCTTGTGGTGTGCTCTGTTGAGCTTATGTACATGGAGGAGGAGCCACCATTGAGGAGTTTCTTGCTGTAGTCAATTCCTCTTTCTGCTCATGAGACTTACATGTCTTCACATTTACTATCTTCTCTAAACTTCCATCCCAAGTTTATTATTATATGAACTGAACATCTCTGCTGATTATTACTTTCTTGGTTGATGGATTATGGAGCCTGTAAGACTTGAATTCATCACTATATCCAATAAATATACATTTGTCCCCCTTGTTGTCCAACTTATTCCATAACTGATATGGGACATGTGAATATTCCACACATCCAAACCCTCTCATGTGAGTGAAAAATTTCTTTGTTCCACTCCATGCTTCTTCAAGAATATCCTTTCTATTCATTCAGGTTCATAGACTCAGGGTCTAACCTCGGGAAAAAGACTCTCAGTTAACAGCAAAACAAGTATAATTCTCTTTAGGCGAGATTTTCACTACCATTAAACAGAGTTCGACGGCCATGATCATACACAGACCTCGTCTGCAGTTGGGATTTAATTCACAGAGCTTGTTTGAACAATTCAAGAGAAACAATGGACAGAGGGATGCGGAGACTGTACAAAAGTTCAATTCAATAATTATACACGCACAAAGTTCAATCGCCTCACAATTGAACAAATTTCCTCACAAATATCAATTCAAGACAGTTTGGTAATCAACGGGAACTTAAATTTATTCAACCGGAAGCAATTTCTTAACACACAGAATTTATTGCAGAAATTTCCTCCCCTCAATACATTCGAGGGATACAATCTATATACATTACAATGTGTCTCTTTGGTTCCTCGGTGAGGACCATTTAGAAAATCAAAGGCCTAATTACAATTTACTCAAATAACTAAAACATGACAGATGGGCTAAACTATTTGACTTCTAGTAACTCTAACTAGTATAAATGCAATAGGCAACTGAGGTATTGACACCTAGCTGTTACAATTCAATGATTTTGAGCCCTCCTAGCCACAACATGTGGACAAAACCTCCTACATTTTTGGCTAGTGTCTAATGCCCCTGCATCACGGTCCATAGTCAACATTGCGGTCTTTTATATAACTGAACCTTTGACTTATGAATAGTGCCACGAGGTCATTGCGCTGCAAATTTTCATGTTATACAATGCTAATTGTGTTTTCCTAGATTATCATGATCACAATGATGTTAACGAATTTGAATGCATTTCTTATTCAAATATGATATGTATACCATGGTTATCATGAACGTGATGTTTATTAATTAATTTAATATTAAATGATCATGATATTGTAAAATTATAATATTTGTAATTCTAATTGTATGTAAAATTCTAAAATTGTAATCGTAATTATAATTGTATGTAAAATTCTAAAATTGTTATTATAATGGTATATATGTAAATTTGTAAAATTGTAATTGTAATAGTAAATTTTAAATTTATAAAATTGTAATTATGTATATGTAAAATTCTAAAATTGGTATTGTAATTATAAGTGTACGTGAAATTGTAAAATTCTAATTCTAATTCTATGTAAAATATTTGTAAAATTTTAACTCTATTAGTGTGAATTGAATTTAATTGTAATTGTAATTGTATGTAAAATTCTAAAATTGTAATTGTAATTTCAATTGTAATTGTATGTGAAATTATAAAATCGTAATTGTAATTGTAATTGTAATTGTAATTGCATGTAAAATGGTTGTAATATTTTAATTCTATTAATGTGAAAATTTTAAATGTATTAATGTGAAATGATTTTATTAAAATTTTCAAATTTGTAAATTTGTAAAATTTTAAATAATTGTAAAATAATAAATCTAGAATAATATGAATTTTTGTAACATAATAAAGTTTAGAAATTAATGCAAATAAATTCATGTACTTTAGAATTATCATTATTTTATTATGATCTTACATAAAAAATAAAAAATAAAAACTTTATATAGTATGCCATTGTTTTTATGATCAACATAATTGCAAATTATCAAGTCAAATATTGATTTTAACATTAACACAATGCAAATTACCAATTAATTCAAAATACATATTATAATTTTCGAAAAAAACCATCTCAAAAAGTATAAATATTGATGAAATAACACATGTACCATATCACTCTCGATTCTCATGATCACCCTCATTATCTTCCAACTCGCATGGCATGATAACACTATTGTTACCAAAAATATGTTTTGATCTAGGTTCATGTCTCAATACGAACCACCAATCCCTATCCAACACATTTGGGTAAAAAAACACCTAGTTTCAGTGCTTGGGGAAAACATGGGGCTCCTTAGCTTCATCCCACATATTTATAGAGTTGATACATATTAGCCTGCTATCACGATCTTCTTGTACATTATTCCGATCAAAGGTGTCCCACCACTTGCACCTAAAAATAACACATTGGAAAGAAGATAAATCCACTTGAATGATCTCTTGTATCTTTCTGACCTAACCTAATGTTCCTAGTACTAGGTTTTGATCACGGTGGCTAGATTGACTAGATTGATTGAACTTGACTTCCACTCCACAGTCTTGTGTGATGTTTCCAGCATCGGCATTTTTTGTATGAAATAATGTCCATATGCCGACATAGATGGGAAAAAATGCACCTATTACAAAAAATTTTAAAAAATCATAGTGTCATGTGTCTTATAATAACCCAATATATAAAATATGAAATATAGATGTCTTATATGTTTCAAATTTACATATAAATTAAATATATTATTAATGGGTTGCTGCACCCAATCGCTACGTTTAGCGCATCCTCGTCATAACGCAAGTAACGACTGGTTGCACCATATTTCTCTCTTACTTGGTCAGTAACCCAACTGTTGGGGCATATTTTTTTCATATTTTCTTTTAAATGGTCGAGATAAGGCACACGTCTAGGATTCAACCATATGAATTCTTTCCTGTCACTCTCCCATTTCATCCTCTTTTGTTCGTACAATGCGACCCATGATTGTGTCGCTTCAGAACTGTAAAGAACAAATTTATTGATTGCTTCAATTTCTACATTTTCTGTGAAATCAAATCGACATTATATAGTACATAGAGAATTAAGTATAAATTATGTCAAATTTCAACATGAATATTTAATTTTTGTAGATTTGAAAAATTATGAGTCGCTTACTCTTTATCAAGCGCTTTTTCCCACTCATTTGGAGAAACTCCCCTTCTCTTTTGTCTTCATCTCTTTCATCGTCCCAAATCACCGCATCTAATATGTTTTCGATTTGCTCGATGTACTCACTGGAATAATAGAAAGACTCATACAATATGTAACCCTCTACCATAGACCCCTTAGGTTTTTCCCTTTGTCGAAAAGAACCTTTCAATTTCTTCATGTACCACTCTAAGAAGAACATCCAATGACAAGAAACCACCCCAACTAATTCAACCTCATCTACTAGGTGGATTATAAGATGAACCTGCAAGTCCATGAAACTCATCGGTAGTTCCTTCTCAAACATACAAACAATCTCAACTATCTCTTGACACCACTATGGAATGCTAGCCACATGAATCTCCTTTGATGTGATCCAACGTACAAATGCAAATAATTTAGATATGGTACATCCAAGGTCTTGAAGGAATTCATGTTTCACACACCCACACATGAACAAAGGATAATGACACTGCAAAGTTTTAAGCACGTGAAATAATATAAAAAATTAGTTATGTTTTATGATCCCCGCATGGGATAAAATTTATTAATATAAAAAATAATAAAATCATGCTTTTGAAATTATACATACTCTTAGAAGATTCAAATGGTCATGTGATTTCAACCCCAAAAATTGGTCATCCATGGTGAAGCAGCACCGTAGTGAATACCTGTATGAAGTTGGCACCCTCACACCCATTATAACTTCCTTTTTTCAAAGAAATATCATATTTTTTTTTAATCCATGGGACGTCACCTTATTTGAAATACCATGAATTAGACGGACCAACCTCTACCTATTATCCTATACTTTCTAATCATCTTGGCCAATGTTTATTTTTAGTTTTTGAAGTAATAATATCTTTCCTAATAGCCAATGTTTCACTTTTTTTCGATGATATGTGCCTCCATAAAGAAGATGAAACATTTTTAAATATACGCATGGGATCTAATAAGTGGGTAATCTTAAGATGTTCACAATATGGGAAGTTATAAAAGATAGATTTCCTTTTCATCCCAATGGGAAATTTCTCAACATAGGTGTCAAAGAATTCTGGATCATTGAACATAGGCTCCTCGTTTGAATCAAACATTTCTATGAACTCCTTCTCCTTCGCTCTCTCATATTCTCTAAGCGATTCAATTGGTGTCATTATTGGAGGCCTTTGGGTTATCTCTCATTTACCATTGAAGGAAAATGCTGCTCTTCTGTAAGGGTGTTATTTTGGGAGAAATACCCTTGATCAATCATACACTGGCTTTCATAGGTCCTTGGACCATCTAGCATTCAAATAATGTCCACAACATTTACATCCAAAATACCCTTTTATTAGAAGACCCACGAGATTATTTTATACAATTAATATGCATGGCACGTTAAATAATATCATGAATAGAGGAATAATTACAACGAATTAAATAACTAATATGTGAAAGAATATTGTTACGTATATAAAAAAATCAATAAATTAAACATGTAATTTACCAGAGAAAACTTGTAAGCCTGGATAATCATGTGTCGTGTAAGCACATATGTCATACAATGTAAAACTCCTCTCTATTGTGATGGGTCTTGATACATCGTATACATTTATCCCATCCCATAATTCCTTCAATTGATATACCAGTGGTTGTAATTAGACATCCATATTCTTCACTTGTCTTCAACCAGGGACTATGAGAGCCAACATAAGATGTTCATTCTTCACGGACAAACATGGGGGGGATATTGTTACTGATCACTTCTACAGGCCAAAAACAGTAGTTGGTGTTCTAGAGGGAATATGGGTTGATGCCATCGATGGCTCTGTTGAGTCATAGACTTCGTACTTGATCCTTGAATTTTTTGGGCCATTTATCCTCTATATGATTCATGCCTATTGAATCAGTTGGCATTCACATAACTCCCAACTCACTTCTGTGTGATGCATGCCATCCCTAAAGCATAGCTAATTCTTTGCAACGAAAGAGCCTTTGAATCCTTGGGATTATAGGCATGTGCCTCAATATCTTAAAAGGAGGACCAGTACGTGATTTACCCGTATTTTTTAATTTATCATACATGTCATGCCCACATTTTGGACATATATATTTGTCTGCACATTCTCCTCTATATATAATACAATCATTTGGACTTGAATGATATGATATGTACTCAACAAAAAATATTTTCAACAATTTCTTTGCCTCTTTGCAGCTACCGAACAAGACATTATCACTCAGAAGAACCTATCTTTGAATAACCTATAGTTGGTGATCATGGAAAAATATATTAATAAATTTACATTAATGCTAATATAATTATTAATTTTCATAAAATTTACCATTTTTAATGTTCATTGTATACTGATTATATTTCTCAAATTTAAATAAGGGAGGACTTTATGGTAACTTACCTCAAAATTTCCAAGAAATATGCATTCGACAAGCCAAAAATTGCTTTCAAGTTATACAGTAACATTGTTGTCCCTAGCTGGGTATACTTTGACTGGCCACCAGGTCCTAAGAGAGGGGTGGTGGAAGAAAATTTAAGGCTTTCGAAAAGGGTGTCAGCGATATAAGCATCATCCCCCAGCTGATCATTGTTCTGGAATGCATATAAAAACATTGTCTCCATGGTATTCGTATTCCTTAAGTAATAATTCATACCAACCTATATTTGATTGCCTCCATTACCATCTTCTGAAGAACTGTTATTACTGTAGTCATTCCGAATTATTGAATTTGGAAGTAGCAGGAATTGAATCAGTGGTTGATTCAACCATTCTTCGTATCGTTCCTCTCTGATTTTTTCTCTTAATTCAACCTTCTCCCGATTTGACATTTTCATGGGGTGAAATGGAAGATGGTAGGTAGGTCACTCATCATCACTAGAATCCTAATGATTAAAAAAAAAATATTTAAACATGAATAGTAAAAAATATATGATATCAATTAGTAACCACGTTGACAATATTACACGATTAATTGGTTTGGCATTGAAATAATTACATTAATCAATATACCAAACAATTATAATTATTACCATCATTTTCCCAAGATTGTTCTAGAAGATGCAATATTATTACAATTGGGAGGGTGAAATATTATGGAACGAGCTAGATTTTGAAGAATTTTCCATTCGATATAATTATGATATTTTCTCCCTGCATTTCAGAAAAATCAACAATAAATTTTGGTGCACACACCTAAAAGTAATTTCGATGCGTTAAAAATGTACTTCTTGTTATCGGTCCTAAGGTATAGATCACTAAACCAGTGCATTTTCGTTACTGCACACCAGTGTCATTTTATAAATGGACGCAATGGTGTGGTGCTATTAAGTGACGCACCAGTGATGAATAACCACAAATAAAAAAAAGTGCAACTCTATTTTCTTTAAGTGAAAAAAAGCGGTAAATTGAAAATTGGGTGGCAAAGTATTTTCGAAAATCTAATTTCATAAAACAATTCTTTGACTACTAAACACTTTTCATTATTTCACTATTTTTGCAAAAAAATTAGTCAGAGATTTGCAGGATACATACCTAGAGAAACAGAGCATGAGAGCACTTTGGATTAGTGAAATACGTTCAAAAAGAAGTACTTAGGACATCGTAATTCCATACCTCTGGTGATTAAAACCATGTAGCATAGAATTTCAAACAATCTCGTGATTAAATTTTATTGTTTTTTTTTTTACTTTTTTCTGCATTTTTTTTACAGAGTAAGAAAAAAATTTGAATGTTTATTGGTTTTTTTAATTTTTCTGCAATTTGTTTTACGCAGTAAGAAACAAATTTCAATTTCTTTTTCTTTTTCAGAAACAAAAATTTTTAAAATCCATTTTTAGCTTAACCCCTACATTCTTTTTGTTTATACCCTTTCTTCTTCCTCTTTCTGTGATTATAGAATTAGGGCTTTTCATTTTGGATTTACGGGGTTTGTATTGGTATATATAGGCCTAATACATCCAACCCACGAGATGACTTCCATACTCGGATCTCAATCCATGTCGGCCCTTGCGTGAAATTTTAAAAAACCGAATTTTTTTTATTGGTGCACCCGACCTAAGGTAGCGCACCAGTGCATTGTATTATCCTAGCGCACCGCGAAAGTAGTGTGTGATATTTATTTTATTATTATTATTTTTTTAATCAGTGCGCCATATGTAAAATAGGACGTCAGCGCACTATTTCATTATGGCGCACCACGAACATGTTGTTTCGGAAAAAAATGTTTTATTCTATTAATCGGTGCACCATGTAACATATAACATACTGCATTGGGTCTCCTAGTTGACAGAGAGCATTGTATGGTGGTCCCTTGTTTACGTGGGGCATTTATGCTACAAAATATAACACTGGACAATTTTTTATTATTTTATCTGTGTAAATCGGTGTGGTCGTTAACATGTAAGGCACCAATGATCCTTGTTGACATAGAGCATCATATAGTCTATTATATTGTTTTGGTGATGCGTTTATAAGACCCCCACGCACCAACGTCGGTGCATACACCATGAAAGGGGCACCAGTTTCTTGATTTTTTTTCTTTACCTGAAAAGTTGAAAATTTATTTATAAATATATTAATGAATGATATGGTACAGGTTTCATATTGATAAAGAAACGCCTGACAAGAGATCAAGTAACAAAAATACTGATAACACATCAAGAAAAGAAGAAAAGGCAAGTTCTTCGTAAATTCTTTACAAAAAATATTATTTTTTAACTATATGTAAGTTTAACTAATATGTATGTTTTACTGTGTATCATGAAGAGACAAAAAATGACGAAGCTAGATAAAATTGCAAAAGGATGAATCAGGTGAATGAAAAAATATTATCGATCCAATATGAGTTTATTTTTTAATTTTCATTAATAATATACTTAAAACTATTAGATAGCATGTGTCAAACAATATATTAATTAACATATGTTTAATATTCTACATGGACCAACAACTCAAAAAAGGAATGTTGTTCTAAGAAAAGAAAAAATAGAACATCCAAATGAAAATGAATTTCTCCTTAGCTCATCTAGAGTGGTTCTAGAGGTTAACGAAAGGGGGAAAAACTTTTACAAAATAGTGGAATGAATGTATAGACGTTCTTTCCACTTACAATACAAAAATAAAACCAATGATTCCAAAAACCAAATTTTATCTAAACTACAGTAAGAGTTTCTAGAGAATTGGTCAATGAGACATGTCAGACTTTTAATAACAAAAATGTACAACAACAAAAAAGAAGGAATGAAAAAGTAATATTCCTTTAAAATTTTGTCTAGAATTATTTATAATATCACTTTTGTTATATTTATTTTTCCTATGTCAATATAAAAATTAAATAGTTTATTTTCATTTTACATTTTTAGAAAGAGTATGAAAATCTCAAAAGATGAACGTGCCGATATTAGAAATATGCCAGTAGGAATGTGTGAAAAGGTGTACAACAACATGGTCAAAGAAATGGACAAAATTGCATCGCAGGAGGATCCATCTCAACAATAACGTGCTTCAAATGTAATATGTAATAATTGAATTTTTTGATCATTAGGTACAATAAATAAACAATTTCGCATTAAATATAAAATTTCAGGTATTTTCTTGCAAAAATTAATAGAAAATGGAACCCATTCAGCACGTAAAATGGGACGATAAGGAAGAAAATGGTTGATATCTAAGTTTGTAAGTAATTTTTACTTCCCTGTAACAACTTAACTAGATTTAATTTTTGTATTTTTAATTTGTTTTAAAAAAATCATCATTGAATGTCTTCAGATAGGTGCTAACATACAAAGAAGAACCATCAGACAAATTGATTGAAATTGGGTTAAATATGGGTTGTGAGTATATGTTGGCATATCAGAAATTAATTGTCGAATTTGTAAGCATCTATCAATATTGTTTTACTTAGATCCCTCTATAATTAATATAATTAAAAATATTTTATATTAAAAATATGATTTGTTATGGGGTATAAAACTTGAAGGAAACAAAGTATGGAAATGCGCCAACAGATGAAATCTTGAAAGATGACATGGTACATGGTTTTGAAAGAATGTGTATAGTTGATGAGTCAATTGTTGCTATGGTACGTCATTTATTTTTGATTTACACAATCAACACCATGAACAAAACATTCCTGAAGATAACCCAAGTCATGGAAGTAGCTCTAGCAGTGAAAACATATCAAGCAAAGAATGATGACCACTATGTTTGGATATGAAAGCAAGGCGTTGTATTTTTGAAATATTTTTGTATGAAATTAGACATTTTGTTTAATGTAATGGACACAATGTCCCAATTGAAAGAGAAAGGGATACCAATAACTGTCCTATTTTGTATGAAAATGACTGCACACTAGTGCGTTTATGTGAGACTATGCACCGGTGCATTTGTACAACCTATGGGCACCGCACAAATACCAATACCAATTATAAATCTCGATGTGTTTTTTTTATATGACACACTGATGTGCTTCTATAGATCCACGTACCAGTGTGTTGAGCCGACCTATGGGCACCACACAAATCCCAAGACCAATTATAATGGCCTTGTGCGGTGTGTCATGAAGACTGTGCCTGGTGCGGTTTTATACCTTGTCGGCTCAGTGCATGCACCTTCAACCGCCCCGTGCCACTTTCTAGATGGCACACAGCAGTGCGTTGAAACCGTAGTAGTGCACCAATGAAAAAAAGCATCTGTAATAACCTCTGACTGCCCAGTTTTTTTAGTTGTGTTGAATTTCTGTCAAAAGCTCCGTTAAAACCTCCGTTCATAAACAGATGCTCTAGAAAATATTTTTTTGACAATTTTGGCCAATTTTATAACACTAAAAACCTCCTTTATAACCTTCACTAGAGGGTATTTTCCTTGTAGTTCAATGTTTTTCTATTTGTTTCTTGTGGTGTGCTCTGTTGAGCTTATGTAGGTGGAGGATCCATCATTGAGGAGTTTCTTGCTACAGTTAATTCCTCTTTATCTTCATGAGACATACATGTCTTCACATTTACTGTCTTCTCTAAACTTCTATCCCAAGCTTCTTCTTCTATGAACTGAACATCTATGTTGATTATCACTTTCTTGGTTTATGGATTATAGAGCCTGTAAGCCTTGAATTCATCACTATATCCAAGAAATATACATTTCTCCCCCTTTTTGTCCAACTTATTCCTTAACTGATCTAGGACATGTGAATATGCCACACATTCAAACACTCTCATATGAGTGACAAATTGTTTTTTTCCACTCCATGCTTTTTTTGGAACTCTATTCATAACACTTTTGGTTGGAAAAATATTTAAGATATATTCTGGACAAGGGACAGCTTCTGCCCAATAATCATTTGGAAAATGCTTTTCCTTCAACATACTTCTTACCATGTCCATGATGGTCCTATTCTTTCTTTATGCTACACCATTTTTCTAAGGTGTATACCTTGTGGTAAATTTCTTGTGTATTCCATGCTCCATGCAAAAACGTAGGAAGTCTTTGGATATATATTTAGCACCTCTATCAGTTCTCAACAATTTTATGTAGTGTCCACTTTGCTTCTCAACAAGATCTTTGTAGTGGTAGAACTGTTCAAACACTTCAGTTTTCTTTCTTAAAAAATAGACCCATGAATTCCTTATGTAATCATATATAAATTTCAAAATATAATTATTGCCACCTAATGATGGTGTTTGCATTGGTCTACATAAATATGAGTGGAAAATATCCAAAGGTGCCTTTGCCCTTATACTCATTCCTGATGGAAATTATTCTCTATGTTGTTTGCCCAAGATGCAGCCTTCACATTGGCTATCTAGTTTCTCTATGAGTGGTAATCCCTTTACCATTCCTTTTCTATGCAACAAGTTCAAACATGAGAAATTGAGATGTCCAAATCTCAAATTCCATAACCAATTCTCATCTTTCACTTCTTCTTGAAATATTTCTTGTGTCACAACTGTTATGACACCTCCTTCCTTCAAGACTAATCTCATCTTGAGAGGAAACATTCTATTTCTTTTCATATGCACATTTGCAATGAGTTGTCTACTTGGAGGTTTATCCATTATTGTACACACATTATTTTTTTAAAACACATTGTAGAACTTTTGCATGAGCTGTCCAATGATTAGAAGGTTGCATTTCAAGCCATGGACATAATAGACATCTGGAAAAAATTTCTTCTCTCCCTTATTTGTCATAACCTTTACTCTCCCTTTTCCCATGACAAATACTTTGCTATCAGTCCCCAATGTCACTTCATATTTTTCATCTTCATCTAGGTTCAAAAAAATTTCTATGTTTCTAGTCCTATTGTTACTACACCCTAAATCTAAGAACCATATATATTCTTCTTCTTTTTGTGCTACTTACAAGCTAACAACAAAATTTCATGGTTATGATTTTAAAGTTTTGTTACCCATTTCATTTTTCTTCTTTCTACATTCATTTCCACAATGACCATACTTTTTGAAATAATAACATTGGACATGAAATTTATCATAAATTTGTCCTTGTGCTTGATTCTGGCTTGAGCCTTGGCTTGGATTCTAATTTCTACCCCTTCAACTTGTGCTTTAATTGCTACTTATTCGACCTCTGTGTGGGCTTCTTCCTCTTCCTTGATAGTTTGATCTTCCTCAACACCTACCTTGACAAAAAGAAATTTGTATCTTAAATGCATGCTTTGAGGAGTTTGTTTCTCTATTCAGTCTATGCTAATGAGACATAAGCGATGCATGTAGCTCATCCACTTAAAACTATTAGAGATCCTTTTTCCCTTCTATGGCCACAACTATGGCATCAAACCGTGATGGTAGACTTATTAAGACTTTCGCAACTATTATCCTTTATTCAAGTGTCTCCTCATGAGAGATGCTTTAGGTAACCAACCCAATCACATGTGTAAATAATAATTCTATATTATCAGACTCTTTCATACAAAGAGTTTTAAAATATCTTCCCAACATTTGAAGTTTTGTTGTCGTCGCCTTTGTCATGCCTTGATAGGCTGTCTGGAGGGAATCTCATGCCTCCTTGAACTTCACTGCTGTTGCAACCCTTGGGAAAATACTCTCATGTACTGCCTGGAAAATATAAAAGAGGGATTTAGAGTCCTTCTTATTATTGTCCCTAAGCAAATCTCTTTGTGCTTGTGTCAAAGCATTATATGTTGTTGCATTTGCTCGTCCTTGGAAACCATTCTCCACTAGCTCCTGAATATCTTGTGAGGAAAACAGGGCCTTCTTTGTAATGGCCCAATAATAATAATACTTACCATTGAACTGTGGTAGTTGAGGATTAGTAAGGCTTCTGCTTGCTCCTGCAATATTGACTATGTAAACAAAACCTTCTCACTGCTGGAGAATCCACTTCTCGAACAACCTTTCAGCTTCTTTAGTAAAGAGCTCATTCTTTCACAGAGAGCCTACACCTGCTCTGATATGATGTTGGAAATTCGAAATAAAATAAAAGAGGGATATATTTCCCCCTTTGAACACAGATAATTCAAATACCCATAAATAAAAATTGACACCCAAATACATAGAATGAAAACACAGGAGAGGAATTATTCTTCTATTCAATTCTTCATCTCATCAAACTTATGAAAAATAAATTCTTTTAATAGAAAATGGAAGGAGCTTGAAACTTTAATGAAATTCAATTCTAGAATGGACGTATAACAACCCAAACTTCATTCCTCCTTGATATTATATTTCTACTCGAAACTGTGTACAAAACACAAAAAGACGGACTTGAAATTTTATAGGTTTCGGCTTCGAAACCACATCGTGTCTGCACCCTTCATCGAAAATTGCATTTAGGTGATATTAACATTTAACTTAGGCAATACGGGAAAAACTTAAATCATTGTGATTGAGATGTGCAATGGCACGATCGCATCAAAAATTAAAACATTTATCTTGCCGGTGTTATCCTCCTAAGCTTGCGATATGCGATTGCATCGAATCACAACTTAAATAAGTTGTGAAGTACTTAGTGTGCTAACTCCTGAGCTTGTGATGTGAGATTTTCGATCGCATCGCAACTTATACAAAACAACTTGCGGGCACTTAAAGGTAATTCATAACAAATGCAAAGTGCAAAATGAAGGCGGAAAAAATGTAAAACATAAAACATGTGAAGTGTGAAATTTGAACAAGCTAAAAGGTAAGCAGCAAGTCGTGTGAATTTCCATATTTAAGATTTGTGATGTGTGATGATGATTTCGCATCACAACATTGCAAATATTTGTGTGGGGCTTTAAATGGTAAAACTTATAATGTGCGAAGTGTGGTATGCGGGCCATAGAACAGTGATAGGTGTGAAAAGAGAAAAGGTAAGGAATAAGCAAAAACAAAGGTTTGTGTGCACATTGGTAATGTGGCAACGTATAATGGATCCCAACGAATCCCATCGGCGGAAACTTAACTTTTGGCGAACGCTTAAGAGGTAAACCTTAAAACTTGTAGGATGTGAACTATGGGCAAAAGGTAAATGAATGCGACAGGTAAGAAATTAAACACAGAGTAAGGCTCGGGTACTTTGTTTCTGATATTGCGTGAAAACGCCTCTGTATTTCGATCCTCAACTTTGTCCTTCCCTGCAACAAAATTCAATTCAAGTGTTGGTTGTTTCTAGTTATATTCATGGTATTTGTTGGGAGTATTTCCAATAATCTCGCATTATCCACACCTTCACGGTTTTTTCCACGCCTTCTTTGGTATATTCATGTCATTGATTTTTTAATCAAGAATATAAACAACCCCAAAACAAATAATTATCTTTTCATTTCAACAAGAAAAGGTAATGAAATGCTTGCTTACAGGTATTGCAGATGTGAGAGCTGAGATATCTTGGGTGACAATATTTTTTATTGATGTCATTTCACAATCCAAAATAGTTTTGATTATTATATATATAAGGAACAATGTGAGGGAAAAATTACAGCCTGACTACATGGTGCGAGCCATCGCATGTGACATGTAACCAAGTGTAAGGGTCTTCTATGTCCTTTTCCCAACTTTCTAAAACTTTATCGGGATCTTGCAAAGAGATTTTCACTTCCATTAACGTGTCCCCTGTTTATCATCAAAAAAACATAAATTTAGTCTGTTGCTCATTCACAAATATTGCAGAGTATAAGAATCTACAAGGGATAGAGGAATCTATAAAAGAAAACAACCTTCATGATTACCATATGCACATTTATATTCTTGACTCTTAAACTAGTTAAAATTATATTTTTTTGGAAATGATGTATTTTGTAGAGGTTCTCTAAAGCCTCCATGGAAACCCTCCTTTACTAGGTACACTTTGTTGAAATTGTTATCATTGCACAATACACTATTAAAGCCCTCATTCCAAAACTGGATGACCCTCAATATTTTGATGATTTGAGGACAATATGTGTATGTGATTGTATGTATAAGGTGATTGCTAAAATCATTTCAATCATAATCAAGTAGATACTTTCCAAAATTGTTTCCAGTGAACAATTTGGTTTTATGGATGGTCATCAAAACTATGAGGTTATTGGTGTAGCTTAATAAGGACTTCATAGCCTCAAAACTAGGAATTTGAATGGAATTGTGATCAAAATTAATCTATTTAAAATATATTATAGAGTTAGCTAGCTATATTTATGGTTTAGTCTTTCTCACTTGGGCTTTCAAGTCCCCTTCATAAATTGGGTTATGAGTTGTATAACTTCAGTCTCTTTTTTGGTTCTCATCAACGAATTAACATCCCCCTTATTTCATGCATAATGAGGGCTTTCCCAAGGAGAACCCCTTTCCCCATTATTGTTCCTTTTTGTCACCCATGGTCTTAGCATGATACTATTAGAAGCCAAAAGAAGGGGGGACCTAAAGGATATAGTTATAGCTAAATATTTTGCAATCACACACTTGTTACTTGTAGATGATATATTATTTTTTAGTGGTGGTTCTAGGTATGACATGGAATACATTAAGGCTATGCTTCTCCTATTCCATAAATCTATCATAATGCAAGAAAATATTACAAAATTGACCCTCTACCCACTTTATATGTCTATTAAAGAACCTGGGAATGCTCAATCTCTCTAAATCACCTTTCATATCAATACATTTTATGGTGGTCTACAATATATGGGGTTTTATCTCAAACCTAATAATTGTCAAAAGGTATATTGAAAATAGTTAATTATGAAGCTAGAAAAGAGGTTCAATATGTGGAGCCTCAAATGGATTTCAGGAGGAGGACGATTGGTACTCATCAAATCAACACCTGAAGCCATCCCTGTCTACTAGATGATGCTATCTTGGATTTCGAAAGGTTTTTTCAATACAATGCACAAAATTTTCTCTCATTTTATATGGGCAAGGAAAAAGGATGAATTTGTGCTTCCATATGTGAGATGGGAAATTTTTTTTGTTGCTAAAGCATGAGGAGGGTGGGGTTTAAAAAATATCCCGTTATTTGTAGAATAAATATATGCAAAGGTGGGTTCGAGGATTATATCCAAAAATAATCTATGGAATTCAATTTTCCATAAGAATTATATATATATATCCTAAAAACATGGAGGAATTGGTTCACTCTCTAGATAATAAAAATGAAAATTTTTATTCATATGGAAATTGATCTTGTCTTCCTTCTCAGTACTTGAAAGAGGTATTTCTTGGAAGGTGGAAAATGGGGAAAAACTGAGGATTGATGTGTATCCTTGAGTGGGTTGTGGGTGAACTTTTTTCCTCCACATGATTGGTAATTTTTATAATAAAAAAAATGGAAGGGTTACAATAAACCAAGTAGAAGATCACACACAACACATCGGTATCAGCTCAAGGATGGGAAGATGCAACCCGTTGAATATTCTAGCTCCTTTTGAGGTTCAGTGGAAAAGCTATACAACAAACCTTAACCTATTGCATGCGCAAATTAGGAATAAGGAATATCCCTTGTGTTGGGTTTTCTCCCTTTTGGGGAATAAACTCCCAAAATGGGCTACAACCACTCAGTTAATGCTATCATGTCGAAGAATCACATGTGGTGATGGAAGAAAAAATGGAAATTAAGATGTCCAATAAAGGCCCAAGTGTTTATGTGGTGTCTCATAAAAAAAAGTTACATGCTTGGGACAACACCTCCAAGTGGCATAAGGAAGGGTCCAACTAGTGTCCTCTCTATAATAATGTGAAAGAATCTATTGATCATATTTTCTTGTTGTGCCCCTTTACATTGGGGATTTGGGAAGATTACAGAAGGATTTTAGACCTAAGTAATGTTTGGAGGGGGGAGTATTTTTTTAAAGCTCGTAGATATTGGTGGGATAATATAAGTGCCAAAGACTTCAAATATATTCCCCCTCGAATTGGTTGGAGGAGTGTGGTTCACAAGGAACAATTCCATCTTCTAGGAAAAATATGATTTCTATTTTCTATATGCAATTGGAAATGGATATATACATGCCTATTTATGTACACAGTTCAAAGTATCTAGTCTATACAAACAAATCTAAAAAGTGGGAGTGAATTTGTTAGGATCTTAAATTTTGTAACAGCCAAGAGATTATATATCAAGATGCACAAACATGCATCTACAAAATACAATGGATTCATTATATCAATCAAGAAATTATGAATTTTTTTCGAAGGGAAAATTAGCTTATATTAATTCATTCTTATTTATTTTATATAAAATTTATGTGCACATTGTAATCATATGATATCACTCCATTTACCCAAATTTTTACTTTTATTTATTTCATATTAAAAAATTTATTCACATTTTGATGTTATTATTCATATTATTTTTCTTTTCATTTTTATGTTTTTCCTAACATCTATCTCATACATTAACTATAATCTTGTAGCGGTATCTTCTACATATTCTCAATTTGATTCTCATTTTCATAGTTTTTTACTTCTTAATTGTGGGTAAAGTATCCATTAGAAGCATTATATTTATGTTTTTACATTTCATTATTTATTATTAAACTTTTAAACTTTATTATTTATTTATTTTTATAGTGAGAAAACCTATCATCTCTCAACTATCAAATGAGAAGCAACAATCAATGGCTGTTATTTGTGAATGCATGATCAATCATCATTGTCATTAAAGTAAAACTATGTCACTTAAAATTATGTGGTGGTGGTGATTAAGGAGACATGCTTTCACTAATTTCATATCCCTCTAGGTCTTGGGCACAGTTAACTTGTTCCCTTACTTAAAACAACTTCTTAACAAAGGAGAAACAGTTCTAGAGCATACAACATAGCCAAATTCATTATATATATAAATATATATATAATACTATTAAAATAATATATTAATATTTATTCAAATTAAAATAATAATATAAACGTACCTATAAAATATTATTAATATTTATTAAACTTAAGACAATCATATAAACCACACCTAGATTCACAAAATAGTATATATGCACAAAAATATATAACTAAATACTCAATATTATTAGGATAGCTTAATGATATATTAACATTTATTCAAACCACACCTAAATGCACAAAAAATTGTATTCCCACATGAAGATCTAACTAAATTACTTTAGCTTGTTCCATTTAACGAGTAAGATCAAAATAACGATCATAAATTGGCATTGTTGGGAGCTCGATTGAATGGTGCGCAAATATATATTACATCCCGCACTTAGGGTTATCGTCTGAAAATAACATTTCCTTGAGGAAGAGATGAAGATATCTAACGGTGAAATAACCATCCTACAATTTTAGATAGATCAATCAGTGAAATAACCATCTTGCAATTCTAGATTATCTTTTAAAGAACTCGTGGTGCTAACTTGGTAAATTGTAAATTACTTCAAGCTTTAAAACGTGCCACGTGCCATAAAATTGTTGTGCTGCTTTTGCAAATCACGTACTGTAGACGATTCAGAGGAGTCTGGGGCTCCCATACTTGTTGTGGAGAAGAATTATGAATTTGGGGAGGTGAACAGTGTAGGACTGTTGGGAGTGGTGCACAAGTGCATCCGAAGGTCAAACGGATAATAATTCACCTGTAAAACGATGCCCATAACCAATTATGCATACAATGAGATTCTTTTACTCGAAAACCAATTATCTAGAAATCACCCAGGGATTTTGGAGGTCAGGGACTGCTATTGGCTGAAGTGGAAGGGCAAAAGGATGTTAGAATATTTATATGATTTTTGAGCTTTCTGATGTAGGATATCTCGCGCACTTCCTCGAAAGAAATGATATTTTTTAAAGAAATAAACCGCTATAAGAATGAAATGCATTGTGGAATATCTTTGGTACTACCATTTGGAGATAATTATTGAGATACATAAATATCATTAAAGAAATGGTGGAAACACTAGGATATTCTACACCACTCAACTTCTCATTAATACACTCACCAATCTCAATTAAATTTATATAAAAATGATATATCTCAATTAAGTTTATATAATTCTATTCATAGGCATGAATTATTTTTTGAACGTTATTTTACAGCTAATGTTTCAGCCAAATAAAAGGTGTCTTGAGGCTTTATGAATGAAGCATTGCCTGGAAATTTTCTTCATCTACTGGATCAATATGTGTTGATGCTTTGTGAGTGAAGCATTACCTAGAAATAAATTGGGCCAACACTTTGTATTGATGTCTAGTTGGGAGGGTGGCATCAGGTGGTTGTGCACATAGTTCCCTGGGTTCGTGGTTAGTAAGTAAGCCTCATGGTACCTATATAGTTTGAAAGCTTTAGTGCATATTATTCCCACTTGGATAGATTTAGTTGGTGAGGAATATAGTCCATGGCATTTTAGTTCCTAAAATGTAGAGAAACAAAATGGAATATATTTCTTTGGTCAAAAATCTAGACTGTAGCATTGTGGTGCCTAAATTGTAGAGAGACCAAATGGATATATTTTCCTTGTCATGAATTTATTCCATGGCATTGTGGTGCCAAAAAGTATGCATAAATAAAGTAATATCTTCCATATAGTTTATTTATATATGAATACCTCCCTCATTAAGAGGGAGCATTGAATAATGTAACATGGTTCGGTGTTGATTATTATTGTAATTATCAAAATAATCTATTATTAAATCACTTATTAAAGCATGGGATTCATGCTTAGGTCATATTTAGATTAAGGTCATATTTGTGGACTTATAGGTTAGTTGTTACATATTTAAATGGATCCTACTTGGACTTTTAAATCGTGTAATATTACGTTGCTCAAAAGGCTACTGCATAAAGTCATCTCCTTTAAAGGTCATCATCCTCGGTCTTCAACAAAAATATTCTTCATTAGAAGCCTTCAAGTCGGCCTCAAAATACCTACAATACTATATGCAAAATTTAGCCTCAAAATTTCCTTCAAATGGGCTAAAATCCAAGACATTACTATTCACTGTCAAGTTGGCTTATTCTCATGTAGAAACAACTATAAATACAGGGTTATAACTTCACATTTCAAAGACAACAATACTACATGCAAAAGTCAGTTCGGAATTCTATGATATTTTGAAATCACTATCTACAATTGCAGTGGTATAAAAATTCTCAGTGACATGATGAGGTTTGGTAATCTCAGTTCTATGAGGGTACGCGATGTTGCAATGAAGTAATCTTGACCTCTATATTTGGTGCTATTATTGATGTTGTTCGACGAAATTTCTTTTGATGTTCGTGATACTCCATGGTGACACTTGTTATGGTGATCAATGGAGTTTCTTAATGAAATTGCTCTTGGTGATTAGTGATTCTGATTGATGACACTCCTTATAGTAATCAATGATGTTTCTTAGTGATATTTCTCATTATGATTAGTGATTTTTCTCATACTATAATGATGATGACTATTGTGTCTTTATGATGCATTGTGTTGTGTTGCTATCTCAACTTCGGTCAAGATAAAGAGGTTAAATTTCAAGTGCAAGCAAGGGATATCTTAGTGTCATCGATATATTGGTGGTAACATGTTGAAGGGATGACTTGATGTATGAAGGCTATAGTCTAAGGGTCTTGTTCTTATTATCTTGAATCTATTGAAGAAACAATTTTGACTCAGTTTTCTCGAAAGAGTGAGGGTTTTCCCAGGTAGCATGCATACATCTTGTATCGTCCTCTATTTTCTTGGAATTAGTCTTTTTGATAAAAGATAGAACACAAGAACACATAATAATAATTACAAGATAATTTCATGATAAGAGAAACTAATTAACTTCCATTTCTCTAAGAGTTTTATCTCCCAAAATTTAATATCTCCTCTTCTTAACCAATGAATCAACTATAGAGCCACTATGCTCAGGATATTTTATGCATTTATATATTCAAATTTTCACTTACGGTTTGGTAGAAGATGATTGTATTAAATCTATGTATATAGGACAATCCTTTCTCTTTTATTCATGAGCATCCAACAGACTAGTCTTGAAATATTCTCTTGGTAATCTAGCTGGAATTTACATTTCGTGGTATTTCATTTCACATTAGTACTCCCCTTTAGAAGAGAACCCAATTGTTTAGAAAAGGGAAATGTTATACCATTAAAAGGGTTCATTTTCCTAAAAGAGTAGAGAGTTTACCCTCTAGAGTTAGTGTGTTAAAGGTTGACACACTCTGTGATTAAAAACCCTTCTAACAACCCTTCTAATAATAGTTGTTTTGACTTGTTTTTAGGACAATAAAAATTAACATTTTCACAATTATTAATCTATTAGATTCTAAAAAATACAGGGTAATATGAACACCCAATATAATTATCCATATCAACCCTTAGGCATAAAATATAAAATGCCACAAAAACACTACATAGTACTTAAAATAGATTATTCTATGTATGAATGTTTGATTTCTCTTTGTAAGAGATCATCATTATTTACCGTGTGAATTTATTAATTTCTTCCTTAAAATTCTTGTGTTATATATTGTCTTTATAGAGACAAATTTTTAAGACAATAATTTGATATAGTGGCTTAAAGATAATCCCAATTTCTTTTTGTCCCAAGTTAAGACAATTTACCCAAAAATAGTCTCAACTATTTCTTAAAATCTCTCTCTATGTTGTAGTGAATTACCTTCATCATTCGATCCTAAAGTTAGAAACTAAAATAATACATGCATGATGTATTTCCGTTTTCAATAAAAATACCATTCTTTTCAAGATATATAGAATCTTGTAATAGTTACAGGTTGACTTGTAGCATGTTTATTTTGATGTATATTGAGTAGAAATTGGCTTTAGGACAAGGTCTTAGATTTTTCCAACAATGAACAAGGTAACTTGAGTTAATATTGTCCTAGCATTTCTGATTGATTGAAGATTAGGTAAATTAATATTTAAAGAAACCTCTATAATTTATTTCTTGTCATCACATGTTCTTTTGAAATGTTCTTATCACTAGCTTCATTTTAATATTCTACATTTTTCCTTTGTAATCAGAATGTATGTTAATTGGCCTTTTGGATTTGAAAAAAAAACAGTAGTTATGTTTATCCCTAATGGTATCCTTGAGGGGTATTTAGTGTTTCTTAAATATGGTATAAGTCTTCTTAGGAACATCAACCCCACATCAATTTCAATGTTTAAGTTTGTTAGTTCTAGGTTGGGATTCAGATCATGTGTGATGGTGGGTTTTATTTTTTTCAAGGATCCAAGTTAATAAACTAGGTGTAATTTAATAAAGTGGAATACATATATATATATATGTAATGTAAGAAAAAAGTTATAATATAAAAAAGAAATCGAATCCAATTAAAATATTTACATGGAACTAACTTGCATCCAATGGTGTGAGGTTGGGTTTCATATGTTTAAAAGGATCCATGTTAATTAACTAAGTGCAATTTAATAAGGTGAAAAATAAATATTTATTTACTTTTTATAATGTAAAAATATATATATTAGATTAAAAAAAATCAAATCCAACAAAAATATTTGCATGGAACTTATTGATGGCCACATCAACCCATTGTGCTAGTGAAAGAAACTTGTCATGAGATTTAAAATAGTCTTAATAAGATTTAAAATAGTAATGATAATTACCAACAAGAATATCAACATATGTTGAACATGAAGATTTTCTTAAGAACACCTACATGGTGCTAGATGAAAATATAAGTGACAATTTAAGGAATGCATAGGCTTGAGACTTCGGTTCATGAAAACATGTGTATTTTCTGAGAATAGAAATAAAGTGTTAAGTAAATGTGAAAATATGTTATGAAACATCATATTGCACTTCCCTCCCCTAACACTTAAGAAAAGATTCATTACTATTAAAAATGTTATTATAGATTAAATTTATTTTTAATTATATTTTTAGATAATTAATTATTATTTTTCTCATTAATATAATTAAAAAAACCAAGTTATCTGAAAAAATTAATAGAACAAATTTTACATACATATATATCATTAATAATTTTAAATTAACAAATTCACACACACATATTTCATCCAATCAAAATATTTATATAATTTAACATTACAATGTCTCTTTCATGTTAAACTATTTAAATTAGTTATTAATATTAACATTAATTATAAATATTAACAAATAAAAAAACCCTAACTTTTAAACTATTTAAATTAGTTATTAATATTAGCATGAGTTATAAATATTAACAATTAAAAAACCCAACTTTTAACCTATTTAAATTAGTTATTAATAATGCCGTAGTCTAACTAGCCAGAGGAATCGCCCTGAAAATCATGAAAATTCTGATTAGATTTTCAGAAAATCCGGCAGGAATTTTTCTAAATCCATGTTATAACTATCAAAGTTTAATATTTTGGATGTCCTACAGGTTTTTGATGGTGCTGAATCCATTTCCAATGTCAAAATCAAGATTCAAACACTGTTTCTGCAAGATTTTTTAAATTTTTTTGGCCCAGATTCCGGCCAATTTTGACCGTCCGGGCAATTCCTCCAGCTCGTTAGACGACTCCATTAATAATAGCCTTAATTATAAATATTAACAATTAAAAAACCCGCAACTATCTTACACCCACATAAAATATATTGAGATATCAATTATTTTCGAGTGTTCCATTTAACGCTTTGGAACAAAATAATTTGAATGTCAATGTCAATGTTCATTGGTTGGAGCATCAGGTGCGTCGAATGGTGCGCTATATATTGTTTTCGGCAACTAACAACTGGCAGACAAAACGTCGGAAAAGAAGTAAATTCAGTATTTTATTTTTAGAAAGCTAAATTTTGCTGAGAGTCATGTGTGAGATAGCTAATACTAAAGTGTACTGTCTGATCGTGTAATCTTAAAGCAGCAAGTCATAGAGTTCAGTTATTAAAGTCTTTAACTACGAGTTCAGGTTTTTATACTTTTCAGAGAGCTAAAGTTAGCTATGAGTGATGTGAGAGAGCTACTAGTAATATGTATTGTTTTGAGTATTTATAATTCTGTAACCTAAACACTAACCTATTGAATTACTGCCTTTGTAATAGAGATCTCCAAAACTACATGAATTCCTGGCTCCGTGATAGAGATCTCCAAAACTACTTGAATTCCTGGCATATTCCTGGCATGACATCCTTTCGGTGGAATAACTGAATGCATACTGGAATATTTTATGAATAATTCCAGATATAAAGATACTCGATAGCTTTATGTCTCTATCAATAATACTCATTCTAGTATCGGACGGAGAATTATTGATAGAGCATAAAGATATCAAGTATTTCTATATCAAACTCTGGCTCATCGTGGGTACTGGTTAAAATCTGAAAATTCGATCGATGAATTAAGCTTCAAACTCCGGCTCGTCATGGGTACAATTTGAAAATTCGATCGATGAGTTCAGCTTCAAACTCCGGCTCGTCAGCTTTAAAATCTGAAAATTTGATCGATGAATTCAGCTTCAGCTTCAAGGTAAGTTTGAAAAATTCAGCTTCAGCTTCAGCTTCGTTTTCATCATTGGTATCATGCTATCTTGTGGTTTAGGAACAGCAATAACAACAGGGTCAGAAGGACGGCCAATCTCTCAAATCCCCTTGATCAGAAGGACGGCCAACAGCAATCACAATAGTTTTTCCAATCTACAATCTAATCAGATGAGGTTAAATTTACTCCAACCATGAAATTTAGTCTTTAGAAATATTAATAAAATTTTATTTCTTTAACAGTTAGCCTTTAGAACTCCGGATGCGGATGGTTAGTCGCGCGCAGAGGAAAACAGGCCCGGTTATGATCCCAAAGCATTCCACTTGGGGTGGCCACATGGCCCCCCATGGCGTCTTAAATGCTGTGTTCATTACCCGTCTGCGATGGGCATTTATATCTGCTCGCCGCCACCAAGCATTCCACTTGGGGTGGCCACATGGCCCCCCATGGCGTCTTAAATGCTGTGTTCATTACCCGTCTGCGATGGGCATTTATATCTGCTCGCCGCCACCTCCGGTGCATTGGTCAGTGCACTCGCTATCAAATGGCGCATAACAGATCGAATTCTCCAGATTGCTTCGTCGATGGCCACCATCCTCTGTCGCCTTTGAGCTCGCTCTGCCCGGGAGGCTCTGCTACAGGGGGAGAGAGAACAATCATGGGTCGACGGTGTGCGTTGTATTGCTGCTTGGAAACCATACCAGGTTTCCATTACACTCACAGTAATTTCTGTCCGATTCATTTTAATTCTCATGCTCTTCCTGTTTTTGTTGATAATTCTACTCCTATAATTGCTACTCCCTCCAGCGTTTGGGTGGATTCCTCTGAGAATTTCATCATGCCCAGACTTAGGCAGCGAATGGCATGCAGGAGGGGAGCTTCTCGGGGCAGATCCATGGGCGAGCGCCCTCCCCTCAGCCCCAATGTCGACCTCCCTTTTGAGCCTTCTGCAAGGCGTCCTGCTCAGAATTTTTCAGACCCTCCTGGTCCTCCCCGTGACTTCCATGCTTCGGCGCCTCCTCGTTCTGCCCCTCCGCCCCTTGTTCCTCCTTTGTTCCCGCCCCAGCCTCACGTTGCCGCCTCTGCTCCTTCTCCGGGCAGTAGATTCCTCAGACAGTCCACGCAACATACTGAATTGCGCTTCGACCTTGCGTTTGACCATCCTATCTCTGTTTTCTTAACTGTTACGTTGAGTGAAGAACTCCCCTTCCCTCCTGCCTCGCACCCTAGTCACCTTCAGACTCCTTCTGCTCCCGCCTTTGTTCCTCCTCCTGGCCCTGAACCCGCTCCATTCATCTCTTTCTTCGATGCTCCTACTGTTCCCATCCCTTCCTCCTCGGGTCTTTTCAATTTGCAGATGGATGCAGGCCTGATAGGAGCAGAAGAGAACAAGACTGATGAAGGGGACCTGGACAACTAGTATGGCTGCAGAATTGTGGAGGAGCACACTGCTTCAGATTAGATGCTCACTCACTTCCATGACAAGTTTCCTGTATGAACTCTGTTTAAAACTTTTTGCAAGGTCTAGTGTTTCAATGACTACTCACAGCAGATATAGCTGCATGCATTTTTTGTATCTTTCTAGCTTTCTTATGCTCAGTACAGTTAACTCTTCGCCGGTTTCCCAGTTACTGGGCGGTGTAATTACTTACAATCGAACTGGTTTCCCGTTTATGGGCAGTTCCATATCTAGACTGATAGTAGTAATCAAGCCCGGTCTCAGGCTTCTTCAGCTGAGCTGTGGCAGTTTTGTAATTTTATGTTCATAATAGAAATAGCGCAATTTAGAAAAAAAAAAAAAAAAACAGTTAGCCTTTAGAAATATTAATAAAATTTTATTTGTTTAAGAGTCACCATTTTATAAGGGAAAAAATATATTTCGAGCAAATGCAGCATTTTAACGTAATAATGGTATCATTTTATAGAAAAGAACAATAAAATCATTTCACTCTTTTTGTATAAACGTAATAATGGTATCATTTTATAGAAAGAACAATAAAATCATCACCCTTTTTTCAAAGTATAAAGATGAAAATAAATAAAAAGTTACACTTTCTAACATCAACGACCAACGTTACTCTGTAGAACTGAATCTGCTGCTTTACCTCAAGCAAACTTCCCTACAATATCTCTTTCATGTTAAATTATTTAAATTAGTTATTAATATTAACATTAATTATAAATATTAACAATTAAAAAAACCCCAACTTTTAAACTATTTAAATTAGTTATTAATATTAGCATTAGTTATAAATATTAACAATTAAAAAATCCCCAACTTTTAAACTATTTAAATTAGTTATTAATATTAGCATTAATATAAATATTAACAATTAAAAAAACCGCAACTATCCTACACCCACATAAAAATATATTCAGATATAAATTATTTTCGAGTGTTCTATTTAACGCTCTGGAACAAAATAATTTGAATGTCAATGTCAATGTTCATTGGTTGGAGCATCAGATGCGTCGAATGGTGCGCTATATATTGTTTTTGGCAACTAACAACTGGCAGACAAAACGTGGGAACAGAAGTAATTAACCATTTAATAAATTAATTAACCAGCAGTTAACAAGTAGTTTAGTTTTTTATGTTTAGAAAGCTAAATTTTGCTGAGAAACTACGAGTTCATTGTTTTTATACTTTTCAGAAAGCTAAAGTTAGCTATGAGTGATGTGAGAGAGCTACTAGTAATATGTATTGTTTTGAGCATTTATAATTCTGTAACCTAAACACTTGAATTTCTGGCTTTGTAATATAGATCTCCAAAACTACTTCAATTCCTGGCTCTGTGACAGACATCTCCAAAACTACTTGAATTCCTGGCATATTCCTGGCATGACATCCTTTCCGTGGAATAACTGAATGCATACTGGAATTCTTTATAAATTTCCGGATATAAAGATACTGGATAGCTTTATGTCTCTATCAATAATACTCATTCTAGTATCGGAGAGAGAATTATTGATAGAGCATAAAGATATCAAGTATCTCTATATCAAACTCTGGCTCATGATGGGTACTGGTTAAAATCTGAAAATTCGATCGATGAATTAAGCTTCAAACTCCAGCTCGTCAGCTTTAAAATCTGAAAATTTGATCGATGAATTCAGCAAGGTAAGTTGAAAAATTCAGCTTCAGCTTCGTTTTCATCATTGGTATCCTGTGGTTTAGGAACAGCAATAACAACAGGATCAGGACGACCGACAGCAGTCACAATAGTTTTTCCAATCTAGAATTGGAGTACGAGGTTAAATATACTCCAATCAAGAAATTTAGTCTTTAGAAATATTAATAAAATTTGATTGGTTTAACAGTTAGTCTTTAGAAATATTAATAAAATTTGAATTGTTTAACGGTCACCATTTTATAAGGAAACAAAAATCTTCCGAGCAAATGCATCATTTGAACGTAATAATGATATCATTTTATAGAAAGAACAATAAAATCATTTCACTCTTTTTGCAAAGTATACAGATGAAAATAAATAAAAAGTTACACTTTCTAACATCAACCACCAACGTTACTCTGTAGAACTGGAACTGAATGTACTGCTTTACCTCAAGCAAACTTCCCTAGAACATGGCCTCTCATTCTTCAAATATTATGTAAATGCACGCAAGAATAAATCTATAATGGCAAAATCTCTTTAATTCACTAGTAAGCAAAGTATGAGGATGCATTATATTTCCCATCTTCGGCATTGAGTTTGAGCATCAGTGGCTAAGATTATCCTAGGATGATAAGTTGTTATTTCCACCAAATGGAAGGCAGATTTCTCTCAATCGAAATTTTTAGAGTTCATGACCCACATTCTAGCCATTATAAATCCTTTCTCTGAAATTTAGCATGATCAGTTGGATTGATGCAGCCAGATCAAAGTGACAGTGTCGGATACTGGAGCGCAGTTCAGAGTTGATAGCAAGTGCAGAGTGCATGGGTGCAGAGTTCAATAGCGCATTGGTTCCTGAAGACATGTGCAGTAGCTAAGCAGAAGTCGAAGACTTTGATGATAGATGCATTAGACTGATTGAGTTGTTTGGAGCCTTTCAGTTTTGGAAGTGTTGCAGCAAGAGTTGCAAGGCGAATGCACGGAGTTACATGTCGCATGCAAAGATAATCCTTTCTTGTTGAGAGGGAGTGTTGAAGTTTGCAACAAGAAACAGTGAAGGAGGCATCTTGAAGCATCATCCTTGATCCTAGTTGGAAAATAATGACCTAAACTAGGTGGGGCCCACACAGGCTATTTTTAGGTGTATGTTTATTTTTAGACATGGTGAGCATATTCTATAAGATGCAGGATGCTATTTGTAGATGGTTGGTCAAATGTGAAAAATAGGTGAAATTCTATTTTTAGAATATTGGGTGAAGCCTATTTATAGATCGTCAATCTAAAAATAGATGCATGTCGATTATTATTAGCTCTTAATAATAATCAGACTCTAAACATCAAATTATTCTCTTGGAGCACTTAATTTCAGTATACAGATTTGTTGAATCAGTGGGTTGAAGGAATTATGAAATTTTTAAGGGTTTACTAGAGTTCATGCATGGAGGACTCAGTTAGAACTGAAGTGGCAAAGTTATGACAGAGTTGGAAGAGTAGTTCATGGAGTTGTATTCAGTTTAACTCAGTTAGACTCAGTTGAGCTAGTTGTATCTAATATAACTGAATGATACACTAGTAAGAGTGGAGTGAATTAATTCGTTAATTAATTCACAAATAAGAACTCATTAATCAACTGAACAATAAAGCAGTTAACTACAGTGCATGTCAAATCCAGTGGAGACCCAGTGTAGAGATAGGTGAAAGGGTGAGATAGACTATCTGTTGTGACCATAGTGATGCATGGATTGCATCTATATATACATTGGAGTTGCCAATGATAATAATGCAGTCAAGGAGAGTGAGATTACATCAAATTGTTTTTTTTAATCAGCTTGGATTGCGCAGTGGAGGCAGGCTAGCAGGAGGGCAGAGATTGGTGCATGGATTTGCAGATTTCTTCTATGTTAGTGTGTGACGATTGATTGTACTGAGAGCTTTATGTACTAAGCTTTGTATGAGATTTTTACATGATCTCCATGATACATAATATATGATAGTTGGGGTTTTTAGCTTCAGGTTTTCCCATTAAAAAACTGTGTTATGTGTATTTTTATTGCATCATGTGTTTTGCAATTGTTGATTAAATTTCTGCAAGAATTATAGTGGAAGGATTCTGTATTTAGCAATAAGATAAATATTGTTAGATTAGGAGAATCTGGATATATACATGCATATTGTATATAATAACTACAGAATATGCTTGCTAAAGTTGTCCTTGCTTGACCATGGTTAATCATGTGACCATGTAAACATTTATTAAACATGGTTTGACCATGTTCAACCTTATTTTACGATGGTTTCCCAGGATGTATACAATGTATCATGGTTGACTATTGTTAACTAAGTTGTGAAATGGTTGAGTATGGTCATTATATAGTTGACTAAGGTTTACTCTTGTTTACTATGGTTGATGATGCTTGAAGAGGGTCAACCATGGTTGATAATATTGAAAAATATTTACCATGGCTGACCAAAGGTTGATGAGGATTGACCATTGGTGACTATAGAAAGAAATTAGTGATAAGGGTTGAAAATGATCGATTATGGTTATATATGGTTGAATGGTTGACTATGGTTGAACTGGTTTTCCATGCTTGACCATGATCAACATTGTCACTCACGCATGAGCTTGTAAGATCATGGTCAACTATAGTTATGTATGGTTGATTATGGGTGAACATGTTTGACCATGGTTTGCAACATTTAACTATAGATAAATATGGTTGACCATGTTGGTTGTGTTTGATAAAGTGGTTGACCATGGCTATCCACGGATGATCATGGTGAGAATGGTTGACTATAGGGATGATGGTTAATTACTATTGAGTTATTTTCACCATGAATGAATGTGGTTGAATAAGTTCAACCAACTTGACTATGGTTTATTATGGTTAACCATATTTTATATGTTATTTATGTTTACTATGCTTAACTATGTTGAATGTGATGAGTATGGTTGACTATGGCTAACGATGTCACAATGGCTAACTATTATGACCATGTTTTGCATTCTGAAATTGATATTTTGTGACCATGTTGAATACGTTTGAGAATGTTTGAACATGTTTCACGATGAATACCATGTTAGACCATATTTTTCCATGGTTCATTATGAATGACGATCATGACAACCTCGCATCATGACACTAATATATAGTTTTCAGATATGGTTCCCATAATATGATATTATTTGAAGCCAATGTCAAAATTAGTGTCTGGGCATTCAAATGAAAAACATATCATAAATCATATTCTATAGAGATTTCAATGCAGGAAATTGAGGTAATGATCGATGCTAAAGTTTATTATATCCATGCGTAAGATTTGGTAGTACTAGTAAATTAAAAAAAAAATACTTTGTACTAAGGTTGTTAGGATAAGTGTTCAATAGTGTTTGTACATGTTACAACTAGTATGAGATACCATGTTACAAGCTAAGGCCTATTTTTGCAAGTGAGGAATAACAAATTGTTAATAATTCATAGAGGAAGTGAGGTACCATGACGAGAGGAGAAGGAGCTCCCCATATTGAATACCAACATTTGTAGTTGGATCAAGACCTCATACACAAGCTAACTGATAAATGTGGGTGTAGTTTGGTGAAAACACTCATAACACAAATGCATTGTTGATGGAAATAATTCAGCAGTTATGGTCATAGATGAAAAACTTGAGAGCGAATAATGAGAGGTTGAGATTGGAGCAAGAAAGGATCCTGAAAATCCTTCCAAATAGACAAAACCAAAGAAATTTAAATCTCAATCCAGAATATGGAAATCGAGAAGATATGTATCAACAAGGGGAAGACACCTCGAAGTAGAGGGAAACAAAATATATAAGAAAGAGGAATATGAAAATGTGTTGGCTGGTAAAACGAAAAAGCAGAATTTCAAATTACAAGGGGAGTTTAAAAAAGTTAAACCCCAAACATTCGATGGAGAAGCAGAAGAAGTTGTCAAAGCTTGGTTGATTAACACGAATAAATATTTTCAAATCTACGATTGGAAATTTATGAGTTATAGAATAAAACCAGCTTGTGGTGGGAAGAAATTAAAACAATTCAAGAGATTGATGAACAAGAAGTGACATGGGACATTTTCCAAAAACAATTTAAAGACTAGTACTTGACTGAATGCTTCTATGATGAAAGAAAAAAGGAATTCCATGAATTGACATAGGGCCAACAGACCATGGACGGGTTTATAACTAAATTTTCTTCATTATTGAGGTGTGTTCATTATATTGAGGAGAAAAAAATAAGGTGCAACCTTTTATCAACAACTTACTAGATTTCATGAAGGAGAGACTAGAATTTGACAAACCAAAAATTATGGATGAGGCTACTCAGAAGGCCCGAATATGCTAACAACATATGAAGCAAAAGGGAGAGAACAATAGAGTTTGTTAAAAAAAAATTGGTATAATGGTTTTTAAAATACTATGAGTAATAAATATGTTGGGAACAATAAAGCACATAGAAGACAATTTAATGGACCTATAGGGAAAAATCAATAAAAACCATGGGCTTAGAAAAAAACTATACAATTAGAGGCATCAAGAAAATAAAATCCACATAAATTAAAGAAAAGTCCTTTACAGTGTTTGGGTTGTGGGGAACCTTGTTACTATAAAAATTGCCCTCACTGTGTCAGGACATAGCCAACTGCCAACATTGAGGAAGCTTCTAGAGTTGGAGAAGTGAAGAGAAATATTTCACGAATCAATGTCGAATTGTAATACCACTAGGATGAATATCAATCAATGAAGGTGGAATTCGAAGGTAAATTATCTAATCACCCTCTTTCTATTTTAGTATACCCTTGTAAAAATTTAAGTTATGTTAATCCAAAAATAGTTGAATTGTGTCAATTACAAAGTGTTAAATTCAATAATTTTTTGTTGCTAAAATTGGGAACTGGAGCAAAGAGAAGAGTGACTACCAAGGTGGAAGAATGTCCTATAGAAATAGGTGGATATAAAATTAAGGTAACTCTAAACATGCCACCACTAGGAGATTATGATGTGTTGATTTGCATGGACTGGCTGGAGAAGCATTGGTCCTTGGTAAATTGCAGATAAAATATTATCATCTTCCTTACAAATCAAGGTAAGAGACAAGAGTTTCATGGAATTAAGAAGGGAATAAGGTTGCAACCAATCACATCCAACCAATTAGGAAAATGTATATGGAAGGGTTGTAAAATTTATGTTGTTCAAGTTGGTTATACTAATTCCAAGGACAAAATAATTGCCTTGGAAAATATACTAGTTACACAAGAGTTTGTGATGTCTTTCCGAAGGAAAATCTGGGACTTCCACCAAAGCGATATATTGACTTTATAATAGAACTAGATCCAACATAAACTATGGTGTCAAAAACCCCTTACCGTGTGAGTATTCTGTAGCTGACACAACTAGAATTATAGGTGTAAGAATTAGTTGATAAAGGGTACATACACCCGAGCCTGTCACCTTGGGGTGGTTTGTTGATGTTTGTGAAAAATAAATACAAAACCTTATAACTGTGAATTGATTATAGATAGCTGAACAAATTAACTGTTAGAAATAAGTACTCATTGGCAAGGATTGAAGACCTATTTGACCAAGTAAAGGGTGCTACTATATTTTCAATGATAGAATTTCGTTCGAGTTATCATCAAATAAGAATAAATTAGGAGGACATAACTAAAATAACATTGAGAACTCGTTACAACCACTATAAATCTATTGTGCTTCCATTTGGCCTCACTAACATCCTAACAATGTTTATGATTTTGATGAACAGTATATTCCACCCATACTTGGAAACGTTCGTTTTAATTTTCATAGATGAAATTGTGATTTATTCAAAAAAATTGGAAGAACATAAAGAGCATTTTCCGATAATGCGACAAACCCTGAGGGAAAATAAACTTTATGCCAATTTCGGAAAGTCTAATTTTTATAAATACCATATTCAATATCTAGGGCATGTTATTTCCTCAAAAGGCCTTGTCATGGACCTAGAGAATATTAGAACTATTATGGAATGCCCAATTCCCTTAAACATTGCAGACATTAGATACTTTATGGGCCTTGCTAGGTACTACCACTGATTTTTATAAGGGTTTTCTAAACTAGATTACCCTATAACCTCTCTACATAAGAGGGGAAGAGTATTTAGATGGACCACAAAATTATAGCACAAATGTGAACAACTAAAACATATACTAACAACAACCCTTGTGCTAAAAATTGCAAGAAAAGAAAAATAGTTTATTCTTTGCACAAATGTCTACTAGGAGGGAATTGAAGGAGTTCTAATGCAGGAATGTAGGGTAAAAGACTATGAATCCCTCTAACTAAATGAGAATGAACAAAGATATTTCACCTATGATTTAGAGCTAACAACATTTGAGCACACACTTAACATTTAGCAGGACAATTTATTAGGAATAAGATTTCTGCTCATGATAGATCCTAACAATCTAACCAGTTTCTTTAAACAACCTAATTTAAATGTCTGTCAAGAAATATGGACCTATTTTTTAGGCGAGTTTGATTTTGACATCAATCAGCTAAAAGGAGAGGAAAATTATTTGGTCGATGCATTGAGTAGAAAGATACACTATGTCTATGAAATTTCATACAATAAAGAAAAAATTGTTTTTTTTTATAACAAATTAGAGAAGCATCATATAAATATCTGGAGTACAATTTTTTGTGGAAGAAAAATAAATAAGCCCAAG
Organism: Pinus albicaulis; assembly: GCA_034641835.2. Taxonomy (NCBI): domain Eukaryota; kingdom Viridiplantae; phylum Streptophyta; class Pinopsida; order Pinales; family Pinaceae; genus Pinus; species Pinus albicaulis. The sequence continues at coordinate 50,028 of JAXQQM020079354.1, forward strand.
GTGCTCGAAAATAGATTTAATTTGATATATATATAAATTATTGCATCACCTTTAATAGAATAATATATGTCCCTAATCAATTAGGAATTAAGTGGCTCTTACTATATGAGTTTCACCGATAACCCTATGTTTCTCATCCCGAATATCAAAAACTATTTTCTGCAAAAAAAAAAAAAAAAAAAAAAAATTGGCCAAAAATGAGAATAGACATTATGGAATATCTAGCTAAGTGTCTGGAATGTCAAAAAGTGAAGGAAGAACACCAACACCCAGTTGGTCTACTCAACCCTTTACCCATACCTGAATGGAAATGGGATACTATTACATTGGAATTCATAACTAGATTACGAAAGTGCATGAAACAAAATGATTAAATCATGGTAGTAGTTTATAAACCAAGAAAAGTAGCTCACTTTCATCTTTGTCAAATATACTTATAACACTATCCAAATTATGGACATATTTATGAAGGAAATATTCCAACTACATGGGAGACCGAAGGTAATAATTTCCGGTAGGGAGGAAAATTTTAGATCCGCTTTCTGGAAGGCACTTTTTACTAGGTTGGGCACCCAGATCTAATTCAGTACAAATTACCACACCCAAATTGATGGGAAAATAAAATAGGTGAATCAAGTGTTGGATGACATGTCACACATGTAAGTGATTTGATAACCAATCAAGTGGGAGGAGTATCTCCACTTAATGGAATTCACATATAACAATAATTACCATGAATCATTAAAAATGAGCCCTTTTGATGTGTTGTCGGGATAAGGTATGAAAACCGTACTAATTTGACCAGCTTGAAAGGACAAATTAATGTTGGTGCCAGATATTTTGATAGAGATGTAGGAGCGGTAAAGAAACTGAGGTTGAATTTAAAAGTGACAGAAGATAGACAAAACATTTACGCGGATAAAAAAGGAACCTAAAAGGAATTTCAGGTGTTGGATCATGTATATGTGAAATTTAAACCCAAGAGAAGCACCTTAAGGTGTGTTAGTTGTGCTTAATTAGCACCTCGAAACTGTGGACCTTCCCAATTCTTGGAAAAAATAAGACCTGTAGTGTACAAACTTGCATTACCTAGTTATATGTGAGTTCATAATTTATTTCATATCTCTTTATTAAGGAAGTACATATATGATCCCACCCACATGATAAGATGGCAAGTTGTACAGGAAAATGTATGTAAAGTTCTATAGTGTGTATTTTAATTTAGTAACTTCATATAACTGAAGACCATGTTATGCTTGTATTACAGGTAAGACTGGACGAATATTTTTTGATAGAACCTCTATGTGTTCTAGACTAGAGAGAAACAATGTTTCAAAGGTGAGATATCACTCAATTAAAGTGCACTAGTGACACTTTATCCTAGAAGAGGCCATTTGGGACGATGAAAGTGTGACGTGACAAGATTATCCTCATCTATTTTAAGAAAAATAATAAACATTGTGGATGATGTTTCCGACAAGGGGGTAAGGTGTAACACCTCCATTTATTACAAGTACTTGTTGTTTACCTTTTTTTTACTAAGATTTATTGTCAATTAGTTTGGTAGATGAAACTTTATAATAAAGGCTTAGACAAAATCCTCGTGAAAACTTATAAGAAAATCAAAAAGAAACTGTGTAGAATTATGTTCATCTTTTAAAAATAAAAAATAAAGGATTGGGCAAGGCTTGGAACTCTCAGAGAGGATCTGAACAAATTACCTAACTTCCAGATAGTTCTGGAAGTTATGGTTATTGGTTCTCATTCCTGGAGATAAATTAATCTCAGTGGGAGAGAAGGGGGCTATTTTTATCTATTCTTTTGTTGACTCTAAAAGAGGAGAGAGATATAGGGAGAGACCCAAAAAATACTAAACCATTACATAAAATATTAACAATGTGCTATATTTGGAGTAAGTTCTTGAGCTGGGCCAGAACCAGTGGAACTCTCCAACTACATATAGAAGTTTGAAATCTCTGGGGTTGGACCTTGGGAGAGGTCTTGATACCTGGAGTTGTACCCAGAGGGGTCTTAGTCACAGTAATTTTCCTCGAAGTCTAGGAGCTCTGGGGGAGACACTGACGTAATTTCCAGTCTCGCTAGAAGGGAGGAGAGCACTCCTCTCACAAAGTTCCTTGACGCCTTAACTCTCATTTAGATAAGTGTACATAACCTTATTAAATATGGGGTACATTTGGACTATTTTTAGATGTGCCTGCCTTTTAAAGCTAATAAATTATTGACCCAGGACAAGAAAAAATTAATAATGAAAGAACTATAAGCTAAACTAATGTTAGAAAGTCTTTAGGAAAAGACTGAAACTGAAACCCTCTCTAGGGGATACGACTAATATATGTATATATGTAAATTAAAATGGCATTACTATTATACACTGAGAGAATAATAACACAATTCAGAGTAGTAAGAAATTTATGCCACTTGGGTTAGGCTAGTTTGACCCTTAGGTAGAACCGAGGGTTGGAATAGTCAACTTCCCAAAATTTTGTTAACAAAACCCCATGGGAAGAGAAGGAACCCGAAGGTTTTAGCTCCACTCGACCTCAGGTTACGCACTAGTTAATGGAAAAATAAATAAATAATGAGTGGCATGGAAACAAAATGTTAGTATTAACCACTTGAAGCATTTAATGAGTGGCATGGAAATATACTATCAGTATTAACCATTCAAAAATCAAGTAGAACAAAGAAATAATACTACATAATCCATGGTAAATTACAACTTAATAAACAAATATGATTGCACAGATATAAAATAAGAAAGTAGGGCCTTAATTTCCTTATAATTGCATATAAATTCCATCTTCCGATCCTTTGTAACCACTATTGGAGGATTTTTTTATTCTTCTTCAAAAAAATCCCACACATCAGCTCCAAGTGATTGAACGTGGGTTTTCATACTCACTTTCAAGATCACATAGTTTGTTAGATTAAACATAGGTTCCATGTTGTGTTAAAATTTGCAACAAGAAATAGTGAAATTGGCAACTAGAAAGGAAAAAAAATCACCCACAAATTACTGATGAACTTCAGTGAGGAAATTCAGTTACACACTAGTGATGAATGTGGGTTTCTAGTTTATTATTCCCTTAAAAAAATTGGACAATAAATTGTAAGTGCATCTCATAATAAATTGTATCAGTTAACTAAGTCATGAACACTAAGTTAGCTAAACAATTTTGAGTTGAAGACCTCAGATGAGGCATGTACATTGATCCTAATATTTTGGCGGTCCAGTTGCAGTTGTAGCACTAGAATGGTGTGAGTGTAATCAGTTAACTCAAATTAATTGAGTTAAAATTAGTTTAACTAGTTCTAACTAAATGAAGAATTTGTTGGAATCACGATTGTCGTTAGACCAAAACCCAGAAGTGTTAGTCTTTGCTACAATCGCCAGAGTTAGGATCCACAAGAGGCAGTTATCCCATGTCGTGAAACACACATGGAGGGTTGAACCCAATGTCCAACAATCTCCCCCCAACATGAGCCGAGTGAGTTTCGAACTCGAGACCTGTCCCTCTGATACCACTTTTTGGAATCACGATTGTTGTTAGACCAAAACCACAGGCGTTAGTCTCCGCTACAATCGCCAGAGTTAGGATTCACAAGAAGTGCTTAGTCCATGTCGTGAAACACATGGGGAGTGTTGAACCTAATTTCCAATAGAATTAGTGAGAGGTCCAATGAATTAAATTTGAATTAACTCACAATTAGTTATCAATCATATAACTTATAATCCGCTATTAATAGCTATATGCATGTTAGTTCTGATGAAGACTCAGTTGAGACAGAGGTTAAAGGGAACCTAACTATCAGTTGTATTATAAGAAAATTTCCTGGGTGAAATTATAAAGTCATGAGAAGGCCATGATGGATTGTTCAATCAAGGAAGGTTTATTTTCCTATTTAATAGGCACATATTTCCCTAGGGATTGCGTGAGAAAGGCTGGGCTTAGTAGAGGTTGAGAATTGGCTAAGTGCTTGTCAATTTTGTCTGAGCATTGCAAACCAGTTTTAAGCCAAATCAGTGTGAGATAATTGGTAGAGTGCAGGAGATTCTTGTGAGCAAGAATGCATTTTATTTTTTCATGATTCCTTGACTTTATACAATATATGATAGCAGTGTTTTAAGAAGTTTCTTTCCCCAAAATAATCTTTTGTTTTGTGATTGATTTACTTCTTTCTCTTACTTGCATGTGATTCAGTGATCGTGTTTTATAATCCACAAATATTGTAGAAGGATTCAGTATCTTGTTTTAGTACATCACAAGATCGGATTGAATCCATTGGTATAGAGCTTCTATGTATTTTCTACATGGTATCAGAGCACTAGGAATCACAATAGAAGAGAATAAATTGATTTTGTCTTGAACACGTTCAAATTTGCAGATTTATTATTTAGGATCCATCAGTAGATCAAGATGTCTTTCAATGGCTTGAGACTATAATATGCACTCGAGGGAAATTTGAATTATATTGCATGGAAGGACATGATGGAGGTAGTGTTGGAGCACAACGTGTTGAAGTAATTCAGAGATATTGGTATGACCAAGCCCACAGCAACAAATGGCCAACTTCTTGATGCATGATAGAAGAAGGTAGGAAAGGCAAGAAGGATCTTGTTAGAGGGAGTTCGAGATCATATTGTCTCGACTCTTCATTTGAATTCAACCCCATATGCTATGTGGAAGGATTTGAAAAATATGTTTCAGAATAGAAGTGACCATAGGAATTTGGTGATAGAGGACAAGCTCAAAAAGATCAAGATGGAGGAGGGTGATCCAATACCAACATACTTGGCAAAGTTCGCTCAATGTCGAGATGAGATTTGAAGTGTTGGTGTGATAGTAGCTCGGGATTATTTGGTGATCCTATCACTTTTAGGCCTTCCCAAGAGCTGACATATTTACCAAGACTCTATGAATGGGAGGGAGAAGTTACCAGAATCAGAGCTTTTATGGTCCGACTTGGTAATGGTCGATGCTAAAGTTTATTATATCCAAGCGTAAGGATTGGTAGTACTAGTAAATTAAAAAAAAAAAATTGTACTATGGTTGTTAGGATAAGTGTTCAATATTGTTTGTACATGTTACAATTGGTATGAGAGCCCATGTTACAAGTTGAGGCCTATTTTGGCAAGTGAGGAATAACAAAATGTTAATAATTTGCAGAGGAAGAGATGTACCATGAGGAGAGGAGCAGAAGCCCCCCCATATGGAATACCAACATTTGTAGTTGGGACAAGACCTCATACACAAGTCAACCGATAAATGTGGGTCCAGTTGGGGGAAAACACTCATAACACAAATGCATTTTTCATGGAAATAATTCAACATTTATGGGCATAGATGACAAACTTGAGAACAAATAATGAGAAGTTGAGATTAGAGCAAGAAAGGATCTTGAAAATTCTTCCCGATAGACAAAACCAAAAAAAATTGAATCCCAATCCAGAAGATGGAAATATAATAGAGATGTATCAACAAGGGGAAAGACACGCTGACATAGAGAGAGACCAAATAAATAAAGAAGAGGAATATGAAAATGTGTTGGCTAGTAAAACTAGAAAGAAAAAGGGCAAATTACAAGGGGAGTTTAAAAAAGTTAAACCCCCAACATTCAGTGGAGAAGCAGAAGAAGTTATCAAATCTTGGTTGATTAACATGAATAACTATTTTCAAATCTATGTATATGATGATAATCTCAAGACTCGATTGGAAAATTTTTAGTTATAGAAAAAATCCAACTTACGGTAGGAAGAGACTAAAACAATTTGATAGATTGATGAACAAGAAGTGACATGGGATAGTTTCCAAAAACAATTTAAAGACTAGTACTTGACAGAATGCTTTTATGATGAAATAACAAAGGAATTCCATGAATTGAAATTGGGCCAGCAGACCATGGAAAGGTTTATAGGTAAATTTACTTCATCATTTAGGTATGTTAATTATATTCAGGAGGAAAAATATAAGATGCAACCTTTTATCAGCAACTTACTAGATTTCATGAAGGAGAGACTATTATTTGAGAACCCGAAAATGATGGATAAGGCTACTAGGAAGGCCTGAATATACTATCATCATATGAAGAAAACAAGAGAGAAAAATAGAGGTTGTTAAAAAAAATGGTAACAATATGATGGGAACAATAATGCACATAGGAGATAATTTAATGGACCTCTAGGGAAAAATCAATAGAAATCATGGGGTCTAAACAAAACTAGACAATTAGAGGCATCAAGAAAATCAAATCCAAATCAATTAAAGAAACATCCTTCACAGTGTTCGGGTTGTGGGGAACCTCATTACTATGAAAAATTCCCCCATTGTGTCAGGACAGAGCCAACTGCCAACATTTAGGAAGCTTTTAAAGTTGGAGTAGTGTCGATTCCACGAATAAATGTGGAATTGGAACACCAGTGGGATGAATATTAGTCAACGATGGTGAAATTCGAAGGCAAATTAGCTAATCACCCTGTTTTAGTTTTAATAAACCCTTGTAAAATTTTAAGTTATGTTAATATGAAAATAGTTGAATCATGTCAATTACAAAGTGTTAATTCAAGAACTCTTGGTTGGGACAATTGGGCACTGCAACAAAGTGAAGAGTGACTTCCAAGGTGGAAGAATGTCCTGTAGAAATAGGTGGATAGCATACTAAGGAAAATATAAACATGTCACCGCTAGGATCTTATGATGTGTTGATTTGTATGGACTGGCTGGAGAAGCATTGGTCCTTAATAAACTGTAGATATAATACTATCATCTTCCTTACAAATGAAGGTAAGAGACAAGAGTTTCATGGTATTAAGAACGGAATAAGATTGCAACCAATCACATCCAACCAATTAGGAAAATGTATATGGAAGGGTTGTCAAATTTATGTTGTTCAAGTTGTATACTAATTCCAAGGACAAAATTATTGCCTTGGAAAATATACCAGTTACACAAGATTTTGTTGATGTCTTTCCAAAGGAAAATCTGGGACTTCCACCAAAGTGATATGGGTAGAAATGTGAATGTGGGTTACACTTTTGTAAGAAACGCATTCAAAAAATTCATTTTCTGCATATTTCAGCCAAAATTTTAGGAAGCTAGGCCGAAATTTTAGGAAGTTTGACAGAACTTTTAGAAAGTTTGGCTGAAATTTTGAAATTAATTCAGCCAAACTATTTCTATCATTAACATTGACAGTGTATTGATGACGTGGGTAATCATATTTTTTGTCAGAGATGGGAAAACTAGCAACAACATTTCAGCAGAACTAATAGTTCAGTCGAACATTTTAAAATAATTTGGCCAATTTTTTTGTTATAAATATACTAGCCCCCAGACCACAAGTGGTTTTCTTTACTATTGTGCTGCTCTGCTTGTCTCGCTGCTCTGTTTTGTTTGTCTCGTTGCTCTATTTGTCTCTCTTTGTTGTTGTCTCGCCATTGCGTTGTTGTGTTTATGTCTTGCTTCTTTTTCTGTTGTTGTCTTGATTTGTTGCTGTCTCATTGTTGCACTGCTCTGTTTCTGTCTCGATGCTCTGTTGTTGTCTTGCTATTGCAGGGGCGAGGAGGGGAGAAAGCAAAGGTGAGGTGTTATTTTATGCTCTGTTTTTTTATGTTTTTTTTTAAGTTATTTATTTTTTGTTTGCAGATGTGTTTTTAGGTTTTCTCTAATCTGCATCTTTGGAAGTCCGCGCTCTCAATGTCTGCTCACAATCCGTGCTCTCGATGTATGATCGTCGTGCACACTCTCGTTGTCTTCTCGCCATGCGCACTCTTGCTGTCATCTAATTTCTAGGTATTTCTCCACTCCAATTTGAAATTTCATGGCCATTGATCCATTAATTTAGAAACTAGCTAACACCTGAATCAGTATCATACCTGACTTCTTATCTTTCTTGTAAAAAATAGTTGAACATAGTAGAAGTAGTATGCTTATAGTAATATTTCTATCATCTACATTTTCGTGTGTCTTACTCAATAAGTTGTCTATCCAAGGACTATGAATTATAGGCTTATATTATTAGATGGATCTGACCAGCTCATATCAACAACCTCTAATGGTGATATATGGGTCTCACCTATATACAATGAGAATCATCAATCCCACTACTAATAAATTAAGCATAATCTCATCAATGAAGCAAGACAAAGACTTATAAGACATATAGTCACTATACGGTGTTATTAGTGGAAATCCTCACACATTGACATCATTCAAAATAAGCTAGAGCAGTATGTGGGGATTATAATGATTGCATAATAGCCTATATAATTTTCTATCATTAGGTTTGAGCTCTAAAATACAATATTAGTATTTACAGTATTAGGAATTGGGATAGTGTGTAGTATATCTTATTAACCTTATACTATTAACACAATCCGAGATTTAATAAATGATTTGTCTCTTATACTAATGATACAGTTCATATATTAATCCACTGATCATTTATTCAAATTAATCACATGATGATCTGAAGGGTGAAAGAAACTATTCTAATTAGGATCTATAATGGAGAAGTTGTCTAACAACTGGTAGTCTATATACCAATTGTGTCTGACTCTCTAAGAGTTGTATAGATCAATGGTACACAGATAATGGTCTTCAAACCCAACATGACCAAATTTTCTTATTTAGAACCTATAAGTTTTAGATGTCGATCCGATTTTGGGTAATCATTTCATATTGACAACAGTATTTGGGAGAAGTAGTACTATCATTGTTGCTAGTGTTATTATGAAAGGTTCATATCTATACCGATAACTACCTATCAACATCTACAACTAACTAGTGGTATCGATTTCTTAGTCCCTTTTGTATTAATACCAAATTCAGAACCTTGAATAGATCAATCTATATATTATAATATACATAAACACTTAAACCTTCTCGTATGATAAATTTCACTTTATAATATAAGTGTGAATAGGGGATAAAGAACCAATCCAAATTTTCAATTTAGAGTAGCGTAAACAGAGAACTAAATAACTTGAGATCATTGCATTTAATTAACAGGATAAACCTTAACACTTTGGATTATCTTGAGAGAGCCTGTGCAACCAATATACGTATTAGACGACTCTATTTTTTCCATCCAAATCTAACAAGAATTGTTTAGGTTCATTAGAACATATTACTCGGTAATTTAAATGTCATGATCTGAAAGAAAATAAATATTTCTTAAATTCAATTTCCTTTAAAAAAAATCAAGAATTTGTTTCAATTTTGATGTTTGATATGTTGCAATTCAACTTTATGTTGTATTTTTATTTCCATTTATATTCTATTTTATTGGTAATTATCTCATTATTGTCTGTTATTTAGTCATTATTCTCTCTTTATAGAAGGTTCATTATGTGATTCCTACTCAAGAAAAGGTGCATGAGTAGATTCTTTCTTTTCATCATTATCTGTAAATGACTCCAACTCTGGCATATAATAATAAACAAGATCAATATAGTGACCTATATGTAAAGTAAATTATGCTTAGGATAAGATGAAAATTCACTATGTATGCACTGATGGGTTTAGAGGATAGGTCACTCTGATTCCACATAGAATTCTAGAAGCATTATGCTCACTGATATAATCATTGAACCCACTGTCTTTGATGTGTGTAATCTTTTGAGGGTTGTCCTAATGTTGTCTTATGTCTGAATCCCTGTCATCCTTTTTGAATTTATTTCATGATTATGTCATCCTTATTAGCGTTGTGGACATGTTATTTGAATATATGCTAGCCTTAACAAGGTTCCTCTTTATGTTGTATCTAATGTTTTGAGGCTTGTCCTAATGTTCTCTTATGTCGGAAGCCCTTCCATTCTTTTTGAAGTTATTTCGTGATTTTTTCATCCTTTTTGAAGTCCTTGGCATATTGATGTATTTATGAAGTTCCCTTATAATTTAACTTATTCATCTGATGGGATTTTATTAATTCTCTCCCTTGGAAGTTGTCCACAGTTTGTGTTTTCTTATCTCTATACATTTTACTTCAATAGTATGGATACATTTTACTACAACTGTTTCCTTTTAGTCCAATTTCTATGATTTATAAGGATGGGTTTGACAAATTATCAATATCAAAAAAAAATTGTGGCTTTGTTTTTGTCTCACTGCTCTGTTCTTTTGTTGTCTCACTTCGTTTCTCTCTCACTGTTACACTGCTATGTTTTTATCTCGCTGCTATGTTGTTGCCTTGTTGTTGCAAGGGTGAGGAGGGGAGAAAGCGACGGTGAGAAGGTGTTATGGTTTATGATCTTTTTTTTGTGGTTTTTTTTTGTTTTTTAAATTAAATTTTTAGTTCATGCAATGCTATTAATTATATCCCTTGGAAGTTGTCCACTATTTATATTTTCTTGTCTCTATACATTTTACTACAATCATTTCTATACATTTTACTATAATTTTTTCCTTTTAGTCCATGTTTTATGATTTATATGTATGGGGTTGGAAAATTATCAATATCAACACAAAACGTGTGGCAGAAAACCATTTTTCAAATACCATTAACACCAAAAACATGAGGTAATGTTCCAATATAGATAATAATAGTTTGCAAGATCAAAATCCTTAGAAACGGCAATTATATGTTTAGATCCATGTTTTAACACTAAGTTATTACCAGCACACACTATAAATGTCATTTCTGCCATAAACTTTGTATATTTCTACCATAAACTTAAAGGCATTTGCTAGTGTTTCATTTCTCCCATAAACTTTGTATATTTCCACCATAAACTTGAAGGCATTTGCTAGTGTTTTATTTCTCCCATAAACTTTGTACATTTCTCCCATAAAAATTAAGGCATTTTCTATTGTTTTGGGAACCATGTACATGTCATTTCTATATAATTTCTCCCATAAACTTTAATGAAAAATTTAAGGAAAACCATGTACATGTCATTTCTCCCATAAACTTTAATGAAAAATTTAAGGAAAACCATGTACATGTCATTTCTCCCATAAACTTAAGGCAAGATTGAAGGCAAACCATGTACATGTCATTTCTCCCATTAACTTAAAGGCAAACCATGTACATGTCATTTCTCCCATAAACTTAAGGAAAACTTTAAGGCTAATCATGTACATGTCATTTCTCCCATAAACTTTAATGTAAACCATGCACATGTAATTTCTCCCATAAACTTTAATTTAATATATTCTTAAGGAAAATGCTAGTTTTTTTTAAAACCATGTACATGTCATTTATCCCATAAACTTTAAGGAATTTTCTAGTGTTTTTGGAACCATATACATGTCATTTCTATGTTATTACTCCCGTAAATTTTAAGTTAAAATTTAAGGAAAACCATGTACATGTCATTTCTCCCATAAACTTAAGGCGAAATTTAAGGCAAACAATGTACATTTCATTCTCCCATAAAATTTAAGGCATTTGCTAGTGTTTCAGGAACCATGTATGTTTCATTTCTATGCCATTTATCCAATAAAATTTAAGGAAAACTTTAAGTCAAACCATGTACATGTCATTTCCCCCATAAACTCAAGGAAAGCTTTAAGGCTGTCATTTCTTTGTCATTTCTACCATAAAATTTAAGGCAAACTTTAAGGAAAACTATGTACATGTCATTTCTCCCATAAACTCAAGGAAAAATTTAAGGAAAATCATGTACATGTCATTTCTCCCATAAACTCAAGGAAAAATTTAAGGAAAATCATGTACATGTCATTTCTCCCATAAAATTTATTGAAAATCATGTACATGTCATTTCTCCCATAAATTTTAATTTAATATATTTTTAAGTAAAATTCTAGTGTTTTTGGAAATCATGTACATGTCATTTCTCACATAAACTTTAAGGCATTTGCTAGTGTTTTTGAAACCATGTACATTTCATTTCTACGTCATTTCTCCCATAAAATTTAAGGCAAACTTTAAGGAAAACCATGTACATGTCATTTCTCCCATAAACTCAAGGAAAAGCTTAAGACATATCATTTCTATGTCATTTCTACCATAAAATTTAAGGAAAACTATGTACGTATCATTTCTCCCATAAACTCAAGGGAAACTTTAAGGAATTTCATTTCTTGATGTCATTTCTCCCATAAACTTTAAGGAAAACCATGTACATTTCATTTCTCCCATAAACTCAAGGAAAAATTTAAGGCAAACCATGTACATGTCATTTTTCCCATAAAATTTAATGCAAACCATGTACATGTGATTTGTCCCATAAAATTTAATTTAATATATTTTAAGAAAAATTCTAGTATTTTTTGAAACCATGTACATGTCATTTTTCTCATAAACTTTAAGGCATTTGATATTGTTTTTTGAACCATGTACATGTCATTTATATGTAATTTCTTCCATAAACTTTAAGGCAAACCATGTACATGCCATTTCTCCCATAAAACTAAGGAAAACCATGTACATGTAAGTTCTCCCATAAACTTTAAGGAAAACCATGTACATGCCATTCTCCCATAAACTTTAATTTAATATATTTTTAATGAAAATGCTAGTGTTTTTTAAAACCATGTACATATCATTTCTCCCATAAAAGTTAACTCATTTGCTAGTGTTTTGAGAACCATATACATGACATTTCTATGTCATTACTCCTATAAAATTTAAGGCAAACTTTAAGGCAAACCTTGTACCTATCATTTCTCCCATAAACTTAAGGAAACCTTTAAGGAAAATCATGTACATGTTCATTTCTACCATAAAATTTAAGGAAAATAATGTAGATGTCATTTCTCCCATAAACTCAAGGCAAAATTTAAGGCAAACCATGTACAAGTCATTTCTCCCATAAATTTTAATCCAAACCATGTACATGTCATTTCTCCCATAAAATTTAATTTAATATATTTTTAAGGAAAACTATAGTGTTTTTGGAAACAATGTACATGTCATTTCTCCCATAAACTTCAAGGCAAACCATGTACATGTCATTTCTCCCATGAACTTTAAGGAAAAATATGTACATGTCATTTCTCTCATAAACTTAAGGCAAACTTTAAGGAAAACCATGTACATGTAATTTCTCCCATAAACTCTAAGGAAAACCATGTACATGTCATTTCTCCCATAAACTTTAATTTAATATATTTATAAGGAAAATTCTAGTGTTTAAGGAAAACCATGTATATGACATTTCTATGGCATTTATCCCCTAAACTTTAAGGAAAACCATGTACATGTCATTTCACCCATAAAATTTAAGGCAAGCCATGTACATGTCATTTCTCCCATAAACGTTAAGGCAAACCATGTACATGTCATTTCTCCCATAAAGTTAAGGAAAATTTTAAACTTCTCCCATAAAATTTAAAGCAAACCATGTACATGTCATTTTTCCCATAAACTTAAGGAAAACTTTAAGGCTGACCATGTACATGTCATTTCTTCTATAAAAGTTAAGGAAAACCATGCACATCGCATTTCTCCCATAAATTTTAATTTAATATATTTTTAAGGAATTTTACATGTTTTGGAAACCATGTACATGTCATTTCTCCCATAAAATTGAAGGCAAACCATGTACATGACATTTTTTCAATAAAATTTAAGGAATTTGCAATAAAATTTAACTCATTTGAAATAAATTTCCATTTATATATTTTTAAGGAAAATGCTAGTGTTTTCCGAAACCATGTACATGTCATTTCTCCCATAAATTTTAAAGCATTTTCTAGTGTTTTTGGAAACCATGTACCTGTCATTTCTCCCATAAACTAGGCATTTGCTAGTGTTTTTGGGAAACATGTATAGGCCATTTCTCCCAACCATGTACATGCCATTTCTCCCATAAAATTTAAGACATTTTCAATAAGGAAAATGCTAGTGTTTTTGGAAATCATGTATGTGTCATTTCTCCCATAAACTTTAAGGCATTTGCTAGTGTTTTTGGGAACCATGTACATGTCATTTCTCCCATAAAATTAAGGGCATTTGCAAGTGTTTTTGGGAACCATGTATATGTCATTTAACCCATAAAATTTAAGGAAAACCATGTACATGTCATCTCTCCCATGCATTTGCAATAAATCTTCATTTAATATATTTTATTGAATTTTTTTATTTTTTAAGGGATAAAAAATCCCACTAAACATGGTTAAAAGATAGACATTATGCATAGATGTTTATTTCTATCCCAATCCAAGGAAATCAATGATTACATATGTTCTTTTCAATATTGCAACTAACAAATTCCTCCAAAGGAAAATGAATATACCGGGAAGAACAAAAAACAATGAAGCAAATTATATTGCATTGATAGAAGGCTTGAGAACAGCTAGGGAGTATGGATCAATCGGAATTGTAGTTTTCACCAATTTTGAACTTGTGTGCAACCAGATGAAAGACGTGTGCCAAGTTAAGAAGGAGAGGGTAAAAAAACTGCATGGAAAAGCAAACAATATTGTTAGACAATTTCATTTTTTTAGTATAAGGCATTGTGCAAATGTTAATAAGATGTCTGGTGATATATTGTGTGGGGAAATGCCAATTTAGGATTCATTTGTCAAATATGAATTAGTATATGAATTAGTATTATATGGGGCAATGTCAATTCCAGATTCATCTCTCAAAGATGAATTAGTGTTGAGACGCTCTCCTTCAAAATTATTGATGGACATTGTAACATATCTTTGATATGTGTGTGTTTTTTACTTATAAATGCATCATTTTTAATGACCATGTGTTTTTTTCAATTATATAACAAGTGCACTCCCACCATGTAAGCGCAACTTGGTGAACTTCATGTTTCATAAAATTAAAATGTGCAGGAGTTCAACAATTTTTTGTTTAAAGTGAGTTTCACACATCAATTTGTGCTTTGAAAGTTGTGTTTTACATAATTTATGTTTGTGCTCAACATTTGTGTACTAAATTACATTAATTCTTTGAAATTTTTTGAATTTATTTTAAATAATAATTGTAAAGATAATTTTAAATGCCCATTGTATATATATATATATATATATATATATATATATATGTCATGGAGGATGAAAGGTGAACATCAATAGAATCCCATGCCTCTACGAGAGAGGGGGATCATGGATCGAGGGATGTTCATGGTATTTATATTAAATGTGCATGTTTTTAAATGACATTTAAATATATCATCTTATCTCCATACATACATTTATACATGTGGAATTGATTTTTTTTATTGAATATATATATATATATATCTCCATGTACATGCATGTATACATAAGTTTTTATAAGGAAGTAAAAATTACTCACAAACTTAGATATCAACACTTTTATTCCTTGTCGTCATGTTTTATGTGCTGAATGGGTTCCATTTTCTTTTCTTTTCAGCAAGAAAATACCTGAAAATTAATATTTAATTCTAAATTGTTTATTTATTTTACCTAATTGAAAATTTCAATGATTATGTATTACATTTGAAGCACGTTTTTATTGAGATGGCTCACCCTGCGATGCATTTTTGTCCATTTCTTTGACCATCTCCTTATACACCTTTTTGGAAATTCCTACTGGCATATTTCTGATATCAGCTTGTTCATATTTTGAGATTTTCATAATCTTCCTGAAAATGTAACATGACAATAAACGTTAGATCTAATACTTTTTGTAATCAATAAAATATTTAATTTTTACATTAATTTATGAAAAGTAAATATAACAAAATTTATATTTATAACTGATATTTATAAATAATTCTAGAAAAAAATTTAAAATAATATTACTTTTTCATTCCTTCTTTTTTATTGTTGTACGTTTTTTCTATTAAAAGTTTGACATGTCTCATTGACCAATTCTCTGGAAACTCTTCCTGTAGTTTAGATAAAATTTGGTTCTTGGAATCATTAGATTTATTTTTGTATTGTAAGTGGAAAGAACGTCTATGCATTCATTCTACTAGATTCCTCAAAATTTTGTAACAGTTTTTCCCCCTTTCGTTAACCTCCAACACCACTCCAAATGAGCTAAGGAGAAATTCATTTTCATTTGCATGTTCTATTTTTTTCTTTTCTTAGAAAAACATTCCTTTATTGAGTTGTTGGTCCCTGTAGAACATTAAACATATGTGAATTAATATATTGTTTGAAATATTTTAACTAGTAATTTAAGTATATTATTAATGAAAAATAAAAAAAGAAACTCATATTGGATCGATAGTATTTTTTCATTCACCTGATTCATCATTTTGCAATTTTTCCATCAATATTTTACGCTCTTTTGGTCCTAGATCATAAATATCTTATCGAGCTTCATCATTTTGTGACTCTGCATGATACACAATAAACAATACATATTATTTAAACTCACATATATTTCAAAAATAAAATAAAAATTAAAGAATTTACAAATAACTTGCCTTTTTCGCTTTTCTTGATGTGCTATCATTATTTTTGTTTTGATCTCTTGTCATCCATTTCTTTATCAATATGACACCTATACCATATCATTCATTAATGTATTTTATAAATAAATCATCAAATTATCAGGTAAAAAAAAGTATCAAGAAACCGGTGCGCTTTCAATGTTGTACGCATCGTCGTCGGTGTGTTATGTTCTTATAAATGCACCGCCAAAATAGTATAAAACATCGTACGGTGTTCTATGTCAAAAAGGAGCACCGGTGCATTATATGTTAACCAGCACACCGATTAACACAGAAAAATTAATAAAAATCCTCTAGTGTTAGTTTTTGTAGCATATGGTGTTATGGAGGGGATAGTGTAGCTCATTCTTATAAACGCCCCGCGCAAATAGGGGACCACCGTACGGTGCTCTCTGTCAACAAGGAGACCTAGTGCATTATATGTTGAATGGTGCAGTGATTAACACATAGAACAAAAAAATTATTCTTTCCAAATAGTACATGTGTGGTTCTGATGCCCTATTTTACATATGGGGCACGAACGAAAAAAAAATGTTCTTAAATTTTGTTATCACACAATACGTGTGTGGTGCGTTGTGATAAGACAACGCACCAGTGTGCTAGGTTATGTAGGGTGCACCGTTTTAAAAAAATTCATTCTTTTTAAATTCACGTAAGGGCCGACATGGATTGGGATCCAAGTATGCAAGTTGTCTCGTGGGTTAGATGTCATAGGCCTATATGTATAGCAATACAAACCCTATAAATCTAAAATGAAAATCCCTAATTCTAAAATCACAGAAATGAGAATAAGCAAGGACAGAAACAAAAAGAATGAAGGGTTTAGGGAAAAATGGGTTTTTTTTGTTTTTTTTCTGAAAATGAATAGTAAATTTAAATTTTTTACGTACTACGTAAAAAATATTGCAGAAATGTAAAATAATAATAATAATAATAACGAGATCATTTGAAATTTTATGCTACAGGGTTTGAATCACCAGAGTTTTGGAATTATGATTGTCTGAATAGTTCTATTCGAAAGTGTTTCACTGCTCCACAGTGTTCTCGTGCTCTCTTACTCTAGGTATGTCTCGTGCAAATCTCTGCCTAGACATTTTTGCAAAAATAGTGAAATAACGAAAAGTGTTTAGTATTTAAATAATTGTTTTATGAAAATAGATTTTCGAAAATATTTTGCGCCCATTTTTCAATTTACCGTTTTTTTCACTTTAAAAAAATAAAGTTTCACTTTTTTTGTTTGCAGCTTTTCATCACTAGTGAGTCAATTAACAACACCACCCCAGTGCGTCAGTTAATAACACGGAACCAGTGTGCAGTAACTAAAATGCACTAGTTTGGTTATATGTACATTAGCACCGATTACAATAAGTCCATTTTTAAGGCACCGAAATTAATTTTAGATGTGTACACAAAAATTTATGTACACAAAATTTATTGTTGATTTTTCTCAAATTCAGGGAGAAAATATCATAATTATATCGAATGGAAAATTCTTCAAAATCTAGCTCGTTCCATAATATTTCTCAAAGTCCATCATGGAGTTCTCCCTATCCATCTCAAGACGTAATATTTAATTAAAATTTTATTTATATTTTCATTATCTAATTGAATTTGTGTTTTTTATCCATGTAAATGAGCTTAGTAAAATTTATAATGTATACAAATTTTCAGGTTCTTGCAGATTCAAAATCGAGTTCAGATGCACAAAATATTCAAACAGATCCAAAATGTCGGAAGCTCTTATCAAGAGCAACATACCACAAGGGGCATTTGGTACATGAAAATGGAAAGCCTCTTCACCCTGCCAATTGTAACAATATTGCATCTTCTAGCCACAATCCCAGGACAATTATGGTAATAATAATTGTTTGGTATATTAATGTAATTATTTCAACATCAAACAAATTAATCATGCATTGTCAACGTTCTTACTAATTGATATCATAGATTTTGTACTAATCATGTTCAAATATATCTTTTGAAATTATTAGGATTCTAGTGATGATGAGTGACCTACCTACCATCTTCCGTTGCACCCCACGACAATGTCAAATCAAGAGAAGGTTGAATTAAGAGAAAAAATCGAAGAGGAACGATACCAAGAATGGTTGAATCAACCACCGATTAAATTCCCACTACGTCCAGATTCACCAATTAGGAATGATGACAGCAATAGTAGTTCTTCATAAGCTGACAATGGATGCAATCAAATAGAGGTTTGTATGGATGATTACTTAAGGGATACGACTACTATGGAGACAATTTTGTTAGATGCATTCAAAAATGATGATCAGCTAGGGGATGATGCTCATATCACTGACACCTTTTTCGAAAGCCTTAAATTTTCTTCCACCACCCCTCTCTTTGGACCTGGTGGTCAGTCAAATTCTACCTATTTGGGGACAACGATGTTACTGTATAACTTAAAAGCGAATTTTGGCTTGTTGAATGCATGTTTCTCTGAAATTTTGAGGTAAGTTACCATAAAGTCCTCCCTTATATAATTTTGAGAAATATAATCACACAATGAACATTAGAAATGGTCAATTTTATGAATGTTAATAATTATATCAGCATTAATGTAAATTTAATATTTTCCTTGATCACCAACTACAGGTTGTTCAAAGATAATGTTCTTCTGAGTAATAATGTCTTGCCCGGTAGCTATGAAGAGGCAAAGAATTTATTGAAAATGTTGGGTGTTGATTACATATCATATCATGCATGTCCAAATGATTGTATTATATATAGAGGAGAATATGTAGCAAAGAGATATGTCTAAAATGTGGGCATGACAGGTATGATAAATAAAAAAATAAGGGTAAATCACGTGGTCCTCCTTTTAATATATTGAGGCACATGCCTATAATCCCAAGGATTAAAAGGCTCTTTCATTGCAAAGAATTAGCTATTTTTCAGGGATGGAATGCCTCACATAGAAGTGAGTTGGGAGTTATGTGAATCCCAACTGATTCAATATCCATGAAGCATATAGAGAATACATGGCCCAAAAAATTTAATGATGAAGTACGAAGTCTACGACTTAGTATAGCCATGGATGGCGTCAACCCATATTCCCCCCATAACACCAAATATTATGTTTGGCCTATAGTAGTGATCAATAACAATATCCCCCCATGGTTTTCCGTGAAGAATTAACATCTTATGTTGGCTCTCATAGTCCCTAGTAGAAGACAAGTGAATAATATGGATGTCTACTTACAACCACTGGTAGATGAATTAAAGGAATTATGGGATGAGATAAATGTATACGATGTATCAATACCCATCACAGGAGGGAGGAGTTTTACATTGTATGGCATATGTGCTTACATGACACATTATTATCCAGGATTAGGAGTTTGCTCTTGTAAATTACATGTTTATTGATTTGTTTATATATGTAACAATATTCTTTCAAATATTGGTTAATTAATTCCTTGTAATTGTTTTGATCTTCATGATATTCTTTAATGTGCCATTCATATAAATTGTATACAATAATCTCGCAAATATTGTAACAAAAGTGTATTTTGGATGTAAATGTTGTGGACCTTCTTTGAAAGCTAGATGGTCCAACGACCTATGAAAGCTAGTGTATGACTGCTCCAGGGTATTCCTCCCAAAAGAACACCCTTACAGAAGAGCAGCATTTTCTTTCAATGGTAAACGAGAGAGAACCCAAAGGAATCCAATAATGACACTAGTTGAATGGCTTAGATAATATGAGAGAGAAGGAGAAGGAGTTCATAGAAATGTTCAATTCAAATGGGGAGCCTATGTTTGATGATCCATTATTCTTCGACACCTATGTTGAAAAACTTTCCATTGGGATGAAAAGGAAATCTATCTTTTATAACCTCCCATATTGGGATCATCTTAATATTACCCACTTATTAGATACTATGCATATATTTAAAAAAAAAATCATCTTCCTTATGGAGGCACATATCATCGAAACAAAGTGACACATTTGGTGTTAGGAAAGATCTTATTACTTCAAAAACTAGAAAGAAACATTGGCCAAGATGATTAGAAAGTACAAGATCAAAGGCAAGCGTTGGTCCCTCTAATTCATGGTATTCCAAAGAAGGTGATGTCCCATGGATTTTTTTTTAAAAATGATCTTTCTTTGGCAAAGGAATTTATAGTGGGTGTGAGGGTGCCATCTTCATACGGGTCTTCACTATAGAGCTGCTTCACCGTGGATGAATATTTGTTGGATTTGAAATTGCATGACCATTTTAATATTCTAAGAGTATGTATAATGTCAAAAGCATGATTTTATGATTTTTTATATTAATAAATTTTATCCCATGCAGGGATCATAAAACATAACTAATTTTGTATATTATTGCACGTGTTTATAGCTTTTCAGTGTCATTATCCTTTGTTCGTACGTGGGTGTGTGAAACATGAATTCCCCCAAGACCTAGGATGTGCCATATCTAAATTATCTGCATTTTTACGTTGGATCACATCAAAGGAGATTAATGTGGCTAGCATTCCATGGTGGCATCAAGATATATTTGATATTGTTTGTATGTTTGAGAAGGAACTTCATATGAATTTCATGGACTTACAGCTTCATCTTCTAATCCACCTAGTAGATGAGGTTGAATTAGTTGGGGTGGTTTCTTGTCGTTGGATGCTCTTCTTAGCTAAGAGGTACATGAAGAAATTGAAAGTTTTTGTTCGACAAAGGGAAAGCCCGAGGGGCCTATGGAAGAGGGGTACATATCGTATGAGTCTTTATATTATGCCATTGAGTACATCAAGTAGATGGACAACAGACTAGGTGTGGTTATTTGGGAAAATGAAAGGGATGAAGATAAAAGAGAAGGGGAGCTGTTCCAAACAAATGGAAAAAAGTGCTTGATAAAGAGTAAGCGAATTATAATTTTTTATATGTACACAAATTAAATATTCATGTTGAACTTCGATATAACGTATATTTTGATCTCTATGTACTATATAATGTCGGTTTGATTTCATCAGCGAATGCATAAATTGAAGCAATCAATAAATTCGCTCTTTACAATTCTGAAGCAACACAACCATGGGTCACATTGTATGAACAAAATAGGATGAAATTTGATAGTGACACGAAATAATTCAGATGGTTGAATAGTAGAAGTGTGCCTTATCCCGATCATTTAAAATAAAATATGCCAAAAATATGCCCCAATAGTTGGGTCTCTAACTAATTCAGAGATAAATACGGTGCAACCAGTCGTTACCCACGTGCTGAAGAGGATTCCCTAAATGTAGGGATTGGGTGCACCAACTTGGTAATAATATATTTAATTTATATGTACATTTTAAACTTTTTAATGCACCTTTCAAATGTAATTACATCTACATTTCATTTTTTAACAATTGGGTTATTATAAGACACATGATTTTTTAACTTTTTTATAGGTTTCATTTGTTCCCATCTATGTGGGCATATGGACACCATTTTCGCATAGAAAATTTCGATGATGGACACATGACACAAGACTGTGGAGTGGAAGTCGAGTTCAATCAATCTAGTTGATCTAGCCATCATGATCAAAACCTAGTACGAAGGACGTTAGGTTACATCAGAAAGATACAAGATATCATTGAAGTGGATTTATTTTCTTTCTGATGTGTCATTTTTAGGTGCAAGTGGTGGGACACCTTTGATCAGAATAATGTAAAGGAAGATCGTGATAGTATGCTAATATGTATCAACTCTAGAAAGATATGGGATGAAGCTAAGGATCCCTATTTTTTCCCCAAACATTGCAACCAGGTGTTTTTTTACCTAGATGTGTTGGATAGAGATTGGTGGTTCGTATTGAGACATGACCCTAGATCAAAACATATTTTTGAGAACAATAGTGTTATCATGCCAAGTGAGCTGGAAGATAATGAGGGTGATCATGAGAACCGAAATTGATATGGTACATGTGTTATTTCATCAATATTTATACTTTTTAAGATGGTTTTTTATAAAGAAGAGGAATTAATTACCTTACAACTTATAAGACTCTTTTTTTCGAAACATTATAATATGTATTTTGAATTATTGGTAATTTGCATTGTGTTAATGTTAAAATCAATATTTCACTTGATAATTTGCAATTATGTTGATCTCAAAAACAATGGCGTACTGTATAAAGTTCTATTTTTTTGGTATGTAAGATCATAATAAAATAATGATAATTCTAAAGTACATGAATTTATTTGCATTGTTTTATAAGCTTTATTATGTTACAAAAATTCATATTTTTCTAGATTTATTATTTTACAATTATTTACAATTTTACAATTTTAAAATTTTAGTAAAATCATTTCACATTAATACAATTAAAATTTTACAAATTTTTTCCATACAATTACAATTACAATTTTACAATTTCACATGCAATTACAATTACAATTTTAGAATTTTACATACAATTACTATTACAATTAAAATTTTACAATTACAATCATTTCACAATAATACAATTAAAATTTTACAAATATTTTACATACAATTAAATTTAGAATTACAATTACAATTACAATTTTACATATATACCATTACAATTAAAATTTTAGAATTTTACATAAATTTACAATTACAATACAATGTTACAATTACGATCATTTCACATTAATACAATTAAAATTACAATTACAATTACAATTTTACATTTCACATACAGTTACAATTACAATATTTACAATTATAATTTTAGAATTTTACATACAACTAAATTTACAATTACAATCATTTCACATTAATACAATTAAAATTTTACAAATATTTTACATACAATTAAAATTAAAATTACAATTACAACAATTTCACATACAATTACAGTTAAAATAAAATCACAATTACAATTATAATTGTAGAATTTTACATACAATTAGAATTACAATTTTAAAATTTTACATATATACAATTACAATCATTTCACAATAAATTAAATATTACAATTACAATTAAAATTTTACAAATATTGTTTACTTTTCTTTGGATTTCATTGACGCAATGCACCGAACCTTATACGCAACCATCCACAGATAAGGCTGCCCGTCAATACGGATCCATGAGAGAGCAGCGAACTAGGGTTTCAAGATAGCGGAGAAATTACAGTAGAGTTCCTAGGAATCGAAGCACAGGAAAGGGAGGAGGGCCGCCACTGGTCTCTCCATGTCTACGTCCTCGGGAGGAGGGCCGGCACCCTCCTACCGCAACATTGTCAGCGGTGATCATTCCCAATGGACATCACATTCAGAAACTATACAGCAACAGACATCTCCAGTTTTGGGAGCAGCATGGCAAGCCAAGATGAAAGGAAAATGCTTGCCAAAGGCAGCCAAAAAACCAGGATTTATTATTCCTGCGACGAAATTGGACGAGTATCGTGGATATATGAAGAATCATGCACTAATCTGTAAGTTTATAGGTATTTGGCCTTCAGAAAAAGAATTACTGAAATGGATTCAAACAAAATGGCAGCCTAAAGGTCATATTGATCTGAAATTAGGGGCGAAAGGTTTTTTTACAGTTATTTTTTCTAATTTAGCAGATAAAGAACGCATTTTTGAGGGAGTGCCCTATTTTTACAGTAATGCAGGGCTTTTTCTCAGACAATGGGAGGAATGTTACAACCCTGAACAGGAGCAATTTCTGGCTACACCTGTTTGGGTTCAACTATTTGGGCTTCCTATTGATTTTTGGGACCCTGAAATTTTGGAAGGAATAGGTAATTCTTTAGGTTCTTTTGTCAAAATAGTAGACTCCACTGCTCGGGGTCGATATACATCCTTTGAAAGAATTTTTGTATACATGAATATCTCTGAACCTCTCCCAGAAATGATAGATTTGGAATACGAAGGTAAGGTTTGGCAACAGCTTCTAGATTATGAGCATATCCCCTTTCGCTGTCGTCGTTGCCATGAGTATGGGCATCTGTATAAATCCTGCCCTCTAAATGCCCCTGAACAGCAACCTTCTAACGTCATTAGTTCTGAAAAGCCACCACAGCAAGATGAATAAGGGTTTGTCACGATCCCCACTAAAAAACGCCAATCACGTTTTGTTAACCTTCGCCTTGGGATGGCTACAAACCAAAACCAGGCCAGCACCACAACAGAGAATCGGTACGAGGTCCTCAAAGACGAAGGCGAACCATCCGGTCCAGAAAATGCAGTGGAGGAACCGGTAGCTAGACATGCGGAGATGGCACAGAAAAATCAATCTTCGAAACGGAAAGCTGAGCTGAAAACGGATGCCACTGAAGAAATAACGGTGCAAGACCTCACCCCAATGGAGGTAGAACAACCCAAAGATGACTTGAGTGCAGAGGAGAAATTGTTGAAACGTCTTTTGGGTGAATGGTGAAACTTGGATGATAGATTCATCTCGGCTGACTAGAAGAAACTGTATAAGGAAACTTTCGAGCATTATCTTACAGCCCAAGCTCAGTGAGAAAATCAAGAACAAGAAGCAGGTAAAAAAAAGGCACCTCCCCCTTCAAAGCCAGCAAAAAAGAGAGGATGGCCTACCCTGCAGGAATCAATACAGTTAGTTGGGGAAATGTTGATTAACACGGGCAAGATAATATCGTTAACAGTGGTATTTCAACAACTACCCAAGAATTCCTAATGAAGGTACTCTCCTAGAACATCAGAGGTCTCAACAGCAAAGGAAAACAGAGACATCTGAAAGACAAATTGCAAGTCGAGAAACTGCAAGTCATGCTACTTCAAGAAACAAAAGTTTCGGAACAGAAGCTGCAATGCATAATACAATCTTTCAAAATGCAGTATGCAGTTATGGCTATTGATTCGGTGGGTACCTCAGGAGGCATAGCAGTTTTGTGGAATGTAGCAGAGGTTAGTGCAGAAGAATGGATCAGTTGTCCCAGAATATTAATAGCTACTTTTCGTCAGATAGGTTCTGAGGCCAAAATTTTAATCTCGGCAGTGTATGGACCTCCAATTCCAGGAGAGAGAGCAGCCTTTCTACAAAGTATACGAACTTTGAGCACACTGCATAATGAAAAGTATTGGATATTAGGTGGGGACTTTAACATGATATTGAATCTTTCTGAGAATAAAGGAGGGTTAAGAAGGGAAGATCCTGAAATGGTGCTTTTTCGCGACTTACTAAATGATCTAGGCTTAGTAGACATCTCCACAGTAAATGGACAATATACATGGAACAATCGCAGGGGTGAGAGATACCAGGTAGCCTCCAAACTGGACCGGTATGTAGCAACGGAAGAGCTTGTGAGTCTGGATCTCTACTACGAAGCAGCGATTCTCCCAACTCTCGGATCCGACCATTGGCTGATCAGGCTAGAGATAGATGTAAAGGCAAGCCGCCCGAATCGTCCTTTTAGGTTTGAGCTCTTTTGGCTCCGAGATCCTGGCTTCATGGAAAAAGTCAAGAACTGGTGGAACTCCAATCCAGTCAGGGGCAATAATAAAATGCACTCTTTTCAGCTATGTTTGAAACAGTTAAAAACAGAAATAAAAAGATGGAATAATGAAGAATTTGGGAACATCCAGCAGGAACAAATTCGACTAAAGGAAAAAATGAAAGAGATTCAACAAAACATTATTCTTCATGGAAGAACAGAGGATTTGGCTCTGGAGGAAGGGCGAACTCTCAGTCAACAAGAAGAGAGAAGAAAACAAGAAGAGATACTGTGGAAACAAAAATCCCGAGTAAATTGGCTGAAAGAAGGTGACCGCAATTCAAAATTCTTTCACAAAGCTATGCTCCAGCATCGACAGCATAACAGAATATTTTCACTGAAATCAACCAATGGAGAGCGGTTACTCAAACATGAAGATATGGCGAGAGAACTGACAACACATTTTAAAGAGCTCCTAACGAAACCTATCCAAAATAGTTAAGAAGACATACAAAAGATAACTCAGCACATTCTTAGACTGATTACTAGAGAGAAAAATCTGGCCCTGTTAAGAGAATTCACTCTCCAAGAAGTTGAAGAGGTCGTCCTTAGCCTCCCCAGGAACAAAGCCCCGAGACCATATGGGTTTACAAGTGAATTTTTTAAAGCAGCCTTGCCATTCATTGGTCCAGATATTCAAGAAGTGGTTGAAGAATCCCGCAGGAACAAGAAATTCTATCCAGCCCTCAATGCAACATTTATCACCCTGATTCCCAAACATAAAAATGTTGATACTCTAGTGGGCTTTCAACCGATAGCTCTTTGTAATGTTATATACAAAATTATTTCCACGATTATTGTTAATCGTCTGAAGCCCTTGCTTCACACTATCATCTCTCCAGAACAGACTGGATTTGTCAAAGGAAGACAAATCTTAGATGGAATAGTGGTTTCCCAAGAAGCAATTCACTCTCTTACAAAAGACAAAAAGAAAGGCTTACTTATCAAACTGGATCTGTCTAAGGCATATGATCGAATAAGTTGGAAATACCTCATAGAAGTCATGCGCGCATTTGGGTTTGAGGACGGATGGCTACAATGGGTCCGTTCATTCATCTCTACGCCACATTTTTCAATTCTGCTGAATGGTAGTCCTTCAGCGCCGTTCAACATTTCAAGAGGCCTTCGTCAAGGTGACCCACTCTCTCCATTTCTGTTTATAATTGCTGCAGAAGGTTTAGGAAGACTTATTAAAGCTCATCTAGCGACAGGGAAGCTCCAAGGCCTAAAACTGTGGGGACCTCACCTCCCCTTGACCCATCAGAAATTCGTAGATGATATCCTGCTTTTCTGCATGGCGACCTTAAAATAATGTAAAGCAATCCTCAGAATTCTAGAAATCTTCATGGCAGCGTCAGGAACTGAGATCAATAATAATAAATCAAATGTTTATTTCTTCAATTGCAATGGCGCAATGCAAACCTTTTTAGCAAGGACTTTAGGATTTCAAAGAGGATCCTTGCCTTTGAAATATTTGGGAATGTATTTAAATTCAGGTCCTATTCGACGAGTGGACTGGTAGGATATTCTGATCAGAGTAGAGAAAAGAATACAGAGTTGGGCCTTTAGAACCCTCAACGCACGTCGTCGCCTGGTCATGTTAAAATCAGTGCTTCAAGCTCTACCAGTATACCGGCTATCAGGCCGAGCGTGCCCAAAAGGAACATGCTCACAATTGGTAAGTTTGTTCAAAAAATTCATATGGCAGGGAGCACAAGCAAACAAGAAATGGGCTTTCGTCTCGTGGGATAAACTTCTCCAAATAAATATAGCAGGGGGATTGAGCCTCCGAGACCCCTTCATTTTGAATAATGTACTAAGAGCTAAGCTCTGGTGGCGCTGGCTCATGGGAGGGCCGGATCTGTGGAAAAACATCTGGCAAACAAAATATGCTATGCCACACACAATATCTGGAAGATTGAAGACAGATACAGTCCCAAAGGGATCTTTAATATGGAATTTGGCCACCACGAACAGGTTTTTAATTTGCAGTCATAGCTTTTGGGAGATTCGTGAAGGAGGCACAACTCTCTTCTGGGAAGACTCATGGAACCAAAGGGAAAAATTATTTACTCGCTTGGACCTGGGCGAAATTCTTTTGTATACAAATACCCCAAATCAGTGCTTAGTGCAACATTATTGGAGCCCAAATAATAATGATTCATGGTGAAAATGGAAAGATAAGAATGGGTGGGAGGCAGCCCTAGAGACGCAGCAATGGGATAATTTTACTAAAGAACTGAAAACAAGAAAACTCAAAAGGGTTTTAGGGCCAGATATATTAAGATGGGGATACATGACAAAAGGCCAGTTCACAATTAAAGAAGGATACTACATTCAATCCCAGCAAAGTCATCAAATTTCTCGGCCGCTATGGAAAAACATATGGGCACTAAAGCACTGGCCTAAAGTAGAATATTTCTTATGGCTGTTAAGCCACCGCAGGATACTTACTTGGGAGAATCTACAGAAATGGGGGATGATAGGCCCTTCATGTTGCCCCTTCTGCTTCTTAGACAATGAAACGACAGAAAACCTTCTCAACACATGCCCCTTAGTGCAATCGCTCTGGAGGAACTTGGAACTTTTATTCAGGCAAACAGATAAGAACAATGATAGTATTGTAGAAACCATTAGCAATTGGAGAAAAGGAAGGTATCACTGCCACGTGATCAACAGAGCATGGAACCTTTCACTCGGCTTCCTCCTCTAGAATATCTGGAAAGAAAGGAACCACAGGATCTTCCAAGAAAAAATTCAACCAATGCATCACATCTAGCAGTGCTCCATAGAAAACATTTACGAAACTATTCTAGTTGAAAGATGGTCCGATGAAGACTGGCAGACGGTAGGGATAGAAGCTCAGATTTTGGAGAGCCTCAATTTGAAACCACAAATGCTGTATACCGGGCTTTGGAAATATAGACCCCCGGATCAAACTATTGTGGAACACTGGTCACCTCCTCAACCAGGTTTTATTAAATTAAACTATGATGGCGCCTCAAAAGGAAATCCGGGACAAGCTAGAGCAGGAGGGATTCTCCGTAATTCCCAAGGGGCAGTCTGTAGGTTCTATGCATTTTATTTGGGCCATGCCACAAACAATGAAGAAAAGCTTATGGCAGTAAAGCATGGCATTCTTATAGTTATCAGAGAAAATTATCAGAGAATTATTGTTGAAGGAGACTCAGCCATGGTAACCGGCATCATCCAGAAGCTACAGCAGGGTATCCCTTGGGAGCAAATATCTCAAAGCTGGCGAATTGCAGCACTCATTGAAGAAGTAAGTAAGTTGATTAAACAGATTCAGTATTTAATCCCCAGCCATATCAAAAGAAAAGGTAATGCAGCAGCGGATTACTTGGCTAATTGGAGGTGCCAGCATCCAGAGAGATCCATAGATGCTCGTCCCACTGAAGCAATCTGGGATGTTGAGCTACATTCTCTGCAGTTGATTGTGGGTAAAGACCTACAACCCCCCGATCGAGGTGACCAGCTAGCAGCAAGGGCAGATCGTGGCAGTGATTGTGGCACTCTGGCGGAAGCCACACCCCCGGAAATTACTACTCATAATGCCGCACCGTCATAGTCGATCACTGGAGTGTGTGATCACTTGCATTGGAATGATAATCTTGTACTCAAGCCAGCCTGTTCTATCAGCACACAAAGGGCTAGTTTCGATTAAGGTCAGTAACCACCCTCCCTCGCCCCAATTTCTCATGCAAAGCTCTGTGCATGCAAAATCTTGGGAGCCGAAGAGGAGGTGCGCTCAACCCGTCAACTTTGATACGCTTGCAGGGTATGTATCTATCCTCTATCTCAATTTCATGGCATTCATCACTAGTTATATGATCAGCTTCAAGCATTCCAAGTCTAGTTGGGTTACTCTTTTGATTCTCTGGTGGTTTATTCCTCTGCCCCATTCTGTCCAACCTTGTTTTAGGGACCCGTGTTTAAATTATGTTGTTTTCGTCCATCGAAGTGCCATACCCATTGATAATCACAGTGTTAGGGATGACGGGTGTGAGATGAACTGTTGCCCAATTCTGCTTCAGCTTAAGCGGGACAGTTGTGGAGTTAGACTCCAACCGAATGCTGGGTGTAGTAAGATGTCAACTTGCTTGCCAAGTTCCATCCAGAGTTTAACCGAGTTATTTTCCTCCACCATCAGTAACCACTGTACCCATACCTGGACGTAGGTTTTACACTTGAAGGTCCTTTGCTGCTCTTGTCCCAAAGTCTTTCATAGTGTAAAATTCCACAGTTGGTCTCAAAGGCGTCGAAGCCCCCATCCATTGTATATCTCTAGCTCTGATATGGATGCTGAATCGTGGCTAATGTGGAGCCTGTTCATTATGTTGCACCCTGAAAGCTTTAACTATGGTTCTTGCGACAAACACAAGAAGTCTGCAACCCCGTCTCTTTTGACCAGACTTTCTAATCTGTTGTATGTTCTATCCTGTATGTTTGATTCACTGTGTAGGAACACTATAATTATGGGGAAACGCTTCTTACGGTCTGATATTTCCAAAGGCAAGCAGAAGGTTCAACCAGAGCAAGTTCCTAAGAAGCAAGGCAGAAAAACTAACCAGGAACATTTGGAGAACCTGGTAGCCAATTACATCATGGGTAATTCTTCCCCAGTACGCCAGCAAATACGTGGTTGGGAAAGAGATCTTCAGATTGAACCTGAAGATAATGAAGTTGAAGCGGAAATCCTCGATTTCATCCAAGATCCTGGAAACACCCGTCGTCGTCTTACCTTACTTAACCAGACCATCCATACATACTGGCTTGTGAAATGTCTTCTTGCAAAAGCAATGCAAAGTTTTCAGCCTGCCCAGGCTAAAGCAGAACAGTTAAAGATTAAGCCTCAAGTCAAAGATCTGCTGGAGGATATTCAATGTCAACATCAGCATATTAAAATCACACAATATCAAGCAACTGAACGAATCCAGAGAATGGATGACAAGATAGGACGCATCGAAAAGCTGCTTCAACAGATGCAGCAAGTAGAAATGCCAGGGTCCAATGTAAAGGACCCAGCCCCAGTTTCTTCTTCTTATGGATAGATTTTATAGGAAGTTGTTGTATGCAATTTTTGATAGTTTCTGAACTTAGTTTCTGTTATCATTTCAAACATATTGCAGTTGTAGGACAGGTAGTTCAAGCGGCATATAGAAGAAAGAGACAATTTCAATTTTGGCAAGCTTTTCATGCACTTAGATGGCCAAAAAACCTGGTTTCCTACGGGCAGGTTGAGGCCATCGCAAGAACTTTATATAATGTAGCCTGTCCTATAATTATAAATAGAAAATAGAAGGTCCTACCGAATTTACAAAAAAAAAAAAAAAAATTACAAATATTTTACATACAATTACAATTTTACAATTTAACATACAATTAAATTAAAATTTCAGTTACAATCATGACATAATATTTAATAAATATCAAGATTTAATATTAAATTAAACAAACATCATGATCATGATAACCATCATACAAACATCATATTCGATTAAAAAACACATTCAAATTCACTAACATCATGTAATCATCATGATCATGATCATCTAACAAAACACAATTAGCATTGTATAACATCATCACAACACAAACATCAATTATACATCTCATGTCTAGTAACTGCTATCTCATACACATCTATCTACAAGCTGCACATTAAATGAACATGTCTAACATGACCTAACAATATACACATCATGATGATCACCAACATATAAATTAAGTACAACTTCAACATGAACATAAAAGACATGGACTATATATATATATATATATATATATATATATATATATATATATATATATATATATATATATATATATATATATATATATATATATAATGTCAAAAATATACAACTGTAATATAAATTTCAAATATCAACTGGTGGTACATCATCAATAGTAGTACTAGTTGAGGCATGCTTAGTCAATGGTGCAGCCTCGACAAGCTCAGATAGATGTCGATCATCACGTGCCTGCTAATCTGGTGGTGCCTCATGCTGGTCAGGATCAACAGTCGGCTACTCATGATGACTTGACATGGATGGTCCTGCCTGCTCATGATCATGAGTACCATTGGATGCTGCAGACTGTTGATCATGATGACTCGACGTGGATGGTCCAGCCTACTCATGATCATGAATCCTAGATGTCACAGGTTGAGAAGGTTAACTTGGCATGGATGGTCCATCTTGCTCATGATCATGACTGATAGTCAATGATGCAGGCTGCTCATATGCACTGGAGGTGAACGATGATCACTCCCCTGATCGTGATCATCAGATGATGCGTCGCTACTCGACAGTCGACATATTGCGTCTCGAGCATGCCTACTCAAAGGGCACTCCTCAACTGCGTCACTAAGATGGTAGCTCCAATGACATGCTGCATCAGGGTGAACATGTCATGTGGCATGCCTCTCCACATCTCTCCTAGCCTAGAAACGACCCCTATCTCTCTCATAGTGGTGGGCCTGACTCCCCCCTCCACAAGAAATGCATAGAGTTGGTCACCCAACTCCATCCTAAATCTAGTGTCAGGCCTACACCTCACACCATTTGGTAGCTGTACAACATGAGGACCAGGTTTGTCTGCACCGACAAGATCCTCAGCATCTGCCATCTCTTGATCATCATCAAGATCTACACCTGGATAATTTGGTGGCAATGGCATCTCATCGATCTCAAATGACCCAATGTATGCAGAATATATATAAGTAAACAAAAATAATTAGACAACTTCATTAAAAAATTTGATAAAAACAAGTTAAATAAAATGTTAGAATAAATTTAAAGAAAACAGTAATATTACCTCTATCATCCAGTGGCTCATCGTCTGTGTAGAGGATGTTGGCTCACCCTCGCCAATCCAAACCAACATACGGGCAGGGGACCATAAAGAAGGGATGCTCATCAACACTGCCTATCAACTCCTATGCGTCATGCGATATCCTCATGGAAAACTCTAACTCGCCCCTCTTGGGCATCATCTATCCCCACATCTACATCCGTACATGTAGGATCGGCCTATGAGGCTGCCGAAAAAAGGTAGGCCTCATCTCTGGAAACCTCTCAAAAAATAAACAAAATAACTCTTAAGCAAAAGGGAATTTCACCCTCCGTTGTGCCTGATCAAAAAATCTTTCTAAAGCTGTACAGAGTTGCCGCAAAAAAATGGCAGACCACCTCATAATTCATGACGCCCGTAATAAATAATCACCATAAAATAGAAGTGGGAAAATAATATGTTTCCCATCACTGGTATGGTGTGCAATGGTCGAAATCAGTAGTGAAAGGAACCTCACCTCCTCTCCACCAAATGAAGCAATACGTAACTGACCTCCAAAGACCTGAAAATCTACAAGAGACAGTATATCCGTGCTAATGTATCTGTGGGATTACACCATCTGAATCCCTACTGCATAGCCAACGGGGACCTCTAGGAATGATGGAAAATCCACCCCTCTCCTCGATAGGCCAGTAATGAAATATATTTTCTCCTTAGTGGATGCATACCACTGGTTAGGACCAACCCAAAAATCTTGTTTGTGGGCATTCCACTTGTGGATAAGCTGTCGCAAAAACCCACCATGGCCCTTTAGGGATGTAGCCTCCTTATAGAACTTGAGGAGGCTTATCTCCCTTAGGATTGCCTGGGCGGCTGCTATAATAGGGCAAGGGTACATATCTCTCTCCCTCTCTCATTCCTCCCACGGGCGAACCACGTTAAACTAGTTCACCTATTGTTATTGTTGTTCCCTCTCTTCTCTCCTTTGACGTCGTTGAATGGTTGACATATTATATACATTTTTTTATTTAATGAGACATGTATTTAGGAATATATATATATATATATATATATATATATATATATATATATATATATATATATATATTGTTTTGAAAAAACAAAATAAAACAGTCAGTGCGCCACAAAAAACAGGCATGCACCAGTAACGGTGCGTCTTTTTTTGTCGCACACTGGAGGCGGTGCACCTGGAAATTTTCAACGCATCGCCCTCCTAGAATTGTTACAAGGTCAATAGTGTGGTGCTATAATAGACCACACCATTGACTATGTACCAGTGTTGGGAGGGCGGTGCACTGACCAAACTACATAGGAAGCATACCACCCTCCTAACATCACTACATAGTCATCGGTGTGGTCATTTACATGACCACACCGTTGACTGTGTCCAGTTTGGGAGGGTGGTGCACTGACAAAAATACCTGCCTCGGGGTGGATATTTCTTTCAACGCACCGCGTTCCTGCAATTCGACATGGTCAACGGTGCGACCAGATAACCGACTGCACCACAATTTTTTAATTTTAAAAAATCACGGTGGACCATTTAGGTATCACCCCAAAACTGGAGTGGTTACCGTTAGCACTGGTTGCGGTGCATTCTGTAAATTTATAGGCATCACCGTGAAATGGTGCGAGCCGAACAGCTCGAGCCCACCATGTGAGAAAAAAATCAAAATAAGGTGAATTTTAAGTTATTTTAGAAAAATAATCCGCTAAAAGGTTTAATTATTGAAAAACAAGTAAAATACATGTATATTTGGTCATCGAGGAGGCATATTGGCTGTAGAATTTTCAAAACTAAATTTTTGCACTGTTTTGAAAAATTCGAAATGGAGATGGTGGATAATGGATAGAAGCAATGCGTGTAATGGGAGCACTGATGGCAGGACGCCTCACACAAGGTAAATTTGCACCGGTGCTTGAGAGCTCTGAAGCACTGAAAAGTGAAAAATTCAGATTTTTTTGCCATAATTGTTTTTTATTTAACATTGTTCCGGTGCGCAGGTTTTCTAGGCGCACCTGGTAGTTTCTTACAACTGAACTGGGTTGTTTTAGTTTTGGCGCAGGTTTTTAAGACATATCGGTGGGGAATCTTTGTAGAGAACCGATGTGCTACAGTAATGAGACGCACTGGATAAGTTTGTACCAAGCGCATGGTGTCCCAGTATGCCAATTTTTTGTATGCACCAGTGCTTTCTCTAGTAGAACGTACTGGTGCAGTTTAAGATGAGAAATTCACTGGACACAAAAAAAAAAAAGCATCTGCAAAAACCTCCACCCACCAACCTCCTCTAGTAACCTCCACTACAAATGGATGTCTAAGATATTTTTATAAGGGGTGCCTCAAAAACATCCGCTAGAGGGTGTTTTCCTTGTAGTGGCATGAGGTATGGAAAGATCAAATGGACACAATGTTTTAAATCCTAGACCCACTTGAAACGGACTATGACCAGTCGAGCTATGGAGAGCTTTGTTATAAGTATGATGCACATAGGGAGGTCTCTAATCCAAGGTTCTTGGATTCTTGGATTTTTACATGCAGAGTATGTGCACTATCATCCTATTGACGACCTATGTCTGGCCATCAGTCTGGGGATGGAATGCAGTCGACTTGGTGAGCTTGGTGTCTAATAATGTCCAAAGGCTTGACCATAATGTGGTCAAGAAACTGCTATCCCAATATGATATAATGGTATGCAGGATCCCAAAATGTACCCATACTCATTCAAAGAAGAGTTTTGTAGTTTCCTCTGTCGTGATGCTCTTCTTGTAGGCTGCCAATATAGTCATTACCATGCTTGGTAGAAGGGAGGCAAGACATATATTCCATGGATATGGATTCCCAAGGCTGGCTGGGAGTAGGCAGAGGAGTGTACAGGCCTTTCTTCTTGATGGTTGGATTGGAGATGACGTAGGCAGTGCAAGATCTAATATATTTCGTAAATTCTAGTCAGATTTTTGGCCCATAAAATTACTTTTGTAGTAAAACCATATTTTTCTCTACACCAAAGTGTCCTATAACCCGACTGTAGTGTGCCTCCCAAATCATCTTGGCATGCTCGCTTGAAGGAACAAGGTGGCCCAGGTAGCATAATAATGCATCATAGAGGTGGAAATCAGGAACTTTATTTCCATTTACTAGAATCTCATATGTGGAGGATAAATCTAGATCATTTTTTTATAGTTGTAGCCATCTAGATGTCTCATGGCCACAAGAGTTGAAAACAGTAGTTGGTGCTACAACTGGGGGCCAGCTGAGGAAGTTTGCAACATGATTGGTTCTTCCCATTTTGTATTTAATTTTCAAGTGGAATTTCTGCAGATATGTAGACCACTTCTGATGGTGATCGTTCTGCAACTTCCCTTGTGTCTGTATAAACTGAAGAGGTTGGCGATCAGTGTGGATGACCGTATCCTTCCCCATAATGCAATACTTCCATTGCTGGAAAGCTTGCACAATGGAATACATCTCTTTATCATAGGTGGGGTACTTCTGAATTGTATTGAAAAGTGTCTTACTATAATAGGCCATTGGATTCTCGTGTTGGGTGCAGACTCCACCAACAGTATAGTCATAGGCATCTATCTCAATTTCAAATGGTTGTTGCAAGTCTGGCAGTGTGAGTATCAATGCAAATCAGAAGTGGTGCTTCAACTCAATGAATGCCTTCTGTTTGGATTCAGAACAGGAAAAATTTTCTTTTTCCTCACCCTTAGTAATCTAACTCAAAGTCCAAGTGATATGGTATAATCCCAACATGAACCTCCGATAAAAAATTTCAAGGAAAAAAAAGCTACAAAGCTTTGTTAGAGTGGTCAGGGCTAGCCAATCCCGAATGACTTGGATCTTATTTGAATTCACATTTATGCCAACTTCATATATGATGTAACCCAGATATTGGACCTGGCTCATGCCAAAGGTGCATTTCTCCAATTTGGCACAAAGTTTGTGTTGTTGAAGGGTTTGAAGGACCTGTTGAATATGTTGCAAGTGCCCTTCCCAACTCTTGTTGAATATGAGGATGTCGTCGAGATAAACAACCATGAATGAGTTGGTGAAGGGTCACAAGATGTCATCCATTAGCCTCATAAAAGTAACACGGGATTTTTCATCTCGAAGGGCATAACCAACCATTCAAAAAGGCCTTCCTTGTATTTGAAGGTGGTCGTCCATACATCTATGGGATCTATTGGAACCTGGTGATAGCCAGACTTCAGATAGATCTTATTAAAATACTTGGCACCCTTCAGTTGGTCTAGAATGTCATCAATCTGAGAGATTGGATACTTTTTGCTGACAGTCATTTTGTTTAGTGCCCGGTAATCAATACCGAGCCTTCAGGTCCCATCCTTCTTCTGGACAAGTACAAGCGGGCTCCCACAAGGCAAGTAACTTGGTCATATGTTCCCTTTTTGCAAAAACTCTTGGATTTTCCACTTGATCTCTTCATTTTCTAGAATGGAGTGTCAATATATCAACCCGTTGGGTAGAGGTGCTCCAGGATTCAAATCGATCGAATGCCAAGTGAGGAGAAGATGTATTTGTATTCATCCACAACCATATACACCTGCTTCTAATGCATGGAGGAACCTGTTAGACTTCTATGCCAATAGGTGTCATTTTTCATGATTGTCTTGATTGAACTATGGAATATGTTCAAACCTTTTTCTTGAGCAAAGGTGTTCCATATTCTTGAAAAAACTAAAAAATATAAAGAGGGTAAAAAATGTAAAGATGGTATACCCTAAAAGAAAAATCAAAGGGTAAGAAAAATAAATTGGTCAAGAAAATGAAAGAAATGAACCGAAGCAAAAAATAGACCAAGGAAAGTGTGCAAATCCAAATGCCACTACTATTTCATTTTTGTAATAAAGCAATTGTGTGCAGCTTGTCAAACTTTTGCCACAATTTATGAAGAGTCAAACTGTTTAAACTTGACTCATTTATGTTTCAATTTCATGTTGTAGAGTAGAGAATAAATATCTGACCAAACAGTTTAATCTTGGCAGATAAGTAGATAGGTAGAGTTAATAAAAGGTGCTCAACAGTTTAATCTGAGCCCTTGGATGTAATAAGGGTAGAATTAGATAGAATTTTCCTTGTAAAAGAAAAGAAAATGGATGAGGGTTTTCCAGTCTAAGTGCACCCTAATAAAGAAAAGAAAATGGTAGTGTAAAGTAGATAGGGTAGGTAGATGGTGTTGCAAAGTTTCATGTGATGAATGATGCTGCTAAATGTGTTTAATCCTTTAATTTCATCACAAGTATTGAAGTAGGAAATACACTGGAAAATCACAGCAAGAAAAGTCAAAATCATTAACTTCCCACATCACTTTCCCCTTAAGTTTTTTACTAATTTCCCCAAAGTGCTAAGGTATTTGGAGATCAAAGGGGCTCAAGGCATTTCCTTGACTTTTGGAGGGATCGGACCCTCAGCCTAATGATCAAAAAGACCTAAGTACTTGAAGTTATTTATCATTATAATCATTCACTTTTAACCTTTTCCTAAGTAAAATACAATTTTACTTAGGAAAATCATGCCATATTTAATAAAATACCCTCAAAACTACTTGCTATGCTAGGTTTAAGTGTTGAAATTAAGATGATATAATTTACTTCAGAAATCTTCACTTTCTTAGTTCTAGTTAAGTGCTTTGAGTTTACCATGTCCCTTTGTCATATTGACTTCTGATCTATTTACTAAATCCCTAGTGAAAATACCTTATCCTATAGTATATAACTCCTTCTACATACATATCCCAAAAACCCATCTTATTATAAAATTTTAACCAAAGTATGTATTTCCCAATTATTCATAAAAGGCCCACATTATGTGCCCTTTGGTTAAAATATATCATTATGTAATATTCCCGCCCCTATGATAAGTTAATCATATTGGTTGATTTATCATATAATAAAAAACATATATAAAAAACTTTGAAACATATATTTTATATGTTTTAATAAAATTAAATCCAAAGTTTTAATTTAAACCAAAACTTCGGAAATAATCCCATTTCCCCCGTACCCGACGCTTTAACTCAAGTTAAAAATCCCGCTATTTATTTCATTCCCCAACCTTAACTCGAGTTAAAAAGCCAAAGTCTCACCGCACCCTGATCATTCAAAAAACCAAGGGATTAATTAATCAGTTGGATTAATTAATAACCAGACCTCCAACCAATCAGAAGCCGCCCGGGATATTTAATTAAACCATAACTCTTTTGGGCCCGCACGTTATATTATCCGTCTGATCGCTCATTCCTAGATCGACGGCCCGCTCCAATTACACTAGCTGTCCCTCGTCAGAACTTTAACGCGCGGGGGCACGGTGGTTTTGGAATCATCCTCTGGCCACGTGTCCGTTGATCAATGGAATCGCTCCCTCCGAGTTTAAAACCACTATTGCCCATAAGCAGTGTGGAAATTACCACTTACCGCCCGACCCCTGCCACATGTCATCCCGTACCTCAATGACGTCATTCCTCGATAAAATAAAAATCCCTTTTTGACTTTGTAAATAAAAAAAAATTCGTGTTTTTTCGGTCATTTTCATTGTTGAAAGCGACTGTGCCTTCCACTGCGAAATTCAAAATTTCACTGAAAATTACCGTTCTATCCAATTTCGCTCTAGAATTCCGCCGGACCAGTGTTCAAGCATCTTCTTGCCACCACTTGATACCTGTTAAATCCCAGTTTTCCTCCGAAAACAAGTATTTATTCTATTGCGCTCCGAACTTTAAAAGAAACTCTGTGTTCCTTATTTTTCCACTAGATCAGTGTCAAAATCTTATCGCTAAGATCATTCCCTGATTTTTAAAACTGTGAATTGTTCCCCAAAACCTGCAATTGTGCCAATTTCCCTCATTAAAACTAAAATCATGACATTTCTGTGAAGAAAACCCAGAAACTTCCATTTTGAACACACAAGAACCAAAATGGAAGCTCCAGCGGCCCTAAATGTAACTCCATTAAATGCCCCCCACAGAGAGTTAGAATATTTGTCCCTAGTGGATAAGGACTTTCAAATTAAAGACTTAGTGTTTTATGAAAGCCCCCTTCGAAGTTATTGTCGCTGCAGAGACGATTATTCAAAGGGTCTGGATGTCATTGGATTGTGGGAATCCAATTTCCCAAGATATCTTATCCCCTCAGTCTATATTTTCCCAGAAATCATCCACTACTGTCATTCCAACTATGATTCGACTCAAAGGGCAGTATTGTCTCCTGATCAGAGTATCCTTTTCCCCATCACTCCTCAGGCCATCAATACCATGCTACATTTTGAACCTGATCAAGAGCTAACTCCTTTGTCTATGGAAGAATTGATTGAAAAGTCTAATCAACTGTCTCCAGAAAAATTGAAATGCATTTGCCAGACTTTTATGTTGCCTGAACATCAACCTAAGGGGCCACCTCCATATGGTTTTGCTTACTTTAATAATTTAGGCAGAGTCCTCCTGAATATGATATCCTTTGTCATGGGTTTCAATACAAGTGAATATGTTGATGAAATAACCTTGGTCTTGCTATCTATCTTTACTCCTGGGCAACCTCCTGCAGTAAAATATGACTTTGCTTCTTTCATTGCCAATAAAATCCATGACCAGTTCATGAAGCTAGATGATGAGAAAGTGTTTAAATATTCCTCAGTCATTTATCATCTCATCATCTATTATCAATCAGAGAAGTTTTCTTTTCCTGTTAAAAAACTTGATGCAAAGGGAAACCCTAGATCAGTTATATTCTGGTCTGCTATAACTCACTCTTCCTATGATTCTCCTTATTCCTATGTTGAGTTCATCGATCTTTTGGTATACCCTGCAACTACATTGTTGACTGGAATTCCCCCTCCAAGGCTCAGTAATGAGATTAAGAAGACTTTGCAGCTTTCCAGGACATATAAAGTTGGGGACTGGTATTTATACCAAAATCATTCAGTCATCAGAATATATGGATGTGAATTTCATCCATTCAAGTTGCCAAAATATGTGCCCATGAGACTTTTTGCCTTGGAATATTTCAGGCAAATGAATAATTTTGATATGATTCATTTTTGTAGTGTGAAAAAGAAAGCCCAACTCAGGATTAAAAGTCAATTAGGTCCTTTCTGTTGTGTAACCAACTCCAAAAAGAGAAGAAAAGAGATATCAACCCCTTAGAAATAAGCCACTTCGAGGGGGAAACCTCCAATACATTACATGAATGAACAATTCTTGGATGATATAATTCACAGAACCTCCTTTCTATATATAGGAGTCCATGGGGCCATAATGTAATCCTAGTGGGCCACAATGTAATCCTAGCCGACCTAACAATAATAATTTAAGGGCACAATAATAACAAGATGGGGGTTACAAGGGTACAATAATAACAATAAGGGGGTTACACTAACAACAATAAGGGACTATACTAGTAATATAGGGACCTAACATGCCCCTCTCCTTCAAAAAGGTGTTGTCCTCAACACTTGAGTAGCTCTGGGTGCTTCTGTATAAAATTCTCATCCTCCCATGTAGAATCTTCAGTGGGTAAGTTCTTCCACTTGATGAGATACTCTGAAATTGATCGATTCCGTAGTTGTCGAGTTCTTTTTTCATGACTGCTTCAGGTTCCAATATGATTTTCCCTTCCCCATCAAGTTCTGGCAATACTGTTTGAACTGGAAGATTTTCACCTATAACCTTCTTTAAGCATGAAACATGGAAAGCTGGATGTACTCGCGAAGAAGCAGGAAGCTCCAATTTGTATGCCATAGTACCAATCTTTTGCAACACCTTGTAAGGACCATAGTACTTTGGCGATAATTTATTATCCTTCTTTGCTTGCTTGAGGGACATTTGTTTGTATGGTTGTAGCCGTAAAAATACCAATCTCCTACATCAAAACTTCTCTCGCTGCGATGTTGATCTACCTGTTTTTTCATTCGATTTTGTGCCAAATTCAGGTTATCCTTTAAGAGTTGGAGAACTTCTTGCTGATGCTCGATGTGATCTTCCACTGCTTGAACCTTCGAATTTTCCCTTAAAGATGATGTGATGGATGGTGGATGATATCCATAAAGTGCTATAAATGGGGTCATTTTTGCTGCAGTATGGAAGGAAGTGTTATACCACCATTTAGCGAGAGGTAACCACTTGACCCATTGTGTTTGTTTATCAGATACAAAACAACGAAGATATCCTTCCAAACATTTATTTACTATCTCAGTTTGACCATATGATTGAGGATGATAAGATGAGCTATGAGCTAATTGAGTACCCAAACAAGAAAATAACTCCGTCCAAAAATTTCCAGTAAAAATGGGATCTCTGTGGCTCACAATAACCCTTGGGCTTCCATGTAGCTTTTGAATTCTATCCATAAATGTAGTAGCAACTGTACTTGCTTTAAATGGATGAGATAATGCACAAAAGTGTGCATACTTGGTAAGTCTATCAACTACCACCATGATGACACTCTTTCCTTCGGACTTAGGTAAACCTGTGATAAAATCCATTCAAATCTCCTCCCAACGTTGACTTGGAATGGATAAAGGTTGTATAAGTCCTGGGGTCTTAATTGTTTCCACTTTATTCTGCTGGCAAACCAAACATTCCGCCACAAACTTTCGAATATCGGATTTAAGGCCATCCCAAAAAAATTCTTTCTTCACCCTGTGGTAAGTTTTTAAAAATCCTGAGTGTCCTCCTAAAGGAGAAGTGTGCAATTCCGGAAGAATATTTTGTTTTAGTTGGGAATTCTTACAAAGATATAAGCGATCTTTGTACCATAAGGAATCATTTTTCCAACTAAATGTATCGGATGTACTAGGATCTTGCTGCAACTTTTGAATGAGTGTCCATACATCTTTGTCCTTCTTCCATTCATCTCTTGCTTCAGTTATCCAATCTGGTTGGATAATAGAAATAGCACAAAGCAATGCTTCCACCTCTTCATTCTTTCTTGAGAGTGCATCTGCAACAACATTCAGCTTTCCTTTTTTGTAGATTATTTCAAAGTCGTAACCCAACATCTTTGTGACCCATTTTTGTTGTTCTTCTGACGATAGTCTTTGTTCCAAAAGTGTTTAAGACTATCATGATCAGTTTTTACCTTGAAGTGTCTTCCCATTAGGTAAGTTCGCCATTTCTTTAGTGCATGTAGTATTGCTAACATTTCCTTCTCATAAATAGGTTTCTGTAAATACTTTCCTTTGATTGGACGACTTTCAAATGCAATGGGTCTTCCTTCCTGCATTAAAACTGCACCAATTCCATTTCCTGAGGCATCACATTCCACAATAAAGGTTTTTGTGAAGTCTGGTGTAGCTAAGACCGGTGCTAGGCACATTGCCTCTTTAAGGCGTTCAAAGGCCTTAGTTGCTTCAGGAGTCCATGAAAATGCATCTTT
Organism: Pinus albicaulis; assembly: GCA_034641835.2. NCBI lineage: Eukaryota > Viridiplantae > Streptophyta > Pinopsida > Pinales > Pinaceae > Pinus > Pinus albicaulis. The sequence goes on from JAXQQM020079354.1 coordinate 93,075, forward strand.
CTTCAATAATGTTGTTAGAGGTGCTGCTATTCTCCCATAATTCTTAACAAACTTGCGATAATACCCTGTTAACCCGAGAAATCCTCGCAACTGCTTCATGGTTGTGGGAACTTTCCATTCCTTAATGGCTTTAATTTTGTTAGGGTCCACTTTAACACCCTCGTGAGATACAATATGACCCAGATATTCCACCTCTTGTACTCCAAAGAAACATTTGGACTTTTTTGCATATAATTGTTTCTCCTGCAATAGTTTGAGCAACCTGTCAACATGTTCAACATGATCCTTCCAAGACCTGCTGTAGATTAGTATATCATCAAAAAATACTAGCACAAATTTTCTAAGGAAGGGTTTGAAAATGGAATTCATCAACCCTTGAAATGTAGAAGGTGCATTGGTAAGGCCAAAAGGCATGATCAAAAATTCATAATGACCCTCATGAGTTCGAAATGTTGTTTTTGGAATATCTTCAGTCTTCATTCTAATTTGATGATATCCTGAGCGAAGATCCAACTTGGTAAAATAAATTGCTCCATGTAATTCATCCAATAATTCATCAATCACAGGAATGGGGAATTTGTCTTTAATGGTGAGCTTATTGAGCTCTCTATAATCTGGACACATTCGCCATGATCCATCCTTCTTGTGTACCAATACTACAGGAGCAGAGAAAGAACTTTGACTAGGTTGAATTATACCCGCCTCTAACATTTCTGCAATCATACGTTCAATTTCGCTTTTTTGGAAGTAAGGATATCTATAAGGCCTGATGTTTGGAGGAACACTTCCTGGAATCAAATGAATAGCATGATCATGATCACGAATAGGTGGGAGACCTTTGGGAGTTTCAAACACCTTGGAATGATTGTCCAAGACTTGTTGGAGATCTGCAGAAATAGATGATTTTGATTTTGGAACTTCTAGTGAGCATAATTGTGCAATTACGCCTCGCTGTTCTTTCTTTAGAAGCTTTGTCATGACATTAGAGCTTATTATCCTTCCTGGCTTCCCTGCAATACCCCATAATTCAACTTCCTTTCCTTCTGAAAAAAATTTCAAGAGAAGTTCTTGAAAATTAAAAGCTACCGTCCCCAAAGATTGTAACCATTGTACTCCTAGTACAACATCAGCACCTCCCATAGGAATGGAAAGCATTGGACTAGTCAATACATATTCCCCCATGGTTAGCTTGATATTATGGCATTTCCGAGAGAAATTTATAGTTCCTCCATTTGCAACCATCACTTGACATTCTGGTGCTGGGTATAGGAAACAATTTAATTCCTTGGCTACCTTACAATGAATAAAATTATGGGTGCTAACTGAATCAATCAACACTATTACCTTTTTCTTCTTGATATGTCCTTCTATCTTGAGAGTTTGAGGAGTGGTAATTCCTGCCAGTGCATTACACGATATGGTCGGATTCATTTCTTCCTCTTCTAGGGTTGGTTCCTGGTGTATATCGTCTTCTTGTTCATTTTCTTCTTCTTCTTCACAATCTATGTAAAATAATTTCTTCTCAGCACACTTATGACCTTTATTGTATTTGCTATCACAACTGTAGCAAAGCCCTTTTTGCTCTTTTTTCTTCCAATTGTTGTGGTGTCAACCTTGTAGGTTGTGGAAATCTAGGCGTAGCAACACTTCCTTCTTTATAGAATTGAGTGGTAGGCTTCCTTGTCGCCATAATTTTACATTCAACTTTTCTTGCCAACCTGAATGCCTTCTCCAATGAATCAGGTTCCAAAAAACGAACTTCATGTTGGATGTTATCCTTTAGAGTACCTATGAAGAGATCAATCCTGTGTTCCTCTGGAATATCAGTTACCCTTATATTCAATTTTTGGAAGTCCTCAATGTGCTGCCCCACTAAACCCTTTGTTTGAGATTTATCAATTGGCTAAAGAAGGTGTTGCTCTTTGTATCCTCATAATGTGCTATCATTTCCTCCGTAAAAATTGACCAAGTGACAATTTTTTACGGGAGCAAAGCCATCGATACCATACAAATGTATTTTGTTCTAAATGTAAAGTTGCAATGCGTACCTTTTGTGTGTTTTGCACGTTGTGGAGATCAAAATATTGCTCCATCTGTAGTATCCATGTTACAGGATCCTTTCCATCAAACTTCCTCATATCCATTTTTGGAATATGGTGGTTCTTCCCACCAACATTCGAGTTTATGAAATCATGATTAACATTTATTTTGTTCTCATCATGAGGTTCTTCTCCTATATTTACGCCATTAGGAATCATTTCTGGTTTTAAGCTTGTCATCAAGCCTTCCATGTATGCTTTTAGATCACTCTTCATGTTTTCCATGTTGTCTTTCATGTCATCCATCTTAGCTTCCACGCCATCCATCTTAGCTTCCACGCCATCCATCTTAGCTTCCACGCCATCCATTATGCCTTTCTTCAAACCGTCCATCTTCACTTCCATGCCTTCCATCTTAGCTTCCATGCCTTTCTTCAAACCGTCCATCTTCACTTCCATGCCTTTCTTCAAAACTTCCATTTCATTTTTTTTTGCTTTTTGCGAGAGTGAAATTTGTTGCACTTGCTCTTGTAATTTTGATAGATCATGTTGCAATTCTTCATCTTCATGAGTCATAGTAGAGCCTTCTGAAAGCTTAATGGGTGTTGAATTCTTTTTAGGGGCCATTTTAGAATCCAATATTGATATCTATTCTACAAGCTGCCCTTGGAATCAATTCGACTTGATTCTTCAAATAAGACTTATGCAATTCGGAAAAACAATACACACCTTTTACTAGCTTTTAGGAGCTCGCTATTTAAATTGAATTATATCTGTAATTGAAAATATTAAATATCTGAAATTAAGCCTTGTAGTAGCCCTCTGAAGCTTCTTTCAAATGCCACAGGTCTGACCTGATTTGGATTCTCCAAGACAAAGTTGTGTCCAATCTCCCACAATGACCTAATTCTGGACTGGTTCAGTAGAGCGAACTTGTACGACTTGCCACGTATCACTGTTTTGTCCTTTGTCTCTGAAATTGATAGCCAAGAAACTACAGGCTGTTTACTTGCAACCAATTTTGACGGTACTCCAATCCAATCTTCAGAGAGAGAGTTATTGAAATTTTCCCACGATCACCTCGTTGAGATGAAATTCAGGAGCTTGAAAAAGCACTACATTCCACAGATCATATCTCCAAAAATATTGCGAACCAAGCTCTAGAATTTTTTTAAGAATTTCCTCAGGATTTCAGCTTCGCATCATATGAATTTCAGATTCTGAACCTTCGTAGAAAAAAATTTATAGCGCAAATGCCACGATGACTTGTTTAGGAGCCTGAAAAAATACCTGACTTCCACAGATCATATCTCCGAAATTATTGCGAACCAAACTCTGAAATTTTTATAAAAGCTTCCTCCAGATTTTGGCTTCATACCGTAACAATTTCAGCATTTGAAACTTCGTAGAAAAAAAGTTATAGCAAAAATGCCACGATGACCTGTTTGGAGGAGCGAAACCCTAGAATCCCAAGCTCTGATACCAAATGTTGTGTAACCAACTCCAAAAAGAGAAGAAAAGAGATATCAACGCCTTAGAAATAAGCCACTTCAAGGGGGCAACCTCCAATACATTACATGAATGAACAATTCTTGGATGATACAAATTACAAGACCTGCTTTCTATATATAGGATTCCATGGGGCCACAATGTAATCCTAGCCGACCTAACAATAATAATTTAAGGGCACAATAATAACAAAAAGGGGGTTACAAGGGTACAACAATAACAATAAGGGGTTTACACTAACAATAATAAGGGGCTATACTAGTGATATAGGGACCTAACACTTTCATCTGCAACTCTAGGGAGGCCGAGCGAGAAGCAGAAGATATACTACAAAACCATTGCAAGTTCCAAAGGAGTTTCCGCTGGGTTCCTTATGATCCATTTGGTTTCATCTGTGATAAAAGAATGAAGAACAAATCTTCCCCATATATTCACCACAAGATTCTTGATATAGAACAATATGCTAACCAAGATGAATGGGTGGAAGGAACACTAGTTGAGAAAGATAATGAAGAAGACAATAGAAACAACATTATGAAAAATCTTGAGAAAGAGTTTGACCTAGAATCTTTTGTTCAAGTGCAGGTACCTCACATCGGCACCTCTTCAGCAGGAAATCTCCGACAGGGGTTACAAGAAGAGAGTCTATCAATTTCAGTAGATTCTAAAGGTAAAGGGAAAGAACCTGAAATACAGGTCATTGAAACTTTTGTCATGGCAGAGAAACCTCAAACCTCCAGGGCACCAGATCAGACACAGGTTTCTCCTACTCAAGAAAATCATCCTGAAGTTGTAGAATTACAAACTCCATCTAATATGGAAATAGGTAAGAAAAGACAGGCTCCAGATCCTACTCCTCCCAAAGAGTCCTCAGAGCTACATCAAGCCAAAAAGCAGAAACCCGATCCACTTCCAGATGTGGAAATCATTGATGAAATGTTTGATGATGGAAGAGAAGATATTCAACTAACTGGCACATTTAGTGAAACACATACAGACCACAAAGGAAAAGAATTGCAAAAATAGTTGAGTACTGAAGTATCTTCTTTTAAGCCACCAAAAACAAATACAAGTGATATAAAAAGAACTTTCATTAATATAAAGGCAAAGAATGATCCATTGAGAATGAAGGTATATGATCAATATCTGAAAATGGCTCCCCATAATCAGGAAAGGTTAATGTCAGCATTCGACATTCAACAAGGTAAAATGATGATGAGTCATTTTAAATCCAAGGTGCCCAAACCCATGACAGCAACTGATTATATTAGGACCAATTTTGAGGTCCTGGCAAAAGACATTCATCCCTTGGACCAGATAGAGCTGCATAAACAAACTGGAGAAATGGTATATTCCACTCTTACTGATAAGGCCATGTCAGCCCTGAGGCTGCAAGATTCTTTAAATAACACCAACACCCAATTGCAAATTGAGAAGGCCTCTTCTCAGGCCAAAGATAACAGAATAAAGTCTTTGGAAGACATAATCATTAGTTTGGGTCACAACCCCAAAGATATCAAAAGCATTGAGGCATTAATCAAAAAGAAAGATGATGATATTGCTACACTGAGAAAACAGCTGAAATTACAAGCTTCAAGGCATCCCCAGACCAAAGAAGTTTTGAAGGAAAATTCACAGGAAGAGATAATGGAGTTGCTCTTAAAAATGACTAAGAAACTGAGTGAAACAGAGAAAGAATTGGAACAAGCTTTACAAGAAAAGGAAGCTATCATGCAGGCATCCATCACAGAAGCTACTACAACTACAGGTACCACAACAACAGATCAACAAACAGAGTCAACACAGGGAGACACTTCTGGTTTAAGTTCTGATGAATTGGTAAAACAAATGGAAAGTTTAAAACTCAGGGTCACAGAACTTAAAACCACAAAATTGCAGTTAGAAAACTTGGAACAGAAATATGATATGTCCAAAAGGACTGTTGCAGATAATACCAGAGAAATTAAAAGATTGGAAAAAATGGTTAAGGCTTTAGAAAAAGACCTTTCATTAGAAAAGCCTTTAAGAGAAATAAATGAAATTCTTTGGGATAATATAATTGAGTCAGTAAAAAGTATTTGGACTTTTGTTCAAACAATATTTGAACAAAATGACTTGATCAAAGTAGCTCAGGAAGAAATAGCCAAAACCAGAGATGAATTAAAGAGCAGACCTGAGCAGGCCAATCAACTTATACAGTTTCTTAACACCCGGACTAAGCAACAACTTTCAGAGTTAGGAATTGATGACAGGACAGGCACTATCTTAGAAATAAAAAGAGTTTTTACCAAAAGAACTCTTATGCAGAATTTGGAAAGGAAGTGCTCAGATATGCTAGAAGAAATCAATGCATTTAAAGGGAAATTTCAGATTTTATTAGACAATGGGTTACCCAGTCCTATGCTAGCAGGTGATAAGATAATAGACCTAGAAACCTATGTTACTAAAATAGACATACATTCTCATAACACAACTGTTATTTCTATCAATGCATCACAAGCAACATTGCCAACAGGGAGGAATCTCTATGAAAGATTGAAGATTTTGTTTCATCTGGAGCATGAAATAAAGTATTTTTTCCCTATTCAGCCCACTTTTTACAGATACACAGAGGCCGATGAGACATTGAGAAAAATTAAAAGAACCGTCATAGCAGAAGATCAATGGTGGGAAGACTTATTGGAAATTTTGTAAAATTTATCTTCATACAGAGAATTTGATCTTTTTACCATTATGTAAAGGATGAATAATGAGCATAGATTAAAGAATATCAGTTGAACAGGTTAAAGAGTATCCATAGAAACAAAGAGTATCAGACAAGCAAAGGAATTACTCAAAGGGACAGCATCAAGCCCTATTATAGCACCTGCCTCCAGCACATCCACAAAGGAAGGAAACGGCACATCAACAGTTACTTGTTATTCTGTCTACGAGACCATTTGTCCCCTTTTTATTGTAAATTACTCATTAGTCACCCTAGATTATTGGCTAGGTTAGTGTGAGATATTTTCAATCAGTTTTTGTATAAATAAACCCTCAAAGAGAGTGTTGAGGGTGGATTCTATTATTTGGCTGTGACATTGAAGTTTTTGGAATAAAAAATGTTTTGGAGAAATTTATTTGTGGCTTACTGGATGACAATTTGAAGCTCAGGACTTTTTACAGGATTCATGTGTCGGACTGCAGTTCAATAAGTCTTTCTATCCTATGTTTTAAGTTTTATATCTGTTTATAATATCATTATGTCCATTTCTGAATAATTTACATAAAGGATTGAATCAGAATTTACTTAATTGTACTCTGATTTCAGATGTGATTATTCTTAATGTTTTCCTCTAAATTGGTTATAAGCACGAATTCTTAAATGCTCTTTCTTTGCTAATTTAAACATTCTTGATTACTATAATAAAGAATTCTTCATTTCTCTTTGCTTGTAGTCATCTCATTTCTTTCTTTTGAACATGGTGAAAGATTCTTAGCTGCCTTTCATCCCTTCAAAATCATCCCATCTACTTTAAATTTTAAGGATTGTTCTCTGTCTGGCTATCTTGCCCTGCAAAACCATCTTGTGTGTAGAATAGAAATATAGTAAAGCCATCCTTTGACTCCATAGCCCAATGGACTGAAAATTTTCAACCTTGTCCCTAGTTTGCGAATTCCACCATTTTCAAACAAACTCTTGGATCTATAACTAGCCTAAAACCTTCTAAGAACAAAGATAAATTATAAAGAGAGAGCCCTCTCTGGATGCAGATTGGCTAGATTCTGCATCTGAAGGTTGGTTTGTGGTTACCTCAGGTATACTTTCCTTTTCTTACAACTTCAAGGAAAACTTGAGTGATAACAAAATGTCTGAGGGAAGTTTATTAGGGACCGGTGGCTAACCTGGACTATAACGAATATGATCATTCATCAATTTCGATAGATATAGCAAGTTTAAAGTTGCCAAGAAAGGTAAGCACAAAGGAGCTTGAGAATTCCATCCCCCATAGGAAGGATTCCCAACAGTTTGAAAAGAATACCCTAGAATTGTTGAGGTACCATGTTTCCTTAGATTGTTTGTAGAAAATTTTGAGCCATAAGAGAAAACTTGTGACCCAGAATTCAGAGAAGAACCCCCTCCCATCATAGGGTTACTATAAACATGGATATCCCCTCCAATCGAAGTGTTAAATGAAGAATAAACCCCATGTTCAGGGTTCCAAGCATTGGAGAATGGATAAATTCCCTAAGAAGCACCTACAGAAGGGAAAGGAACATTCCCTTGTTGACCAGAGAAAAAATTCTTCGCAGCTCCTAACCTTGTAAAAAAAAGTTCCTAGCCTAAAAAAGCATTAGAGATTTGACCTTTTATGAAAGGATTGAATCCTTGATTTTGAGAGGTGAAAGCAAAAGATCCTAAGGAAGGGTTCGAATGAGGAATATGCCCACTTACGAAGGGGAAACCCTAAAATGAAGTTGATCCACTAGCCATGGAAGGAATCGGTGTGGAGACAGCTAAAGCAATAGTGAAGGACAAAGAAGGAATCACACTAGATGACATTCCAAAAGAAAAGGGGCCAGAATGAGAAGAAAATGCCTGGGTGCCCCCTCTCATAGGCAGAATAGAGGTAGAGCCAAGCATATCATCACTAGAAGTGATTGTCGAAATGGAAATAGTACCTCCTCCTTCAACTGAAATAGGAGTATGCACACTTGCAGTTCTGATAAATGAAGTTGTGTTTCCAGTTATGGCCATAGAAATAAAGGGATGAGGATAGGGGCTAGCTGGTCTCTGAGACTTGGGCCCAACGTACAAAATAATGTCTAGGAAACTGGTAGGAAGAGGAGATGAAGGAATACCTGGAGGTTGGGGAACCTCTTCTACTTCAACTTCTACTGCCAGAAACAAGACTCTAGATATGAGTGGAGTACTCCTCTCTATAATACCACTAGTACTAGGATCATCCACAGAAACAACAACCCCAGATGGAGGACCACTCTTCGTTGCATTCAAAACTATTGGATGAAAATCGCCCACTGAATTTCTCCTACACCTTATTAAAGAAGGCTCGACACTCATGGGAGAAAGCCCATGAAGCCTCCTCGATCGATGAGGAGATTGATCAGCCAATTTTAATAATTATGAGATTAATTAGATTGAAAAGATTAAGAAGCTATGGAAATCTAGGAGCAAAGAGTATACTCTATCAAAATTCCTTAAGATACAAAAATAAAGGAGCCTTCAGGTATTTACGCTCCTGATGATAGGGACTGGACACCAAAATACAAGAAAGCGAATAGAAGGATCTTCCGAAAATAGTTTGGGGTAATTACGCCCTAGGCCTACTAGAGAAGGTAAAAAAAATAATTACGCTGACCTCCTAACAAAAGCCTTGCCGGTGCAAGTACCTGAGCTTTGCAAGGGTACCCTCCAGTCATAAGAGTAGCTGAAGGGATATGTGAAGGAGATCTAATAGCCTTCCAACATGAGATATTCTTCACACACACGAAAGCGCCCTCATCGACTATTGTTCGAAAGATATTTATCTTCTGATATGTAGACTTAATCGGAAAATCCATATGATGAGGAAGTCTCATTTTAAAAGTTGACATGTCAAATGTGATTATAAGATAAATTTTTGGATCAACAGCCTCAATGGCAGTGCTTAATGCACTACTTTGTGTTGGGCATGACTGGAGTACCTCTAATGCAGACATGGAACAAGGACTTTGGGCCAAATCTTCTACAATCGTGTAGTTATGGGTAGCCTTGGCAATAGCATTAATTGTCGTATGATTTGTGGACCCCTTCGGAATCTGAGGTATAGGCTCAACTCCAGACCTATCGATATGGAGTGGCTCAAAATTATTAGGAGTGCCTTTAGCTTTCGAAGACTCTGCTTCACCATAGTCAGAAGATCTCGTAGTGATATCACCATGAGCACTCATCATATATACATTTGATGAATTTTCCCCTTCTTGGTTGCCCCCTTAGGGAGCTCTAGTATTCGCATTCGCGTCAACAAGTAGTTGTTGCCCTTGGGGAAAAGGGTTTGTCAGTATAGACTGAGAACTAGAAGAACCCTGTTCAGTTAACAAGCGATGAGCATCCTAAATTTTTGGGCAGAGGTGAGTAAGATGGTCTCTGGTGCATAAATTGCATGGAAACTTAACCTTATTCTTATTGTCCCTCTTACCCTCTCCAACATGATCGTTGGATCTATTCTAATTTCCCTTCCCATAATTTTCTTTATTCTTATTATTTCATCCCTTCTTCTTCCCATCGAATTTTTAATTTCCTTTGGGGTTAGAAGCCTGAACAACATTAATAGCCAAGGGCTGAGAAGGAGTTGACATCGATGACATAACTTGACCAGAAGGAGTAGATCATATAGACAATTGTTGCAATTGATTTAGTAGGTTGGTTTTACCACTATCAATTGTACTGATAAGTTCGTTAGCATGAGGACCTAGCTTCATTTTGGCTAAATGTAGCTTGGAATGAGGAGCATACGGAAAAATCTTATTAAGGACCCCAGACTGAGAATATATTAGTTCTAATTGTTGAGCCCTAGAGATAGCATGTTCCTCAGAAAATACCTATGAAAGGGATACATCCTTTGAGATTTCTGGCTGCAGATATTGAAGAAACCATTTGAGAAGGAACTCATTTAGAATTTTGGCTTCGATGAGCCTCTTCCTTATCCTCCATTCCTAAATATGATAAAAAATGTGAGTTTCCTTGTCCTACTGGAAATTGGCCAGGAGATCAATCTTGGCATCATAATGGACAGGCAGCTGGAAATGGTTTAGAAACATAGTATCCAACTCACCAAAAGTAGCAAAACTGCCCCCTGTCGGCTCAAAGTACCATTTCGCAGCATTCCCAATTAGGTTTCATTGAAATAGCCTCAAACTAATAGAATTTTTGATAAGGGAGTTCGACGAACACCATAAGTGGAAAGTGGTAACATGGTCAGCCGAATCCTCACTGGTCTTCCCTTCAAACTTTGGAATGTCTGAGAGAATTTTAGTAGGGACCAGAGGCTAACCTGGACTATAACTAATAGGATAATTCGTCAATTTCAATAGATCTGGCAAGTTTAAAGTTTCCAGGAAAGGTAAGCATGGAGGAGCCTAAGAATTATATCCCCCATAGGAAGGATTCCCAACATTTTGAAAATAATACCTTAGATTTGTTGAGACACCAGGTTTCCAGATATTGTTTGTAGAAAATGTTGAGCCATAAGAGAAACCTTGTGACCCAACATTTAGAGAAGGACCCCCTCCCATCATAGGGTTACTATAAACAAGGATATTCCCTCCAATCGAAGTGTTAAATGAAGAAGAAACCCCATGGTAAGGGTTCAAAGAATTTGAAAATGGAGAAAATACCTAAGTACCTACAGAAGGGAAAGGAACATTCCCTTGCTCACCAGAGAAAAACTAACTCCCAAATCCTAACCCTGTAAAAGCAAGGTTCTAGCCTGAAAAAACATTAGAGCTTTGACCTCTGATGAAAGGATTGAATCCTTGATTTTTAGAGGTGAAAGGTAAATATCCTAAGGAAGGGTTTGAATGAGGAATATGCCCAATTCTGAAGAGAAAACCCTAAAATGAATTTGATCCACTAGCCATACAAGGCATCGACATGGAGACAGCTAACGCAGCAGTGAAGGAAATAGAAGAAATCACACTAGATGAAATTCCAAAATAAAATGGGCCAGAATGAGAAGAAAATTCTTGGGTGGCCCCTCTCATAGACAGAATAGAGGTAGAGCCAAACATAGCATCACTAGAAGTGATTGTCGAAATGGAAATAGTACCTCCTCCTTCAACCGAAAGATGAGTATGCACACTTGCTATGCTCATAGCTGAACTTGTGTTCCCAGTCGTGGCCATTGAAAGAAAGGGATGAGGATAGGGGTTAGCTGGTCTCTAAGACTCAGACCCAATGTATGAAATAACGTCCAGTAAACTAGCAGGAAGAGGAGATGAAGGAGTACCTAGAGGTTGGGGATGTTTGAAATAATGAGAGGGGGGGAGGGTGAATCAGTATTCCTTACAATTAGTATTATTATTCATCTTTCAGAGCATTAGTTAATCTTCAATTACTATCAGTGTTTGTACAATGATAGCAGTAAAAAAAAGGAACACAAATGCACACAGTTTTTAAGTTGGAAACCCTCTCCGAGACAAAAACCACTTGAATTATTTTCTAATAATTCTTTAATATTCAACTCCAATTGAAAATAAATCTCCAACTTCCTAGAATCTAGAAAATCATTCTTCTCTAGCTCCCATTAGATGGACGCTCCAATTCCCGAGAATCTTTAGTAGTCAACTGAACGGATTCCCCAACACCCAATGAGCTACAACTCACCCTAGCACCACCCTACCACCCTGAAGTTTTCAGAGGCTTGAACCTATTACTGACTTCATGCACTAGCCTAGCACCAACCTACCACAGTATAGAAGAATAAAAGAAGAATGGACTCTCGTACTAGGTAAAATGGTCCACTTTACAATGATATATAATGATGTAGAAGAAGAATACACACTATACTATAAACCCAACTATGACACAACCACCTAATGATCCTAGACCTCTCAACAATGCCTCTTCAACTCTTGGTAGATAGACACTTGTACAATTTTTACAATGATACATTTACGATGACTTAGTACAATGATATCTTTATAATGACTATATGCAGTGCTGCCCACTTGAAGACTTCATGTGCTGAACTTCTTGTTGTTTTTCTGCACCTTTATTTCTTCTCTTGGCATGCTACACTCTGTTGCACCTTTCTTTCTTTGTTGCCCTAGAAATTTTGGTCCTTTGCAACCCTTGACAACACATGATCTAGATTTTTCTTTCCTTCTAGGATCTCGATATTGAATCTGGTGTGTCTCTATTATTTCAAATCCCCAATATGTGATTTTCGGTTTTGTAGTATTCATATGAGTCTTATTTCCAATTCCATAGGTCTGACCCAATTTGGATTCTTCAAGAGATATTTATGCCCAATCTCTCACAATGACCTAATTATGGACTAATTCAGTAGATCGAACTTGTAAGGCATGCCACGTGTCACCGTTTCTTCATTTGGCTCTAAAATTGATATAGTGAAAAAAAAATTCCGTGCACTATCTGCTACATTTTACAAAATTTCAATCCAATACTCAGAGAGAGAGTTATGACGATTTTCCCAAGGTCGCTTCTTTGAGATGAAGTTCAGGAGCTTGCAAAAACACAGACTTCCACAAATCATATATCCTAAAATATTGTGCATCTTGATCAGAAATTTTTACAAGAGCTTCCTCAAGATTTATGCTTTGTCTCATAAAAATTTCAGCTTCTGAAACTACGTAGAGGAAAATTTATAGCATAAATTCCACGATGACCTCTTTTAGGTAGCGAAATCCTGACATGAGGAGGATATGAGGATCACAATTATATAAATGCTTAGGTTGAGAGGGTATTCAATAAATGAACGTGCGAGGGATTTTGGGAGCTTAAAAATTATTAATTATTGACTTTTCGATGACCGATGCCATAACCCCATGGGGTTTTATCCCACTAAATATGGTTACAAACTTCATACATGAATATCTCTCAAACCATGAAGAATTACATGGCGTGCCATATATCAATGGAAACATATCGACAAATAGAAACCTTAAAAAATATTCTTGACCCAAAATATATTAATTTGGTAAGTCAAAATTACCATGCAAGATCGGGTAGCCCCTGGTGCTTCTTGGGTTGACATCAATGACAGCCACTGATCAACAATCTCCCCCTTTGGCATTGATGGCAACAAAAGTATTCCCCCTGTGATAATGACACCTCTTCCTACAACATTCTCTCCCCCTTTGACATCAATGGCAAAGAGTAACTCCCCCTGACACACAACCATCCTACAGAGCTATACACACTTCGACTCCCCCTAACACACAACCATCCTGCAGACCTGTACACACTTCCACTTCCCCTTTATATTATGAATAAGGAAAATATAATGATAACTTGGGAGAATCCCAAGCTTCTGGCGAAGATATTCAAATGCTTCACGAGTACTCTTACAATCAGCAATTCTTCCTGCCCAATATACATCTGTAAAGGCTTGAATAATGAGATTTTTACCCTTGGGATACCACAATCCATATTCTGTTGTTCCCATTATATATCAAATAATTCTTTTGATGGAAATAATATGTGATACTTTGGATGTTGCTTGGAATCTTGCTACTTGTCCAACTGCTTGCATAACATCTAGCTAGGAGGCGGTTACATATAGAAGACTACCAATAGTAGATCTGTACAACCTCTAATCTACATCCTTAGATGAGTTGTCTATGCTCAATTTTCAACCTGTTACCATCAGAGTGAGGATGGATTTCCAATCTTCCATTTTGAATTTCTTGAGCATTTCCTTGATGTACATGGCTTGACATATAAATATTCCTTTCTCTTGTTGAGGCATTTGAATCCCTAAGAAGTATGTAAGCTCACCAAGTAAAGACATCTTGAACCCACTTTTCATCTTCGTAGCAAAGTTCTTACTTAGTCAATCATCATTGCTACCAAATATTATATCATCCTATTTAGCTATTATACGTGCTTAAGTTACTTCATCCAGAACATATATGTTGTTTTAAGCTCGACTTGTTGTAGCAACAATTTCACCATACTTTCCTTTCCTGATTTCACATTTTGTGGATTTGAATAGTATTGTGTGTCCTTGATCACACATTTTTCCAACATTGAGAAGATTGTGATTCATGTTTTCAACCAATAAAAAATTCTTGGCTAGAGCATATTTTCTTCCAAGAGTGACGGTACCTGATCCTATAACATTTGAAGATCCATCATTTCCGAAGGACACAGTTCCATCCTTCTTCTCTTTCAGAGATACAAATTTCTTTCTATCTCCAGTCATATGCGTTGAGAAACCGCTATCAACATACCACATATCTTTGTTGTTTTGAGCCTTGAGAGTGAGAGAAAAATTATCAGTCTTCTTATTCTTCCATTTTTATTCATTTTGTGGCTTCGAAGATTCTTTTGGAGGATTTTCAAGTCTTCAATCTTTGGCTATGTGTCCAAAGTTTTGACATTTGTAACATTCAATATTATTTATTAAATTTTCAAATCTATTGATGTTTCGTTGAGCCCTAGGAGGTTCATATTTGACAGATCTCCTTGAATTGTATTGGTTACTAGGGTCCGTGCGACATTCTACAACTTTATGACCAAATTTTCCACATGAATAACAATAGCCATAAAAAATATGTTGGTGTTCGGATGGAAATATTCGTCCTGGAATTGTCTTACAAGGTTTTTATTGCGAATCTTGTCCAATGAAGTATACATGCATTTCAGATCTCATAGGTTCATTGTATTTTGTTGTAGATGGTCCTGCTTCTTCTTCTTTGTAACCGAGGCCAGTTCTGTCATTGTAGAATCATTGATTGTTGATGAGTTCTTCCAATGCCCTTGAGTTGTTGGCATAGTTTTTAACAGTCTTTCCCTTATTCACTTCCTTACGTAGCGAGACTACTTCAGCTTCTAATGCTTCCCTTTCTTGGTTTCTTTCTTTCAACTTCTTTTGAAGTGAATCTTCAATACATTTGTGTTCTTCAACTTCAATTTTGAGACCTTGAACTTGTTCTTCAAGAGTATTGGAATGGATCTTCTCAACCTTGAGCTCTTTTATAAGCTTGATTTCCTCAGAAAATTTTTCTATGGTCATCCCTTCTTCTTCGTTGTTTGATACATCTTGTTTAATGTGCTTGGCCATAAAAAATACTCTCTCATTGGCTTCTTCTTCATTTTCATTGTCCTCATCGGATGATGAGCTATCTTCTTTAGAGAGAAATTTCCTTTTGAATCCTTTATTTTTTCTTTGCTTTTTGAATTTCTTAAAGCATTTCTTTTATTTTGATTTTCCATCACTTCTGTTCGGACATTTTGCTGTGAAATTCCTAACCTCACCACATCCGAAACATATCAATGGAAGTTTACCTTGGAATTTTCCCTTACCAATTTTTATTTTTCTCGTAAAGTAAGAATATTCTCCATCAAAAATACCTTCTTCATCATCTTCCTTTTCTTCACACTTGTAGGTGCAGGTTTATACCTTTGAATGTTGTTTATCCTTATTGGTTTTCTTAGATGTAGTGAACACATTTTCTAGATGTGAAGTACCCTCTTCTTCATCAAATATCATTTCATATGCTATGAGAACTCCATGTAATTCCTATTTGTTGAGTTTTTCCATATTTGCACTCTATTCTAAGACCGATACCTTTGGGTTGAATCTCCCTAGTAACGTTCTAAGAATCTTTCGTATAATAGTCTTCTTGTCAAAACACTCTCCCAATCCTTCCAGAATGTTGGTTATTTCATCAATGTGTTGGAAATATGCAGCTATGTTGTTATCTTCTTTCATTCTGAGTTGCTCAAATTTTTCTCTGTAAATTTGAAGCTTTGCTTCTTTGACATTTGAGTCACCTACATAAATATTCTCAAGATTGTCCCATACATTTTTGGTGGTTTTACAACCCAACACCTTATGATACGGAGATTCAATAAGTCCACTGATAATAATATTCTTTGCTTTTGCATCATTTACCAAATTATTCTTACCTTTTTCATCTACGATTGATGTAAATCCATTTTGAATAGTGTCCCATACTTCATAACCTTGCACCAAGAGATAGACGTCCATTCTTCCTTTCCAGAGTGAATAATTATTTTCATTGAACAGAGATACACCATTCTTGGTATGCTCCATGACCTCCTTCTAGTTGTTAAACTTCTATTGAAGGAACCAAACTGTAATACTATTTTTTGGAAATACTGAGAAGGGGGGGGGGGGGGGGTGAATCAATATTACTTATAATAATTATTATTATTAATATTTCATAGAATTATTTAATCTTCAATTATTATCAGTGTTTTTACAATGATAGAAGTAAACAAAAGGAACACAACTGCACAAAGTTTTTAAGTTGGAAACCCTCTCCGAGACAAAAACCACCTGAATGATTTTCTAATAATTCTTTAATAATATTCAACTCAAATTGAAAATAAAGCTTGAACTTCCTAGAATCTAGAAAAGCATTCTTCTCTATCTCCCATTGGATGGATGCTCCAATGCCCGAGATTCTTCAGTAGTCAACTGAACGGATGCCCCAACACCCAATGAGCTACAACTCACCCTAGCACCACCCTACCACCCTAAATTTTTCACAGGCTTGAACCTATTGGTGACTTCATGCACTAGCCTAGCACTAGCCTACCACCCTATAGAAGAATAAAAGAAGAATGGACTCCCGTACTAGGAAAAATTGTCAGCTTTACAATGATATAGAATGATGTAGAAGAAGAATACACACTAGAACATAACCCCAAGTATGACACAACCACCTAATGATGATCCTAGACCTCTCGAAACTACCTCTTCATCTCTCAGCAGATAGACACTTGTACAATTTTGACAATGATACATTTACAATGACTTAGTACAATGATACCTTTATAATGACTATATGTAGTGCTTCCCACTTGAAGACTTCATGTGGTGAACTTCTTGCTGATGTTCTACAGCTTGATTTCTTCTCTTTTCATGCTACCCTTTGCTACACCTTTATTTTCTTTGTTTCCCTAGAAATTATGGTCCTTTGCAGCCCTTGACAACACATAAACTAGATTTTTCTTGCCTTCTGTTATCACAAAATTGCACTTGATTATTTTTTTATCAGACAGCTCTATGTAACTATTTCAAACTAGATTTTGACTGAATCTTAGCCTCTTCATTCTGACAGGGCTCTCTCAAAGGGGTTTATGATATTAGATAATGATAAGATTAGATGGCTAACTCTATTTGAAAATTAACTTGATTTTTGTATATGTAGGTTGAAAATAATGCAAGCTTGCAACCATTAGGCTTATGGAGTCAACCAAATCAGTAGATTCAGTGAGTAAGGTTCCTTGACATGGAAGCTAAGGAAGATAAGAGTCTTTAACAAAGGAAAATTACACATAGAACATAGGGCAACACAGTCATTTCATCAATAAAGGAATTCAGAGCATACACATATGAATTATGAGTAATAAAGATGAAATATACTGCAAGTAGTACACATAAAAATATAGACCATAAGGGCATTAAAAACTCCATGGCAATCTCAGGTTTGTCAAGAAGAAGTCCTCTGTATTACTGATATCAGTCAAATTACATAAAGCTGTATATGGTGCAAAAAATATCCAACCTTTTACAACTTTGATAATATGCCTTTAAATAGACCTTCTTACATAAGAGATGACCTGCCTCTTGGCTAGATTCATCAAACTCTTCTAATGACACCTTACATAATAGAAAAACATGTCTTTTAATTAGAAAATGACAACTATACTATAAGACAATCCTTTTCCTAATAAGACTCAAACTCCTATTTATTACATCAAACTAACTTATCTTTTAAAACAGTTACATATCTGACAACTAAGCCTCACATGTTCTAATAATCTATGAAATAGGTCATCACTACTTGACATCTTAAATATCCTCCTCAACATATGGAAACAAACCCTATTTTTCAGGAAAACAGGACCCTATCTTCAACGAAGGCTTCAGTTGATGAGTTGTATCAATTTCATGGTCTTCAAGTCATAAATGTTTGGTGGAAAGGTCCCTTGATCTGTTCGATGTGTCCACCTATCCAAAAATTCTCTTAAACTGCTCAGAAACCTTTAAAAACATCTTGCTACGAAAACAGATAAGTTTCATAGCATGCATTCGTAGCGTCCAAGAAATGACTTTTTAACTCAAAATTTATGCTTCTTTGTTGTTCCATAGTGTCCATCATGACTTGACACATCATCACTACAATTTGCCCTCCTTAAAATCTGAAAAAAAGGTGTTTTTAGAAGAAAAATGAAAGCTACATAAATTTTTTTAGCGTTTTCCTGGCTTCAAGCCTAGGAAACGCTAAGAAACTATGGAGAACTATGTAATTTCCAGATTTTGACCATGTCTCAAAAAGGTAACCTACAGCTATAGAAAATTGGTTTTCAACATGCCATTAACCTCTTAAAATGTAATGAAACTCAACTTAAGAGCCTTGAGGTGTTTCCTCTTCATTAATGATGAGTTGGGCTATGGGTTCCTCAACTACAGTCATCTTTAAACCCTTCTTCTCCATCTCCTCATGGATCAATTCTAACTGCTCTTGGAGGTCTTTGACTTGGTCCTTCAGTTTTCTACTGCTAGATTTCAAATGCAGGTTTATTCTTCTAACATGCTTCACCTCTCTTCTTAATGGCATAGTCAACTTGATTAATTTTTGTGTATCATCTAAGGTCTTTGACACAATATCAACCTGTTCTTCCCAAATCACATTCATTTTCTCAAACTGTGCTTTTTGAACATTATGTTTCCTTGCCTCTTTCTTCAAGAATACTCTTTCATGATTTTCTAACTTCAACTGCTCCTCAAGGATCTTGATATCTACTTTTTCAATGATTTTATCTTTTCCTTTCTTTTTCTTGATGAATGGACCTTATTTTGCAGGTGATGATAGGTCAATGATACTTGGTGGTGGTTTGACAATGTCAATGACCCTCTGAACTTCTTTACTTCTTTCCAAGAGTTTTCTAGCATGTCTTGTCATGGCTTTCCTAGCCTAAAACATGAAACCTGCATCCTCACCTTCAAATTCTAACTTCTTTGCTGATTTAGCTTTCTTGAGCTTCTTTCCTCCCTCATCTATATCTTCATCTTGGACTATGGGGGTTTCCTCAATATCAATATCATGCATAATGTCTTCTAAATTTCCCTTAGCCACTGTTTAGCTTCTTGTAATCCTTTTGCTGCCATGTTTACTCACAGTTGTCTCTTGTTTTGCAGGTTTGCTCACAGTTGGCTTTTGTTTTGCAGGTGAAACAGTAGGTGTATCAAGTTTCTGCAATTTCTCTATTTCCATGATTACTGGTTCACTTTGCTCTGCCCCTAAAGGTTCACTTTCTTCTGCCACTGAAGGTGATAGTAGACCTCTAGGTTTAGGAGTTATTTTAGGGGTAATGGGATCCACTTCAAAACCACTGACAAACAAAAAAGAAGACCAATCTTTGCCTACTCTTTTTAACTCCTCTAAAACCAACAACTTGATTAAACCATGATGAAAGAGTGAGGTTTAATTTCCTTCAGATTTAGCTTGAAATTTATCTGCCATTTTTGCTAAGCTTCTATATAAGTAAAAATGTAGATCAAGAGATTTCTTACCAACAAATTGTAGTAGAATCCTGAAGTGGTAAGAATACACCTTATGATACATCCCTTCACAAGTGAAATACTTCTGAATGATAAGCAGTAGCTTTGATAAATTGTCTTTCATGTAATTTCTTGGAATGGCATTTGCAAGGTCAACCTCGCTATGTTCTAGCTTGATAAATTCCTTACAGTCCTGCATGTTGAATTTGAAACCTTTGAAGCATTGTTATCCCCCTCTTGGAATTCTTGTTGTTGCCGCAATAGTCTCTAGTGTTATAGTGAGGTTCAACATTCCCACTTTTGCAGCTTTCCCATTGAACTTTAGGGAAAACTCTTTAGAAACATGTACATGGCATCCTTGCAATATTTGGAAAAACTACAAACACCCTATTCTTCTGAAAAATTCTGAAGCTGTTGAGTCTTCATTTATCAGTTTCATGTCTGATGGCTCATATCTAAGACAATGGCCACCTTTTTTGGTCTTCCTCTTTGCAACCATGGTACTTTTATGTGCTTCTCTACCTCACTTTATTAATGATTCCTGCAAACTTTTGAAAATGCCAGCCACAACTTTGGCTTAGTGAAATAGCTCTCCAGAGCTCAATAACATGTAAAGAGGGAACGAACAATGAAAAATGAGTCAATTAGGAAATATTTTAAAGTTCTATGACAACTCATGGAATAATCATGACTCATACATGCTTAAAATGGAAATAATGACTTCAGCCATCACCATTGTAGCTTGATTTAACCCTAAATAACTCGAATGGCATCTACCCTAACCCTTTCAATCATTGACTGACACATAACACTTATTTTGAAAAGACAGATAGGAATACCTCCTTTCATAGCGTACTTAGTGTATTTTTGGGCAGTTTCACTATGAAAGTATTATCAGTTTCGTAGCAAAAAGTCCATTTTTTCAGTGTAATTCACTACGAAAGTAAGAATTCTTGGCTAAAATGACCTTTTTGGAGTTGTAATCTTGGGAAATGAAATATGTCAGGAAATAATGAATTATGTGACATGAACATACTTGAATGGAGGTAATTTTGGACCTTAGGATAGGCTAATAAGAAAAAATTAAAATTTTCCTTTACCAAGAAATAAAAAAAATGAATTCTATGACCATACCTTTGACACATGAACCTCTAAGACTATATCAAATGATGTTTCCTTTTTTCTTAGTGATAACACCTTCTAGGATCTCAATATTGAATCTGGTGTATCTCTGTTATTTCAGATCCCCAATATGTTATTTTTTGGTTTTGTAGTATTCCTCTGAGTCTTATTTCCAATGCTAGAGGTCTGACCCAATTTGTATTCTTTAAGAGAGAGTTATGCCCAATCTCTCACAATGACCTAATTATGGACTGGTTCAATAGAGAAAACTTGTATGGTGTGCCATGTGTCATTGTTTCTTCATTCAGATATAAAATTGAGATATAAAAAACTAAGGCCCTTGCATTATCTGTCACTTTTTAAAAAATTCTGATCCGATACGCAGAGAGAGAGTTATGACGATTTTTCCAAGGTCACTTCTTTGAGATGAATTTCAGGAGCCTGCAAAAACTCTGACTTCCACAAATCATATCTCTGAACATATTGCACCCCTTAATATAAATTTTTTATAGGAGCTTCCTCAAGATTTATGCTTCATCTCAAAAAACTTTCAGCTTCTGAACCTTCGTATAAAACAAGTTAGAGTGCAAATGTCATGATGAACTATTTCAGATAGTGAAATCCCGACATGAAGAGGATATGAGGATCACAATTTATATAAATTCTTAGGTTGAAAGGGTCTTCAACAAGTGAATGTGGGAGGGATTTTAGGAGCTTAAAAATCATAATTATTGACTTTTCAATGACCCATGCCACAACCCCATGGGGTTTTAGCCCACTAATTTGGGTTACAAACTTCAAACATGAATATATCTCAAACCGTGAAGAATTACATGGCGTGCCATATATCAATGGAAACATCTTGACAAGTAGAAACCATAAAAAATATTCTTGACCTAGAATATAGTATCGTAGGTCAAAATTACCATGCAAGATTAGGGTAGCCCCTGGTGCTACTTGGGTTGACATTAATGACAACCATTGATCAATAGGGGAACCTCTTCTACCTCAACTTCTTTTGTCAGAAACAAGACTCTAGAGATGAGTGGAGTACTCCTCTCTATAATACCACTAGTACTAGGATCACCCATAGAAACAACAACCCCAGATGGACGATCACTCTCCATTGTGTTTGAAACTATTGGATGAAAATCACCCACTGAATTTCTCCTATGCCTTCTTAAATAAGGCTCAACACTCACAGGAGAAAGCCCATGAAGCGTCCTTGATCGATGAGGCAATTGGTTAGCCATTTTTAATAATTATGAGATTAATTAGACTAAAAAAACTAAGAATCTATGACAATCTAGGAGAAAAGAGCATACTCTATCAAAAGTCCCCAAGATGCAACAATCAAGCAGCCTTCAGGTATTTCTGCTCCAGGTGATGGTGACCAGACAAAACAATACAAGAAATCGAATAGAAGGACCTTCCGAAAATAGTTTGGGGTAATTACACCCCAAGCCTACTAGCAAAGATAACAAAAACAACTACGTTGAACTCCTGACAAAAGCCTTTGTCGGTGCAAGTACCTGAGCTTCGCAAGGGCACCCTCCAGTCATAAGAGTAACTGAAGGGATATGTGAAGGAGATCCAATAGCCTTCCAACATGAGATATACATCACACACGTGGAAGTGCCCTCGTCGACTACTGTTTTAAAGATTTTGATCTTCCGATATGTAGACTTAATCCTAAAATCCATATGATGAGGAAGTCTCATTTTAAAATTTGACATGTCAAATGTGATCATAAGAGAATTTTTTGGATCAACAGCCCCAATGGTAGTGAGAAATTCACTCCTTTGTGCTAGGCACGGCTAGAGTACCTCTAATGCAGACATGGCACAAGGACTTTGGGCCAAATCGTCTACAATCGAGTAGTTCTGGGAAACCTTGGCATTAGGATTAATCATCATATGCTTTGTAGACCCTTTCGGCATCTGAGGTATAGGCTCAAATGCAGACCTCTTGATATGGAGTGGCTCAGAATTATTGGGAGCACCTTTATCTTTCGAAGACTCTTCTTCACCATAGTCATGAGATCTCATAGTGATATCAGCATGAGCACTCATCATATATACATTTGATGAATTTTTCCCTTCCTAGATGGCCCCTGAGGGAGCTCTAGTATTCAAATTCATGCCAGCAAGTAGTTGCTACCCTTGGCAAAAAGGGTTTGTTAGTACAGACTGGGAAGTAGAAGAACCCTGTTGAGCTAACAAGCGTTGAGGATCCTGAATTTTTGGGCAGAGGTGAGTAAGATGGTCTCGGGTGCATAAATTTCATGGAAACTTAACCTTCATCTTCTTTTCCCTCTTAACCTCTCCAACATAATCGTTGGATCTGTTCATATTTCCCTTCCCATCCTTATCTTACTTCTTATTATTCTATCCCTTCTTCTTCCCATCAGATTGTTGATTTCCTTTGGGGTTAGAAGCCTGAACAACATTAATAGTCAAGGGTTGAGAAGGAGTCAACACCGACGGCGTATCTTGACCAGAAGGAGAATATTGTATATACAACTACTGCAATTTATTTAGCAGGTTGGTCATACCACTATCAATTGTATCGATAAGTCTGTCAGCATGAGGACCTAGCTTCATTTTGGCTAAATCTAGCTTGCAATGAGGAGCATCTGGAAAAATATTATTAAGGACCCTAGACTGAGAACAGATCAGTTCTAACCCTTGAGCCCTAAAGGTACCCTATTCCTCAAAAAAGTTTGAGATTCAAGAAGATGATGAAGCTTAGTGAAAATCTGTCACCTTCACTAAGTGGGCCCGCAGGCTATTTTTAGGTGTGAGTCTATTTTTAGACTATGTCTATTTTTAGACATGGTGATCATATTTCAGAAGTTGCAGGATGCTAATTTTGGATGGTTGATCAAGTCGGAAAAATAGATGAAATTCTATTTTTATAATATTGGGCGAAGTCTATTTATAGATTGTTAATATAAAAATAGATGCATGTCGATTATTATTAGCTCTTAATAATAATCTGACAATAAACATCAACTTATTCTCTTGGAGCACTTTATTTCAGTGAATATATTTGGAAAATCAGTGGGCTGAAGGAATTACGCAATTCCTAGGGTTTATTGGTGGCTCATGCATGGAGGACTCAGTTAAAACTAAAGTGGCAAAGCTATGACAGAGTTGGAAGAGTAATTACAGGAGTTGTTATTCAGTTTAACTCAGATAATGGAGTTAAACTCAATTGAACTAGTTGTATCTAGTCTAACTGAATGATACACTAGTGAGAGTGGAGTGAATTAATTAGTTAATTAATTCACAAATAATAACTCACTAATCAATTGAACAAATACAAAATTTAACTACAGTGCATGTCAGTTCCAGTGGACCCAGTAGAGAGATAGGTGAAAGGGTGAAATGGACTATCTGTTGTGACTATAGTGATCCATTGATTGCATCACACACACATTGGAGTTTCCAATGATGATTGTAGAGTCAAGGCAAGGCCAATTTGAATTCATTTAGGGGTCTTCTTCAGCAGGGATTGCATAGTGGAGGCAGGCTGTCAGGTGGTGAGAAATTGGTGCATTGAGATGCAAATTTCTTCATGATAGTGTGTGACGATTGTATTGTACTGAGAGCTTAATGTACTAAGCTTTGTATGAGATTGTTACATGATCTCCATGATACATAATATATGATAGTTGGGGTTTTTAGCTTCAGGCTTTCCCGTTAAATAACTATGTTATGTGTGATTGTTTTTATTGTTTCATGTGTTTGCAATTGAGTTTAAATTTTCGCAAAATATTAACAGTGGAAGGATTTTGTATTTAGAAAGAAGATAAATATTGTTAGATCAGTAGAATATAGATATATACATGCATATGTTATATAATTCCTACATGGTATCAGAGCAGTGTTAATTCTTGAAGATTGCAATTGTGAAGAATTGTTGAGTTTGTGCTGGTGGACAATTCGAATTTGCTGTAGAAAATTCTTGGTGCGACTGTAGTTGAGTATTCATTGAAATGTCTTTAAAGAATGGGTTGTTATTGGAGTATTCCCTTGAGGGCAGCTTGAATTACATAGCCTGGAAGGATAGGATGGAGGCGGTGCTGGAAGATAATGGACTAAAGGATTTCATCAATAGTGATGTTCCTAAGCTTGGTTCTAGCGATGCTACATTACTTGACGCATGGCAAAAAAGGTAATGAAGAAAAGAAGAATTATGTTGGAAGGTGTGAAGGACCATATTTTTTCAAGCCTTCATGGGAAATGCACTCCATTTGCAATGTAGAATGCTTTGACATATTTGTTCCAAATCAGTAGCGACCAGAGGAAGTTGGCACTGAAAGATAATCTGAGAAAAATAAAAATGGAGAAGGGCGACAGTATTCCAAAATATCTAATGAAGTTTGTCCACTGTAGGGATGAACTGGGAAATGTGGGGATCACTGTTGATGATGATGAATTGGTGAGCTTGGATCTCCTTAGGCTTCCAAAGAGTTGTCATAGCTATGGACTCTGTCAATGGACGAGAGAAACTGCCGGGTTGGGAGCGACTTTGGTCAGATCTTGTGCAAGTGGAGATGAGGCGAAGTACTAGGGATGGCTATTCATCGAAGAATGAAGATGAAGAGAATTTCACTTTGGCTAAAGGGAAGAAATTCCACTCTAAATCTGAGGCTAAAGGCAAGAAGAAATATTTGTCCAAAGTGAAGTGTTTTCACTATCACGAACATGGGCATTTCGCCACTAACTGCACACAGAGAAAGAAGAACAAGAAGGTTGCTGGAGTTGCAGTTGGAGGGGCTTAGCCTTGAAATTTTAAATTTATTTCTCTTTTATCACATGCTTCATTTCAAGCACTATGGGATCAGTGTGGTATCTTGATAGTGGTTGGTCTTTCCATATGATGGGTGACAAGGAGTTGTTTAGTGACGTGGAGAAGGATCTCCAAATGCATATAGAGATGGGCCACGATGGTCGATATAGTGCAACCAGAATTGGTACCATTACCTTTGAGATGGAGTTACGTAATCCATTTATTTTTAAATATGTTATGCATGTTCCAGGTCTGAAGAAGAACTTGGTCTCGATCACAATTTTGGAAGACAGAGGTTATGACGTTGTTTTTAGCGATGGAAAATATTTCCTGCAACATAAAGCAACGGTTCAAACCAAGAGGATAGGGATTAAAGTTAAGAATATCTACAAGATAGAGGTAGATGGCCACAATGCACTGATGGGAAAAGTAGAAGAAGTGGTGAGACGGGATGAGGGTGAATTATGGCACAGGAGATTGGGTCATCTTCACCATGGCACTTTGAAGATTCTGCAGCAGATTTCTACTAGACTTCCCAAGGGTACTCTTGCGCAGTTAAATCAATGCAAGGGATGTAATATGGGTAAGTTTGTGAATACCATCTTTCATGAGAGGGAGAACCATGCTTCGGTGATCCTTGAGAGAATTCACACAGACGTGTGTGGACCTTTCTCATTTTCTTCAATAGAAAAACACAGGTATTATGTTATTTTTTTTGATGAATATTCTCATAGATGTTGGATCTTATTCATGCAGAAGAAGAGTGAAACATTCTCAAAGTTCTATGATTTTAAAGCATTGGTGGAGAAGGAGCTGGGGAAGCAAGTGAAGGCTCTGCAGAGCGATAATTGTTGTCAATATTTCTCGAATGAATTCAAAGAATTCTGTACCAAAGAAGGAATTTGAAGAGAACTCATAGTGCCTCATAACCCACAATATAATGGGGTCAAGGAGAGGAAGAATAGAATGATCATGGGTGTTGCACAAGCTATGCTTGAGAGGGAGCTAGACTTACATGCAGTGGAGGAACTGCCAGTTTTTAAAGATGAGCCTCCAGATGTGGACCAGCCACAAGAGGAAGTTCATGGAGTGGAGGAGTCCACTCACGCAAAGACAAACATCATAAATATTAGGAATCGTACCACAAAAGCTGAGAGACTGAAGCTTGATGCGGCATAGAATGTAGGAGTCCCTACATCACAGCGCAGATAGAGACAGTCACCTGATTGATTTACTAGATACATGGCTCTTATGAGCAAGTGTATCATGACAGAGCCATCTTCTTTCGAAGAAGCAGTGCAAGAGCCCACATGGGTAGATGCCATGGTGGATGAGTATGACTCCATTGTCAGAAACAGTGCTTGGGATATTGTTCCAAGGCCGGTAGGTAAATCATTTGTACAATCAAGATGGATCTACAAGGTAAAGCAAGCTGCGGATGGGAGCGTCAAGAAGTATAAGGCAAGATTTGTTTCCCGGGGCTTCTCATAGATTAAGGGGATTGATTATGAAGAAACCTTTGCACCTGTCACACGATATTCTTCCGTAACGACCATCCTTGCTCTCTCGGTGTAGATGGGTTGGCACATTCATCAGATGGATGTGAAGACTATGTTCCTTAATTGTATCATTGAGGAAGAGGTGTACATTGAGCAGCCTGAAGGGTTCGAAGTCTTCAACAGTGAGTCTCATGTGTGCCAGCTCAAAAGAGCATTGTATGGGCTGAAAAAAGCACCTCATGCTTGGTACACATGGATCGACAACTATTTGACTGGACTTGGATTCACCAACAGTGAGGCAGATGCAAACCTGTATCAAATTGTGGTGGAGGGTAAGCTTTTAATCATTGTTCTTTATGTTGATGATTTAATACTAACGGGTGATGAGCAGTTGATAAAATCATGCAAGGTAGATCTTGCAAAGGATTTTGAGATGAAGGATTTGGACCTCTTTCATTATTTCCTTGGATTGGAAATATGATAGCAGGAAGGTGAACTATTTTTGTCTCAAGGAAAGTATGCCTGAGAGATACTGGAGAAGTTTCACATGCAAGGTTGCAAGCCTATCGACACTCCTCCTCTAGGAAATTGGAAGAAAGAGGATTCTACATCGGTAGTGGTAGTGGATGCCACTGTTTATCGACAGTTGGTGGGTTCACTCATGTATTTAGTTAATAGAAGACCATAAATATGCTATTCGGTGAACCAACTTTCAAAAGCGTTGGTTAAGCCTACCAAGCTCTTTTGGAATGTAGGCAAACATGTCTTGAGGTATCTCAGGGGCAC
Source organism: Pinus albicaulis (assembly GCA_034641835.2). NCBI lineage: Eukaryota > Viridiplantae > Streptophyta > Pinopsida > Pinales > Pinaceae > Pinus > Pinus albicaulis. Next base: position 121,092 of record JAXQQM020079354.1, read on the forward strand.
ATCTGAGTATGGCTTATGATACAGACAGACGGATGAGATGAAGTTGCATGGCTTCATGGATGCAGATTGGGAAGGCAGCCCAACAAACAGAAAGAGCACATTAGGAGGGATTTTTAGTATTTGATCTACAACAATTTCTTGGTACAGTAGGAAGCAAAGATCCATGGCACTTAGTTCAACAGAAGCAGAATACATGGCAGCAAGTCAAGCTACATGTGAGGCTATCTGGATGAGGAAGATCTTGGTCAGTTTGTTCGGTTCACATTTAGATCCTATAGTGATACATTATGATAATCAGAGTTGCATTAAACTCTTGATTAATCCTATGTTTCATGATAGATCTTAACATATTGATATCCAGTATCATCATATCAAAGATTGTGTGCAGTGGAAGATCATGTTGCTTCAGTACATTCCTATGAAATATCAGGATGCAAATACTCTGATGAAAGTGTGTTGAGATTGCAACAAGATGATGAGCTTAGTGGAAAGAATTCATCTTTACTAAGTGGGCCCGCAGGCTATTTTTGACGCAAAATCTATTTTTAGACATGTCGATCATATTCTATGAGTTGCAGGATGCTATTTGTGGATGGTTGGTCAAGTTGGAAAAATAGATGGACTTCTATTTTTAGACATATTGGGCGGAATCTATTTTTATATTTCCAGTCTAAAATGAGATATGTTGAATATTATTAGCTCTTAATAATATTTGGACTACAAACATTATCTTATTCTGTTGGAGCACTTCAGTTAAGTGCATAGATGTGGCACAGGAGCTGACAGAAGGAATTACGCTATTCATGAGGGTTAAGTGGAGCTATTTCATGGATACTTCAGTTAGAACTCATGTGACAGAGTTTGGTGGAGTTGATTGAGGAAGTTAATGGAGTTGTGTTCAGTTTAACTGAGTTAAACAGAGTTGAGCTAGATGTATCTAGTCTAACTGATTGATACACTAGTGAGATTGGTGTGAATTAATTATTAATAAATTTACTAATTATAAACTCATTAATCAACTAAAGAATACATCAGTTAACTATAGTGCATGGAAAATTTCAGTGGAGACCAGTGAAGAGGTAGGTGAAAGAGCAGTGTGACTATTAGTTGTGACTATACTGGTGTATGAGTTTGCACCACACATTGATGGAGATGCAAATTATGATTGTGCGGTACAAGCTTGGTGAATACGAGTTCATTGTGAGCCATTCTTCAGCAATGATTGCGCAGTAGAGGTAGGCTAGCAGGTGGTAGAGATTGGAGCATGTGTTTTGCTAGATCAGACCTGATTAGTGTGTAGCAATTGGAGATTGTACTAAGAGCTTGTGAGGAGCTTTGTATGATGATTGTTACATGATCTTTATGACATATAATATATATATATATTGGGGTTTTAGCTTTAAGCTTTCCAATAAAATATTGTGTTCATATGTGTGAATGTTTATGATTTTAACGTGTGCATGCAATTGATTTTATTTCTGCAATTAATGATCAATGGTAGAAGAGATTATGTATTGTGCATGAAGTCAAATAGTGTGTGATCAGGAGAATATCGAATGTATAAAATATCAGTTACATAATTTCTACATGGTATTAGAGTGATATTGATCATTGGAGCAATTGCAAAGCATTGAAGCGGTTGAGTTTTGTGCTAGTGGAATTCGAATTTGCAGCAGTGTTTTCTTGGTGTCGAAGTTGAGATGTATTTCAACGGATTGTGATTGGAGTATGCCCTTGAGGGCAGCTCGAATTATATTGCATGGAAGGATTGGATGGAGGTGGTGCTAGATGAAAATGGGTTGAAGGAGTTCATAGATGTAGAAATTCCAAAACCTGCTTCTAGCGATGCTGCCGCACTTGACGCATGGCAAAAGAAGACAGAAAAATGTTGAAGGATTATGTTGGAAGGTGTGAAGGATCACATAGTGTCCATCTTTCATGGTAAAGCTTCTCCATTCTTGATGTGGAAATATTTGACAGATTTGTTTCAAAGCAAGAGCGACCAGAGGAAGTTGGTGCTCAAGGATAAACTTAGGAACATAAAAATGGAGAAAGGCAATAGTATACCCAATTGCCTCACGAAGTTTGTCTAGTGCAAGGATGAGATGGGAAGTGTGGGGGTCACTATAGATGACGAGGACTTGGTGAGCTTGGCTCTCCTTGGGCTTCTGAAGATTTGGCATTCCTATTAGGACTTTGTCAATGGTCGGGAGAAATTTCCAGGATGGGAGCGAATTTGGCCGGATCTTGTGCAAGAGGAGATAAGGCAGAGTACCAAGGACGGATATTCATCAAAGAGTGCAGATGAAGAAAATTGTGCTTTGGCTGCCAAATAAAGGAAGGGGAAGAGCAAGAAGAATGCTTCTCAATCCGATGCGAAAGGCAAGAAGGAGGACATGTCCAAGGTGAAGTGCTTTCACAGGAACCAACACGGACATTATGCCATTAATTGTCCACAGAAGAAGAAAAATAAGCAGGCTGCTGGATCTGCAGCTGGAGAGGCCTTAGCCTCATAGTTTGAGCTAGATTTTTCACTGATCGCATGCTTGGTCTCAAGTATGATGGGTTCAGTGTGGTTTATTGACAGTGGTGCATCTTTTCATATGACCGAAAACAAAGATTTGTTTACTGATCTGGATGAGAAATATCTTGGAGTGCACATCGAGATGGGTGATGATGGTAGATACAGTGCGACTAGTATCAGTACCATTTCCTTTGAGAGGGAGTCTGGTAAACCCTTTGTATTGAAGGAAGTGATGCATGTTCCAGGATTGAAGAAGAATCTGATCTCGGTGGCCATGTTAGAAGACAACGATATGATGTTGTCTTTAGCGAGGGAAAGGCTTTCCTACAGAATAAGGCAACTGGTGAAACCTGGAGGATAGGGGTTCGAGTTAAGAACCTTTATCAATTGCAGGTAGATGGCTGCGCAGCAATGGCAGGAAAGGCAGAAGGAGTGGTGAACTGGGATGAGGGTGAGCTATGTCACAGGAGATTGGGCCATCTTCACCATGGTTATTTGAAAATTTTGTAGCATATTTCTACCGGGCTTCCCAAAGGTACAGTTGTGCAGTCAGATCAGTGCAAGGGATGTACTTTGGGAAAATTTGTGAAAGCCACCTTTCACGAGAAGGATATTCGCGCCATGAAGATCTTTGAGAGAATTCACACAGACGTGTGTGGACCTTTCTCAGTAGCTTCGACAACAAAGCATAGGTACTATGTGATATTTGTTAATGATTTTTCTCATAAGTGCTGGATCTTCTTCATGCAGAAGAGGAGCGAGACATACTCAAAGTTCTGTGAGTTCAAGGCACTGGTTGAGAAAGATTTGGGGAAGCAGGTGAAGGCTCTTAGGAGCGACAATGGTGGTGAATTCATCTCTGGTGCGTTCAAGGAATTTTGCAGCGCAAAAGGAATTCGAAGAGAGCTCATAGCGCCTCATAACCCACAGTAGAATGGGGTTACGGAGCGGAAGAACAGAACGATCATGGGTGCTTCACGGGTGATGTTGCATGATCACAACCTTCCCATACACTTGTGGGATGAGGCATGCAATATTGTGGTTTATTTGTAAAACCGTTGTCCTCACAGGATACTTGGCATGAGTACACCTGAGGAGGCATTTTCTGGTAAGAAGCCTGATATTTCCCATTTGAGGATTTTTGGTTCACCTGTTTACATTCATGTGACGAAGGATGCTAGAAAGAAGCTCGAGCTGACCGCAGAGGTTGGGATATTTGTGGGGTACACTGATACACCCCACAACTATCGTGTGTATTTTCTAGATAGTCGCAAGACTGTTGTGCGACGGGATATCAAATTTCATAAGGCGAAAGCCATGAAGTGTTTGCTTGAGAGGGAGCCACACTTGCATGCAGATGAGGAGCTAGTAGTTCCTAAGGATGAGCCTTAGGATGTGGATCAGCCACGAGAGGAGGTTCATGGAGTGGAAGAGACCACTCATGCAGCGCTAACCATCAGAGGGAGGAAGTGCACTATAAAATTTGAGCGACTGATTCAGGATGCAGAGAAGGTTGTAGGAGCACATACATCACAACACAGACAGAGACAGTCACCTGACCAGTATACTAGATACATGGCTCTTATGAGAAAGTGTATCATGACAAATCCATCCTCTTTGAAGGAAGCTTTGGAGGATCCCGCATGGGTAGATGCCATGGTGGAAGCATATGATTCGATTGTCAGAAACAGTGCATGGGAGATTGTCCCAAGTCCAGAAGGGAAATCAGTGGTAGGTTCAATATGGATCTACAAAGTGAAGCAAGTAGCTGACGGGAGTGTGGAGAAGTACAAGGCAAGATTTGTTGCCTGAGGCTTCTCACAGATTGAGGGGATCGACTATGAGGAAACCTTTGCACCTGTCGCAAGGTATTCTTCCATACGGAGCATCCTTGATCTCTCAGCGTAGATGGGGTGGCACATTCATCAAATGGATGTGAAGACTACGTTCCTCAATGGAGTGATTGAGGAGGAGGTTTTCATAGAGCAGCCTGAAGGTTTCGAGATCTTCAGTAGCGAGTCGCATGTGTGCAGGCTCAAAAGAGCGTTGTATGGGTTGAAACAAGCACCTTGTGCTTGGTACACATGGATTGACAGTTACTTTACCGGACTTGGATTCTCCAAGAGTGAGGCGGATCCAGACCTATACCAGATTGTGGTGGAGGGTAAGTTGTTGATCGTTGTACTTTATGTAGATGATTTGATACTGACCGGTGATGAACAGTTGATACTCTCATGCAAGGCTGATCTTGCAAAAGAGTTTGAGATGAAGGACTTGGGCCTCCTTCATTATTTCCTGGGATTGGAAATTTGGCAGTGCAGTGATGGATTTTTTGTGTCTCAAGGAAAGTATGCTTGGGAGATACTGGAGAAGTTCAACCTGCATGGCTGCTAGCCTATTGATACTCCTCTTCCTGGTGGTTAGAGGAGGAGGATGTTACATCGACAGATGTAGTGGATGCCACTGTTTACCAACATTTGGTGGGGTCGCTCATGTATCTGGTCAATACATGACCTGACATATGCTACACTGTTAACCAAATTTCACAAGCTATGGTTAAGCCTACCAAGCTCTTTTGGAAGGCAAGCAAGCATGTATTGAGATATCTCAGAGGCACATCAGGATATGGACTTTGGTACAGATAGTCGGATGAGGTGAAGCTGTGTGGCTTCACGGATGCAGATTGGGCAAGGAGCCCAACGGATAGAAAGAGCACATCTGGAAGGATTTTCAGTATCGGGTTGATAGCAGTTTCTTGGTACAGCAGTTCAGCGGAGATCCGTGGCACTCATTTCAACAAAGGCCAAGTATATAGCAGCGAGTTTGGCTGCATGTGAGGCTATTGTTAGGTAAACTTAACTTGGGATAGAGTCAAAGTTGACTAGGGTAAATAGTAGTGGTTTTGGGGCACATGGTTTTGTGCACCCATGGTTTTCTCCCATGGTATTGCATGTAATGGAGCCTATAAGAGGCTGAAAATAATTAATTGTAATGTAGGCCTCGAGGTGAGTGGAAAAGGCTCACTTGGCTAGATTGGCCAGGGTTTTGGCCAATGGTTAATGAAATTTCATTAGGATGGGTTTTTCCCTAGATTTGGGGTTTTCCTGGATAAACATATGTGTTTATGTTTATGTGCTTTATTGCTGGGTTTTTTAATTATGTGTATTCCTCTCGGTGAATGTTTTATTTTTGCGGTAAATTTATAACAACTGGTATTAGAGCCGAAGGTATATTTGGCTGATAAACTCATAGGAAAGAAGGGTTCCTGGTTCGAGTGGGAGAAATGGTGGACGATGGTAAGTTTAGGGTCGAGAAATTTAACGGTGAAAACTTCCCATTGTGGAAGATGTAGATGGAATATTATTTGTATCAGAAAGATCTGTACCTACCATTGAACGGAAAAACAAAGAAGCCGATGGCCATGAGAGATGTGGAATGGAACATTCTTGATAGAAAGGCACTCAGAACAGTACGTTTGTGCCTTGCAGCATCATTCGCCTTCAATATTTCGAAGCAAACAACAACAGAGGGTTTGATGCAGACGTTGGCGAAACTATATGAAAAACCCTCGGCCTCAAACAAGGTATTTCTTATGAAACGACTATTTAATATGAAGATGTCAGAAGGTGGATCTGTTGCAAACCATTTAAATGAATTTAATACAGTTACCAGTCAGTTAATTTTTGTAGGAGTAAACTTTGATGATGAAGTTAAAGCTCTGTTATTCCTGTGCTCATTACCAGAAAGCTGGAATGGTTTAGTTATGGCCATTAGTAACTTTGTCTCTGGATCTAGTACTTTAAAGTTTGATGATGTTGTGGGTGTTATCCTTAGCGAGGAAATGAGACAGAAAAGCTCCGGTGAGACATCAGGTAATGCTTTGAGTGCAGAGTCTAGGGGAAGAATAATGGAAAGAGGAAAGAGCTCAAGATATCACAATAAATCAAGGAAAGGCATATCCAAGTCCAAATCGGGGATAGTGTGCTGGAATTACGGAAAGAAAGGACACCTAAAGAAAGACTGTAGATCTCGGAAGGGAAAAGAAGGAGACACACAGCAAGAAAACAATCATGAAGCAAATGTGATAGGTGATGTGTTACAAGATGCTTTTATTCTTTCTTTCGAAAATGTTAATGATTCTTCGGTTGTAGATTCAGGGGCTTCACTCCATGCCACACCTGATAAGAAATATTTTCATGACTATGTTCAAGGAGATTTTGGACAAGTTCATTTGGGTGATGATAAACCCTGTAAAATTGTTGGAATGGGTAAAGTTCTTGTAAAACAACAGAATGGAAACCAATGGCACAAAATATGAAGGGGTTTGCACAAAAGAAAGGTATTGATTTTGATGAAATATTTTCTCCTGTTGTTAAGATGAATTCAATCAGAATTATCTTAAGTCTTGTAGGAGTAGAAGATTTACATCTTGAACAGTTAGATGTAAAGACAACATTTCTCCATGGAGATTTGGAGGAAGAGATATACATGCAGAAACCAGAAGGATATGAGGTAAAATGGAAAGAAAAATTGGTGTGCAGGTTAAAGAAGAGCTTGTATGGCTTAAAACAGGCTCCAAGGCAGTGGTATCTAAAATTTGACAAGTTTATGTCTGAACAAGGTTATACTAGATGTCACTCTTATCATTGTGTTTATCTAAAAAGGCAAAATGATGGAAGCTATATTATATTGTTATTGTATGTAGATGACATTCTTGTTGCAGGATCTAACATGCAGGAAATAAATGCGCTCAAAAGAAAATTGGCAAATTCATTTGCAATGAAGGATTTGGGAGCTGCAAAAAAAATCCTTGGTATGAGGATAACTAGAGACAGGAAAAATCACAAATTAACATTGTCTCAAAATGAGTACATAGAGAAGGTGTTGAAAATATTTAATATGCAGAATGCAAAACCAGTTAGTACACCTTTTGCTAGCCATTTCAAACTTAGTAAGGAGATGTGCCCAAAGACCCAAGAAGACATGGATTATATGTCTAAATTTCCATATGCATCAACAGTTGGAAGCTTAATGTATGCAATGGTCTGCACAAGGCCTGATATTTCACATGCAGTGGGAGTTGTAAGCAGGTACATGAACAATCTAGGAAAAGAATATTGGATGGCAGTAAAATGGATTCTCGGATATTTGAGAGGTACCACAAATCAAGCATTATGCTTTGGTGGTTCAAACATTTCTCTACAGGGATATGTTGATGCAGATATGGCAGGTGACAGAGATAAAAGGAGGAGCACTACAGGATATGTATTTACTGTAGGTGGAACAACGTTCGAGTTGGGTTTTCAAAAAATCCAAAGTGTTGTTGCGGTTTCAACAGAAGTGAAACCATGTTTACTTATACAGGAGGCTAGTAAAGAAATGATTTGTGTATTCTCGGAGCGAGAAACAGAGAGGGAGACTGTGAGAGAGAACAAAGGATATTACAGTGGATCTGTTGTAGGTTTTGTCTCTTCATTTTTGCTGGATAATAGAAAGGAAGGACTGACTGTTCAGGGTGGACGTAGCCCAAACTGGGTGAACCACGTATATATGTGTCTCTCTAATTTTATGTGTTTTGTGTGATTTTATTTTCCTCATATTTTATGTGTTGCATTGCTCTGTAATATTTAATTTTCTAATAGCTATATGGATGAGGAAGATCCTGGTCAGGTTGTTCGATTCACACGTAGATCCTACTGTGATATATTGTGATAATCAGAGTTGAATCAAACTCTCAGTTAATCTAGTATTTCATGATATATCTAAAAACATTGACATCCGGTACCATCATATCAGAGATTCTGTGCAGCGGAATATCATGTTACTTTCATACATTCCCACGGAGGATCAAGATGTCGATATATTGACGAATGCGCTCACTAGGAGCAAATTCGAATACCACAGAGGAAGGATCAGGGTGGCAAATAATCCCTATCTTGTTGAGATGGAGTGTTTAGATTGCAACAAGATGATGAGCTTAGTGGAAAGAAGTCACCTTCTCTAAGTGGGCCCATAGGCTATCTTTGACACAAAGTCTATTTTTAGACTATGTCTATTTTTAGACATGTCGATCATATTCTATGAGTTGCAGGATGTTATTTGTGGATGGTTGGTCAAGTTGGAAAAATAGATGGAATTCTACTTTTAGACATATTGGGTGGAATCTATTTTTAGATTTCTAGTCTAAAAGTAGATATGTCGAATATTATTAGCTCTTAATAATATTTGGACTATAAACCTTATCTTATTCTCTTGGAGCACTTCAGTTAAGTGCACAGATGTGGCACAAGAGATGACGGAAGGAATTATGCTATTTCTGAGGGTTAAGTGGAGCTATTGCATGGAGACTTTAGCTATAACTCATGTGAGAGAGTTTGGTGGAGTTGATTGAGGAAGTTAATGGAGTTGTGTTCAGTTTAACTGAGTTAAACATAGTTGAGCTAGTTGTATCTAGTATAACTGATTGATACACTAGTGAGAGTGGTTTGAATTAATTATTAATTAATTCACTAATTATAAACTCATTAATCAACTAAATAATAAATCAGTTAACTATAGTGCATGGACAGTTTCAGTGGAGACCATTGAAGAGGTAGGTGAAAGATCAGTGTGACTATTAGTTGTGACTATACTGGTGCATGATTTTTCACCACACATTGATGGAGATTCAATGAGGATTGTGCAGTACAATATTGGTGAATATGAGTTCATTCTGAGCCATTCTTTAGTAGGGATTGCATAGTAGAGGTAGGCTAGCAGGTGGCAGAGATTGGAGCATGTGTTTTGCTAGATAGGACCTGATTAGTGTGTAGAAATTGGAGATTGTACTAAGAGCTTGTGAGGAGCTTTGTATGATGATTGTTACATGATCTCTATGACATATAATATATAGATAGTTGGGGGTTTTCAGCTTTAATATTTCCCATAAGATATTGTGTTCATATGTGTGAATGTTTATGGTTTTAAAGTGTGCATGCAATTGATTTTATTTCCACAATTAATGATCAATGGTAGAAGAGATTATGTATTGTGCATGAATTCAAATAGTGTGTGATCAGGAGAATCTCAGATGTATAACATATCAGTTATATAATTTGTACAAAGCGCTCACCAGGAGAAAATTTGAACACCATAGAGTCAGGATCGGGGTGAAGAATAATCCCTATCTTGTTGAGAGGGAGTGGTGAGATTCAACAAAATTATGAAGCTTAGTTAAAATCAGTCACCTTCACTAAGCGAGCCCGTAGGCTATTTTTAGGTGTAAGTCTATTTTTAGACTATGTCTATTTATGTCTATTTTTAAACATGGTGATGATATTTCAGAAGTTGCAGGATGCTATTTGTGGATGGTTGATCAAGTTGGAAAAATAGATGAAATTATATTTTTATAATATTGGGTGAAGTCTATTTATAGATTGTCAATCTAAAAATAGATGCATGTCGATTATTATTAGCTCTTAATAATAATACGACAACAAACATCAACTTATTCTCTTGGAGCACTTTTTTTCAGTGAATAGATTTGGAAAATTAGTGGGTTGAAGGAATTACGCAATTCCTAGGGTTTATTGGTGGCTCATTCATGGAGGACTCAGTTAGAACTGAAGTGGCAAAGTTATGACAGAGTTGGAAGAGTAGTTACAGGAGTTGTGATTTAATTAAACTCAGTTGAGATAGTTGTATCTATTCTAACTGAATGATACACTAGTGAGAGTGGAGTGAATTAATTAGTTAATTAATTCACAAATAATAACTCACTAATAAAATGAAAAAATACAATAGTTAACTACAGTGCATGTCAGTTCTAGTGGAGACCCAGTGGAGAGATAGGTGAAAGGGTGAGATGGACTATCCGTTGTGACTATAGTGATGCATTGATTGCATCACACACACATTGGAGTTTCCAATGAGGATTGTGCAGTCAAGGCAAAGACAATTTGAATTCATTAAGGGGTCTTCTTCAGCACGAATTCTGCACTGGAGGCAGGCTGTCAGGTGGCGAAAATTGGTGCATTGAGATGAAAATTTCTTCATGATAGTGTGTGACGATTGTATTTTACTGAGAGCTTCTTGTACTAGGCTTTGTATGAGATTGTTACATGATCTCCATGATACATAATATATGATAGTTGGGATTTTAGCTTCATTTTTTCCCGTTAAACAACTGTGTTATGTGCGATTGTTTTTATTGCTTCATGTGTTTGCAATTGAATTTAAATTTCCGCAAAAGATTAACAATGGAAGGATTCTGTATTTAGCAAGAAGATAAATATTGTTAGATCAAGAGAATCTAGATATATACATGCATATGTTATATAATTTCTACAAAAATACCTGTGAAAGGGATAGATCCTTCAATATTTCTGGTTGTAGAGATTTAAGAAACCATTCAAGAAGGAACTCATTCAGAATTTCGGCTTTGATGAGTCTCTTCCTTATCCTCCATTCTTGAATATGATCAGAAATGTGAGTTGCCTTGTCCTGCTAGAAATTGTCGAGGAGATCAGTCTTGGCATCATAATGGATAGGCAACTAGAAATGGTTCAGAAACTTATTAGCCAACTCACTAAAAGTAGCAAAACTGCCCCCTGTCAGCTCAGTCTACCATTTTGTGGTGTTCCCAATTAGGGTTCGTTGAAATAGCCTCAACCTAATCGAATCAACAATAAGGGAGTTCAACGAACACCATAAGTGGAAAGTGGTAACATGGTCAGCTAGATCCTCATCGGTCTTCCCTTCAAATGTTTTAATGTCTGAGGGAAGTTTAGTAGGGACTGAAGGCTAACCTGGACTATAAAGAATAGGATCATTCGTCAATTTTGATAGATCTGGCAAGTTTAAAGTTTCCAGGAATGATAAGTGCGAAGGAGCCTAAGAATTCCATCCCCCATTGGAAAGATTCCCAATGTTTTGAAAAGAATACCCTAGATTTGTTGATGTTGAACTCTTAGTTAAACTGAGAGGGGGGGGGGGTGAATCAGTTTAACACATTCATAGTCTTTTTAAACCTTTTATTCAAACTAACATACATCTTCATTTCATGTCCAGCTTAATATGTAAGTAATGTTATAATATGAGCAGCAAGTATTAATATAATAGAACAACAAACTTAATATGAGAGCAGTAGGTAATAAGCAGATGATATAAATCAGATCAACACATAAACATCATGCACAGAGACACCACATATAAGTAGAAACCCATGAAGGGAGAAAACCACATCTTATTATTGTTGTGATGCAAAGGCAAGCTCCAACTCCCTCTCACCACAGTTTTTCTGCGGGCACCAACCTATAGGAGGCTCCTACCTCAATTCTGCAAGCTACAACTTGCAAGGAAGCACCAACTCCCTTCAATTTTCTGCAGGAAAAAACCTATAGGAGGCTTCAACCCCAGTCAGCTACAACTGACAGCTATCAAGCTGTAACTTGATAGGGAAGCTCCAACTTCCTCAATTTAAAAAACTGAATGTTTGCTGATTTACCTCAGATATCAGCTCTGTTCTGTAGCTTCTCTTTCTTATCTTAATCTTCTCTGCTTTAATCTTCTATATTCTTCATTCTCTATATTTTCTCTCTCTCTCACTACTGAGCTTATCAAATTGATATTATATAGAAATTCTCACATGAATGTTTGTGTTCTTCTAGGAATTCGAAATGAATGGTCATACCCCTTGGTCTTCTGCCTCCTCATTACTTTGTCCAACTCAATTTGAAATCATAATAAAATTCATACTACAGTGGGATTTTATTCTCTCTTGGAGACTTTCCAATGCATCACAAACAATTAAAAATTCAATTACAATGTTTACATTCACATATAATGAAAACTCCAGCTCACTCATTCTGTCTCTTGGCTTGCTGCGCATTTGTCTTTTCTCTGACTGTGTCTTTGTCCCTTTCTCTTCTCTGTATGACTTTCTATTTATGGCTGTTGCATAACTTCTGTATTTGTGTAACTTCATTTTTCATTTTTGTATCAGTGCTTTATATATAAATGAATCTGCTGACTGTAATTCTGGGCCATATTCCAACACTTTTCATGCCACGAGTGTCTTGTTTATGTGGAACATTCCGCAAGCGGAACATACATACATCACAATTGTATTAAACAAAGAATCAGCCTCCACCTTGATCCGAGGCCCGTGGGTCCACAGACCACGTGGCATATTTTAATACCATTGCAACCATCAGTTTATATTTATGACAACTCTTATATATATATATATATATATATATATATAACCCAACTTTCATTACACTGACTGCCTTTTAATATGTCTTTAAATCAATTCTTGGCGTATATAATAAAACCTGTTTAAACATATACAAACTCCTTTTAGGCCCACCTGAACGCGATCAATCGCAATCATAAATTTCTAATTGCGATAGTTGCTGTGCAGTTTCAACCAACTGGGATATTGCGATATTGCGATGTTGCGATAGTTGCAATATTGCAATGGTTGTGATATTGCGATATTGCGATGTTGAGATAGTTGCGATATTGCAATGGTTGCGATATTGCGATATTGAGATGTTGCGATAGTTGTGATATTGCGATGGTTGTGATATTGCGATATTGTGATGTTACGAGAGTTGTGATATTGCGATGGTTGTGATATTGTGATATTACAATCTTGCGATAGTTGTGATATTGCGATGGTTGTGATATTGTGATATTGCGATGTTGCGATAGTTGCGATATTTGAGGGTCCCGCCTTATGGTACTTTGATTCTTTGAATCTAGAGCTACATATGGCTATATATGCTTTATTCCTTTGTATATAAAGCGCAATATATACTTTGCCGCTTATTTAACTTAAAACCTTAATTGAACAACACACATATACATAACAGATAAATATGTATACATTGCCAATGGGTCATGCGATTCCCAGAATAATATTTGTTTTATATTATATGTATAACGCTGGTTGGAGTGTGTGATTCCTGGAATTTTATAACGGCACTCTACCTCTGTCTCTGCCTTTGCTGCTTCTGTTACTTAGCCTCTACCTCTGCCTCTGCTGCTTCTGTCGCTTTGACTCTGTCTCTACCTTCCGATAACGGTTCTTCACTGTGCTTCTATGACTGTTACATTTCGACATTCTTCTTGCTGCCTCTATTTCTTTCGCTGTGCCTTCATTGCCTTCACTGTGCTTCCTTTGCCTTCCTCTGCTTCAGCGCTACCTTCTTTGCATGTTTCTGCTTCAGCGCTCCCTCCTTTGCCATCAATGACAATATTTCCAACAGTCTCCCCCTTTGGAATTGAAGGCAATCCACTTTCTCTGTTTTCTTTCTCTTTTTCCCGTTGCTTTCTCTTCCTGTTTTTCTGTTCTTCCTCCTGCTTGTTCTTCCTCCCCCTTTGACATCAATGGAAAAGGGTTGCCTTTTTTATTTCGTTTTTATGAGTTAAGATTAGGCCTTCTTCTGCTGAAATTTTACCATGTTGTTCCAGAGTGATGTATAAGACTTGTTGAGAGAACACTTTGAGGGTTATCGCACTTGAATATACATTTTGTCTTTGTCTGATATAGTGAGCCTGTATATGTTTTATAGCTGGGTTTCATCTGGAGTGCCTGTAATCTGTGCTAGATTGCAGTCAGGGATGATTCTTTTGACACTTCGAAAGGTCCTTTTTGCTTTTTCATGTTGAATGCTGATAATACTGAGAATATTTTCTTATAGCTCTTTGATCTTGTGGACCTATTTTTATGCTTTCCTTGCTGGCTGTTCTCCTCCTGGAATGATATTTTCGTTTTTTTCTCCCCTTGAAATTGTGCTTTCTCTTTATATTAGAGAGTAGCATCTACAGATACTACCCCTGGTTTATCTCTCAAGTATTGAAATGGTTCTCTAGCAAGAGGTTTGGTAAATATATCAGTTGTCTGTTCTTTCGTTGGTACATATTCCAGTTTTACTATATTCTAAGCCACTTGTTCTCAGAGGAAATGATACTTGATTGGAATATGTTTAGTTTTTGAGTGAAGTACAGGATTTTTAGATATACTTATAGCACTTGTATTATCACATTTGATTGAAATAGGTTCATCAGTGCTTACCTTCATGTATTGAAGAGTTTGCTTCATCCACATGACTTGTGTACAACATGCTGCTGCTGCTATATACTCTGCTTCAGCTGTAGACAGAGAGATGGATGTTTGTTTCTTTCTTAGCTATGCCACCAGGATTTCTCCTAGATAGAATGCACCTCCACTTGTACTCTTCCTGTCATCCACACAGCTGGCCCAATCTGCATATGTGTATGCTGATAAAGTGAAGTTTTTTATTTTAGGATACCAAAGTCCATACTGTGTTGTTCCTTGTAGATATCTTAATATTCTTTTGACTGCCAGAAGATGGTTTTGTTTAGGTGCTACTTGATATCTAGCCACTAGTCCTACTGCTAGCATGACGCTGGTCTTGATGCAGTCAGATACAATAGACTTCCAATCATGGATCTATAGAGTTTTTGATCTATATCAGCAGACCCATCATCAGCACACAACTTGCAACCTATGGTCATGGGAGTTGACACAGGTTTAAAATCTTCCATTTTGAATTTTTTCAGCATTTCTTTTAGGTATTTTTCTTGAGAGATGAAGGTGCATGTGTTCTTTTGTTGAATTTGCAGTCCCAAGTAGAAACTGAGCTCTCCAATCATAGACATTTCAAACTCTGTTTTCATCTCATCAGCAAACCCTTTTGCTAGTTCATCTTTGTTTATTCTCATGGGCTTTTATGTATATATTGCTGTCTACTCCACCTCTCTTAAAACCCTGTTTTTGCAAATGTTTATCCAATCTTGAGTACCAAGCATGAGGAGCCTGTTTTAGTCCATATAGAGCCTTCTTCAGTCTGCATACATAGTCTTCTTTGTATTTCAATGAGAATCCTTCTGGTTATTCCATGTATGCTTCTTCTTCTAGATCTCTGTTAAGAAAAGCAGAATTTACATCCATTTGATATACCTTGAAGTCTTGGTAGCATGCAAATGCCAGGAATATTCTGATAGCTTCCATTCTGGCTACTGGGGCAAATGTTTCTTCATAGTCAAGTCCTTCAATTTGTGAGTATCCTTTATAGACCAGCCTGGCTTTATTCCTGATTACTTGTCCTTTCTCATTCATTTTGTTTTTGAATACCCATTTCGAACCAATGATATTCTTTTCAATTGGTCTAGGAACTAGTTCCCAGGTATTGTTCTTCTCAATTTGGTCCAATTATTCATTCATTGCTTTTACCCAATACTGGTCCTTGCTGGCTTCTTCAAACTTCTTTGGCTCGATTTGTGATAACATTGCTATGTATACTTCTTATGTCTGTTCAGCTA
The DNA here is from genome assembly GCA_034641835.2 of Pinus albicaulis. NCBI lineage: Eukaryota > Viridiplantae > Streptophyta > Pinopsida > Pinales > Pinaceae > Pinus > Pinus albicaulis. Next base: position 136,948 of record JAXQQM020079354.1, read on the forward strand.
GCTGCCTTCTTGTTTGCACTCCTACACTCTTGTCTCCTATGATTTGATCTTCTGGATGGTTCTTTTGAGTGTATCTTGAGGGCGTTTTTGTGTTCAGTTCAACATTTTCTGATGTTTTTCTTGTTTCATCATCTTGGTCCTCTTCTTCATGATTTTCAGGATGGATGCTGCAATCTATATCTCTTGTCTTGTTTGGAAGTTCTTCATCAAATCTTACATCAATACTTTCTACAATTTTTCGAAGAGTCTTGTTGTAGCATTTGTATCCTTTACTCTTGGATGCGTATCCTAAGAGCATTCCTTCATCTGTTCTTGCATCAAACTTCCCCAGATTTTCATCATTATTCTTTATGTAGCACTTGCTGCCAAAGACTCTAAAGTTCTTGATTGATGCAGGTTTACCATGCCATAGCTCATAAGGTGTCTTATCACTGTTAGGTCTTAAATGAGCTTTGTTTAGAATATGTACTGCTGTGTGTATAACTTCTACCCAAAAGGTTTGAGGAATGTTATTCTCTTGCATCATAGCTTTGGCCATTTGTTGTACAGATCTGTTTTGTCTCTCTGCTACTCCATTCTGCTGAGGTGTCCCTGCAATGGTAAATTGTTGCTTTATTCTATGTTCATTACATAGGTCTGCAAATTCATAATCTGTGAATTCTCCTCTATCTAATCTGATACATTTTAGCTTGTATCCAGTTTGATTTTCTGCTAATTCTTTGAATATCTTAAACTTTTCCAGTGCTTATGATTTGTTCTTGAGAAAAGAAACCCATGTCATTCTGGAGAAATCATCTATTATCAGCATGAAGTAGGATTCTCCACTTGATGCCTTGGTTCTAGCAGGTCCACACAGATCCATGTGCACAAGCTGGAGTGGTCTTCTTATTGATATCTCATCTTTAGATTTAAAGGATGTGCGAGTCTATTTTCCCAATTGACAAGATTTGCATATGGTATTTGAAGGCTTTTTTATTTCTGGCATATCTTTGATGGCTTTCTTCTTGCTCAGTCTGATGATATGATCGAAGCTGATATGTCCCAATCTCCTATGCCATAACCATGACTCCTCAAGTTTGCTAAGATGGCAGGCTTCATCTTCCTCTTTCACTATGTAAACATTACTCTCTGTTCGGACACCTTTGAGAAGAGTCTTTCCTGTTGTGCTTGATCTGACTTCACAGTCTTGTGCTCTAAAGAGAACTTCACATCCTTTGTCACACATCTGACTGACACTCAGTAAATTTTCCTTCAGCCCATCTACAAATAGTACATCTTGGGCCTTTCCTCTTCCATTATCTATGCTGACTAAGCCTTTTCCCCTAATCTTACCTGATTTATCATTGCCAAAAGTAACATTGCCAGATTTCTTTTCATCAAGAGTAATAAGCTTACTTTTGTCTCTTGTCATGTGTTTAGAGTAGCCACTGTCCAAGTACCATTGACTTTTCAGATCTTGAGCAGTTAGAGCTAGGTCACTGGAGGCCTCCTTTTGTTTGGTATCTTTTGTGAGGTGATGAATTATATCTTCTTAGAGAACACTTGGAAGGCATATGTCCAACTTGATTGCATATACAACATTTGATCATAATTTTTGCAGAATTGTGAGCATGAACAAAATTTCTTTGACTCATAAACCTCCTTGAGGTATTGAACATCAGTCTTTGTCTATACTTTCGACATTCAATAATTCTATGGCCAAAATCCTTACAATAAAAACAATAACCATAGAAATTACTTGCATACCTGATGTAAGGTTGTCTCTTCCATGCTTGCATCTTTTGCTGGTTTGAATCATTCCTCCTTGCATGACAATATGTAGCAATGTGTCCCGACTTGTGGCAGACATAACAGGTGGCATTCTTCATAGGAGGCAAGAATCTCCTTTGATGGATTCCAAATTTGATATAATCAGGAATATATGATCCTTTCTCTGTTGTCTTAGTATTTGTTACAATATTTGTTATTAGAGGTTTCTTCTGGTCTCTGTCTTTCTCATTACATGTTTCTTCCTTTGTAGGAATTTTTTGAGCTGCTTCATCAGCCTTCTTTGCTTTCACAAAAATTATATTTTTGTTTTCCTTTTCTTTGCCTTTACTTGATTCTCCTTCATAGCCTATCCCAGTTTTTATTAGTGGAGATCTTTGAGCATCCAAGATTTCATTCGACTTACCAGAACTTGTCATTTGAGAAGGGTATATAGAAACTTTCTGTTGAGCACTTTCTAATTTCCTTCTCAGACAAAGAATTTCTTCTTCTAGCTTCTCTTGTTCTCGAGTTTTATCTTTGATTTTCTGAAGTAACATATCTTCTATCTTCTTGGCTTCTTCAAGCTTTACCTTCAGCTGCATGAGGACTTCTGAATTTTGTTCTTCTTTCACACATTTAAGGAGAATCTCTTTTTGTTTTTTGCATTTTAGATTGAGTCTGTCAATCTCCTCTAGAGCACTTCTTAGCTCCCCCTCAAGATCGACTTCCCCTTCTTCTTCTTCTTCTAACAAGAATCCTTCAAGATCTTCTATGGCCATCAGTAAAAATTCAGAGGTTCCCTCTTCTCCTGAGGGTTCATCTGATTCTTCAGATGCACTGCTGTCTTGCTGAGCATAGAAGGATTTTCTGCTGAATTTCTTTCCTTTTTGCCAATTCTTTGATGTGTCTTTCTCTGATTCTTAAGCTTGATTTCTTACTTTCTTGTGAGGAAATTTAGCAGCATAATGTCCAACTCTTCCACAGTTAAAGCATTTAAAAGGAAGTTTACTTTTGTATCTACCTGAGCCTCTATCCAATTTCTTGACAAATTTAGCCTCTTCTTCATCAGAGCAGGAGCATATGTCTTCCTTTTCTTCTTTCTTCTTTTCTGTTTTGAATGCTGCCTCCCTTGTACTTGGCTTCTTCTGTGGGAGCCTCATCTCATATGCTGTAAGATCTCCTAGTAGCTGGTTCATGGTCAAGGTCTCCCAATCAGCTGTTTCTTCTATTGCAGACACCTTGGGATTGAATCTGAATGGAAGAGATCTTAGAATCTTTTGTACAATTATACCTTCTAGTATTGTTTCTCCAAGACCTTTCATACTGTTAACAATTTCTGCAACTTTTAAGAAGAAGCTGCCAACATCTTCATCATCATTCATTTTTAAATTTTCAAACTGGGCTCTATATACTTGAAGTTTGGCAGTCTTAACCTTTTTATTTGCCTCATGGATATTCTCTAGAGTGTCCCACATATCTTTGGCAGTCTTACTGTGCATTATTTTGATAAACTCAGCTTCACATAGTCCATTTAAGATTGCATTCATTTCTTTTGAATTAGCTTCAAAGCTTTGTTTAGCTTCTGTCTCTATATCAGTTGACTTTGTGACATATCCAATTTCCACAGCATCTCAAAATTCTAATCCTAAAGACATTATATAAGCTTTCATTCTGATTTTCCAGAAAGCATAATTTTCACCAGTGAAGAAAGGGGTTTTATTGGTTGAGCATCCTTCTTTAGTAGCCATCTTGGGAACCTAGGATCTCCTTTCAGTTGTTAGAATTGTACAAAGGAAACTGCTCTGATACCAATTGTTGAACTCTTAGTTAAACAGAGAGGGGGGGTGGGGGGGGGGGTGAATCAGTTTAACACAGTCATAGAGCTTTTTAAACCTTCTATTCAAACTAACATACATCCTCATTTCATGTCCAGCTTAATATGTAAGTAATCTTAGAATATGAGCAACAAGTATTAATATAATAGAACAACAGACTTAATATGAGAGCAGTAGGTAATAAGAAGATGATATAAATCATATCAACACATAAAAATCATGCACAGAGACACCAGATATAAGTGGAAACCCATGAAGGGAGAAAACCACATCTTATTATTGTTGTGATGCAAAGGCAAGCTCCAACTCCCTCTCACCACTGTTTTTCTGCAGGCACCAACCTATAGGAGGCTACTACCTCAATTCTGCAAGCTACAACTTGCAAGGAAGCACCAACTCCCTTCAATTTTCTGCAGGCACAAACCTACATGAGGCTTTAACCCCGGTCAGCTACAACTGACAGCTATCAAGCTGCAACTTGATAGGGAAGCTCCAACTTTCTCAATTTAACAAACTGAATGTTTGCTGATTTACCTCAGATATCAGCTCTGTTCTGTAGCTTCTCTTTCTTCTCTTAATCTTCTCTACTTTAATCTTCTATATTCTTCATTCTCTATATTTTCTCTCTCTCTCACTACTGAGCTTATCAAATTGATATTATATAGAAATTCTCACATGACTGTTTGTGTTCCTCTAGGAATTCGAAATGAAAGGTCATACCCCTTGGTCTTCTGCCTCCTCATTACTTTGTCCAACTCAATTTAAAATAATAATAAACTTCATACTACAGTGGGATTTTATTCTCTCTTGGAGACTTGCGAATGAATCACAAACAATAAAAAATTCAATTACAATGTTTACATTCACATATAATGAAAACTCCAGCTCACTCATTCTCTCTCTTGGCTTGCTGCGCATTTGTCTTTTCTCTGATTGTGTCTTTGTCCCTTTCTCTTCTCTATATTCCTTTCTGTTTATGGCTGTTGCGTAACTTCTGTATTTGTGTAACTGCATTTTTCATTTTTATATTAGCGCTTTATATATAAATGAATCTGCTGACTGTAATTCTGGGCCATATTCCAACGCTTTTCATGCCACGAGTGTCTTGTTGATGTGGAACATTCCGCAAGCGGAACATACATACATCACAATTGTATTAAACAAAGAATCGCCCTCCACCTTGAGCCGAGGCCCGTGGGTCCACAGACCACGTGGCATATTTCAATACCATTGCAACCATCATTTTATATTTATGACAACTCTTATATATATATATATATATAACCCAACTTTCATTACATTGACTGCCTTTTAATATGTCTTTAAATCAATTCTTGGTGTATATAATAAAACCTGTTTAAACATATACAAACTCCTTTCGGGCCCACCTGAATGTGATCAATCGCAATCGCAAATTTCTAATTGCGATAGTTGCTGTGCAGTTTCAACCAACTGCGATATTGCGATATTGCGATGGTTGTGATATTGCGATGTTGCGATAGTTGAGATATTACGATGGTTTCGATATTGCGATGTTGTGATGTTGCGATGGTTGTGATATTGCGATGGTTGTGATATTGCGATATTGCGAGGTTGCGATAGTTATGATATTGCGATGGTTGTGATATTGCGATATTGCGATGTTGCGATAGTTGTGATATTGTGATGGTTGTGATATTGCGATATTGTGATGTTGCAATAGTTGTGATATTTGAGGGTCCCGCCTTATGGTACTTTGATTCTTTGAATCTCGCGCTACATATGGCTATATATGCTTTAGTACTTTGTATATAAAGCGCAATATATACTTTGCCGCTTATTTAACTTAAAACCTTAATTGAACAACACACATATACATAACAGATAAATATGTATACATTGCCAATGGGTCATGCGATTCCCGGAATAATATTTTTTTATATTATATGTATAACGCCGGTTGGAGTGTGCGATTCCTGGAATTTTATAATGGCTCTCTACCTCTGTCTCTACCTCTGCTGCTTTTGTCGCTCTGCCTCTGTCTCTACCTTCCGATAATGGTTCTTCACTGTGCTTATATGACTGTTACATTTTGACATTCTTCTTGTTGCCTCTATTGCTTTCGATGTGCCTCCATTGCCTTCACTGTGCTTCCTTTGCCTTCCTCTGCTTCAGCGATGCCTTCTTTTCCTATTTCTGCTTCAGCGTTGCCTCCTTTGCCATCAATGACAATATTTCCAACAGTTGAGGCACCAGGTTTCCAAAGATTGATTGTAGAAAATGGTGAGCCATAAGAGAAATCTTGTGACCCAGCATTCAGAGAAGGACCCCCTCCCATCGTAGGGTTACTATAAACATGGATATTCCCTTCAATCGAAGTGTTAAATGAAGAAGAAACCCCGTGGTAAGGGTTCCAAGAATTTTCGAATGGATAAAATCCCTAAGAAGCACCTACATAAGGGAAAGGAACATTCCCTTATTGAACAGAGAAAAACTGACTCCCAGCTCCTAACCCTGTAAAAGTAGGGTTCCAGCCTAAAAAAACATTAGAGGTTTGAGCTCCGATGAAAGGATTGAATCCTTTATTTTGAGAGGTGAAAGAAAAATATCCTAAGGAATGGTTCGAATGAGGAGTATGCCCACTTCTGAAGGGGAAACTTTGAAAAAAATTTGATCCACTAGCCATAGAAGAAATCAGCGCGGAGACAAATAAAGCAGTAGTGAAGGAGACATAAGGAATCACACTAGATGGAATTCCAAAAGAAAAGGGGCCAGATTGAGAAGAAAATTCTTGGGTGCCCCCTCTCATCGACGGAATAGAGGCAGATCCAAACATAGCATCACCAGAAGTGATTATTGAAATGGCAATAGTACCTCGTCCTTCAACCAAAACAAGAGTATTCACACTTGCAATTCTCATAGCCGAAGTTGTGTTCCCAGACGTAGCCATCGAAAGAAATGGATGAGGATAGGGGCTAGCTGGTCTCTGAGACTCAGGCCCTACATACAAAGAACATCTGGGAAACTGGCGAGAAGAGGAGATGAAGGAGTACCTGCAGGTTGGGGAACCTATTCTACTTCAACTTGTTATGTCAGAAACAAGACTATAGAGATAAGTGGAGTACTCCTCTCTATAATACCACTAGTACTAGGATCACCCAAAGAAACAACAACCCCAGACAGAGGATCACTCCCTGTTTTGTTTGAAACTATTGGATGAAAACCGCCCACTGAATTTCTCATACACCTCCTTAAAGAAGGCTTGACACTCACAAGAGAAAGACCATGAAGCCTCCTCGATCAACGAGGCGATCGATCATCCACTTTTAATAATTATGAGATTAATTAGACTCAAAAAATTAATAAGCTATGGAAATCTAGGAGAGAACAACATACTCTATCATAAGTCCCTAAGATACAACAATCAAGAAACCTTCAGGTATTTCTGCTCTGAGTGATAGGGACCGAACACCAAAATACAAGAAATTGAATAGAAGGACTTTCCAAAAATATTCTGGGGTAATTACGCCCCAGGCCTAGTAGCGAAGGTTACAGAAAAAGTTACACTGACCTTCTGACAAAAGCCTTTGTTGGTGCAAGTACCCGAGCTTCGCAAGGGCACCCTCCATAAGTACTAATGAAAGTGATACAACATCTCCCTTAGGTACCATGGGTATTCCCCCCCAACCCCCCCCACAGTCACCTATCTGGTCCCTAGCAATGGCAACTAAGGGCACCAATCCATATCGGCAGATGGATAGAACGGTCTTAGGTCAAGATTCAACAAATAGGAGAGGGGGTATCTCTCTTCTATGCCTTCACTATCCCTCACGCTTAAATCTCTGGAGGTAGAGCTTTCCCGTTCCACTTAATGGAATTAGATTTCACTCATTAATCAAAATTCTATGTTTGACAGTTTTGAGGAGCCTTGGAGAGTTAACTCTCCACTCACATATTCCAAGGCCATATGACCTAGCCTAGTTGGTGCATAATTAATGATAATACAAAAAATTCTAGTTCATTTTAATTAAATCACTTGATTTTAAATGGTTGTTACTTAATTCATAGGTAGATGGAGACGAAACTTATGATGTTTCTCGACGCAAAAGAAATTAATGAAAACCTACTCCATGCAGATTCAATGTTTTTCTTTCAATGAAAATAGATTTCTAAATGGGTTCTACGAAGCTATTAATAAACAAGAACTTGTTTTTTATTTTCTATTATCACTCTTCACACACTTCAAAAGACTATCAAAAAGAATAAAATGCTTTAATGCAACTAATGCAAAAACTACCAATGATATGTAAATCCTAGGACTAATCACCAAGGAAGAAAAAGATAATTTCTAAACAAGATTGGTTCGATCACTTCGACAGAAAAGCAGAGGAAAGTCCCAACAAGCACTCCTTTACACACAATAATGCCAAAAAAAACTTGATATAAAAGAGAGCGAAATCCAAACAAGGTCTCCTTTCGAAACCAAATGAATGAACTAAAATCGAGAAACTAATAAGTTGCTTAAAAATGAATAAAAACCATAAAAGAAAACCAAAGAAAAAGCGACGGAAAAAAAAGATGTTTTTCGGCTTTTCAATTTTAAGGAAATGATAAAATTTCAACGAAACAAGCACAAAAACTACCAAATGTCCAAAATCAAGAAAATGAGCCAACGAGGAAACTTCAAAATGCACAAGCCAACTATGCCACTTTTGTGGCAGACTCAAACGATCAAGAAGTAGTAACCAACTCAAGAAATTGATTCAAAATAGTAGCACAAACTTCCAGCAAACAAAAACTTCAAGAAGAAAAGAAAAGGCAACTTCAAGATTCACTAGAAATCTAACCCCAAGAAAAAAGAAAACCAAAGAATTCAAGAAGGAAAAACCAAAAATAGAAGAAATGCATAAGGAAAACACGAGAAAACTGACAAGGGCTCATTATTCTGAATGGTCAGAACAGCCAAGAACTCCAAAAAGAAGCTTTGGTTCTACAACCGCAATTGAGACTTCAGCAAACAGGAAGAACCCTAGAATGACTAGGTACTCACTTAAAAAATAGAGGAACTGACATACATCTATAAGAATCACAGTCCAAACAACTAAGATGTTCCACAGGGATGACCAGCCACAGACAAGAAAGACTTACAGGGCCTCAAAATTTAAAATTTCAAAATTTACTGGGCATACATGGGTTCGTTGTGTGTAACACGTGGTGTATACACAATTGTATCAAAATAAACACGCATATACGCGGGTTCTTTTGGAGAAACAAATAGGTATACGCAACTATGTACAGATGAAGTAACATCTAGAAAATTAAATAAGGAAAAAAGAAAAACCTAGGCCTAATCTAGAAGATTAGGACTTCTGCCTGGTTGATAAAATAACTTACTAGGCTGAAAAAGTGATTAAACTATCAGGGAACCCACAAGACAGATAAAACAACCCAAACTAGGAAATACACAGATGTAATCCCCAGTGGAGTCATCAGTCTTGTTACGAGCAAAGCTACCCTAAGGCCTGGGTTGAGGCAACTAACAGAGCGGATGGGATATCATCACAAGAATCATTCTAATTATCATTTTTTATTCTTGAACTAGAAAAATTAGGATAGAGGAACTTACTTGTTTGTCCTTCGTTTGACTTTGATCTTGTAGGGTGCAAACCCTCTTCTACTCCTCGTGCTCCAGAACCTACAAATCTATCAAGATAGAGCACACAAACTAGTTGTATAGTATATGTGTCCTAGTTTTCAGCATGTTAGCATATATAGTCTCATAGAAATAACATGAAATAAACCATTCAATATCATTAAACATGTATAGGAGACATCTAACAAAAATAAATTAGGAAAAAAACAATACTTCTTTTATTCTGTAATATTCCTAATTAGCCCAAGCCAATAGGAATATTTCATTTTTTGTTAATTTTCTTAATTGATTAATAAAATGTAAAGGAGAACATCAAAACTCCTAGAAACATCCAAATAAATCAATGCCCAATGTGAATAGAGAAAAATCAAGGGTGTTTCAATAAAATACATTTGCATGTGAACAAGGATTGAGGAGATTGACTGGGTCAACAAGACCAAATCACAGCACTGTCTAGATACAATGTACCTCATGGAGGGACAACACAGTTCTAGAAGGAGGCCCTCATGTGAAAGGAGATAATTCATCAAGGTGGTTTAGGGTTTTCCAAAGCTCTCATCTTATAAAAGGAAGGGGAAGGCTCAAGAGAAGGTTGTTGATGATGATTCATTTTTATGTCTGCATAGACAATTCAAGTTCTCTTGGCTGTTTAGCAGAGACTTGTGAGGATTTCCTGTTTAGGGATTCTCTCTCCTTCCATTGAGTAGCTCTTGGATGGAATTGTGCTTCTTTTCCACTATCAAGAATATGGCCAAGCTCCATCTCCCTTAGATAGCATAAATCCTATTGGGGTTTACTTGTTTTAGTGAGCTACAACAAGTGGAGACTAGATCTGCTCATATCTAGATTGTACTAGTGCCTCTTCTCAATGAGTGTGTCTTTTAACCTCATGGAAGAGTGTATTAGCTATTGAGCTTCAGATATTGATCTTGGCACTAGGCCAACCTGTGCTTCAAGCCTACAGTGTGGTTTTTCCTCTTGGACTGTGTTTTTTTTAGTTGTAGGGTTGCAGGGTATTCTGGCAAACATTTGGAGGAGAGATCTCTGGTGTATGGATTCTTCCTTCACCGTGGTGATCCATGGATTAGCCATCTAATCCATGTCTATTTCAGATCTGATATATTTAATTTTATGTTCACTTCAGATTTTTTGAATCATTCTGCATATCTGCTGCAGTAAAACTCAAATCTACTCCTGTTCTTTCATGTAATGCTGAAAACCCCAAGGGGGATGTATAATAAATACATTTCTACATATTGATATGTTTTAGATCTATTTTTTTATGTAATATCTTGATATATATCTTATTTGTATGGTAATATTGTATTATACTGTGTTTTTCAGATCTAGATCTGCAGATCTGCACTTTTATGCAGTGAATCTCATGAAACCCTTGCTGGGTTGTCCTCTTTGAAGTGTAAAGGAGATGGATCTCCATTTTTCTCTATATTTTCATGTAATAAACTCTTTATATGATTTTTATGACATATTTTGTCTAAAAACTTCAGAAAATCACACTGCATAAGCTTATGTTAATTTCTGTTAAGTCAAGCCATGGGGATTGGGCATTTTTAAGCCATGTCGAGAGTGGGAGACTTGTTTAACATAACTAGAGTCATTTTATTTTTCTGAAATTTTTTATGTGAGTCCCACATGACCTAAGATACGAGATCCCACCGTCACTTTCCCTTATTGTTATGCTCATCTCTGAAATTAACCTTTTTAGGACTAAAATAGTTGCTTTTCCCCATCTTTTGGATCATGAATCAAAATATAAGTTTTTTTTGTAGTTATGATTGAAGGATATGTATTTTAACACATAATATGATCTTATTTAATTCTAAATATCCATTATTGTGTTTATATATTGCTGCAGTCCCTCATTGGGCACTTTCTCAAGGCAACTAGGTGTGGGAGATCTGTATAACCCACTGAGAAAGATTTCTTTCTGATATCCTCTTGGATTTAGGACTTAGATACTCAGATATAAGGGATCCAAGTGCTGATTTCAATATTTGTAGTAGCCGTTCATGAAAAATTCATTTTTCAGGCATGCCTTGCTAGAAGTCCTAGTTTTGGAATATTACAGTGGTATCAGAGTATCTTTCTTGGCTCAGCCTATGAGTCTCAGCCCAAGAATAAAAGAATACCAGAATTATGAAGAAGATGATATTTCTCTCATCAGTTTTCAGATCCAGAAAGGACCTCCCCTAGGAGGTTAAGCAGATGAAGAGTTGCAGTGAAACTCCTAAAGGGTTTCAAGAAGAGGAAGAGCCCTGCACTTCCTATTCTCAAAGAGGAGAAGACAAGAGCCATAGAGGACACTTGGAATATGAGATTCTAATTGAAAACAAAGATAAATATATAGCCTCCAAGGAGACTCTAGCTTTACCTCAGTTCATTCAGCTAGAGGAAGAGAGATCATCACCGCCATTTGAGGAAGCATGTACCAGCACTGTCACAACGTTGGAGGAGCAACCTTCATGTTCAACAATGGAGGAAAGAATGGTAGATAGTACACATCTGGAAGTGAGAAACCCTTTCTCCTTTCTAGATGACACTTTCTCGATGAGCACTCCCCAGCTCAAAGAGAGATTTCTACCTGCAGCAAGTCCAAGACCCCACTAGTTTTAGAGGACCATGCATGAGGAGGAGGTCTCATCGAGAGATCCCATGAGAGGTGCATTTCAACATTTTATGGAGTGCCAAGTTTTTCAACAGTCTGAGGAGGCTCTTTCTGTCTCACCCTTGGATCTTCATGGATTCAAGGAGGAATAGATAGATGATGGAGGACATCTTCAGATGGATAACATCTCTCATGTGTGTGTTGGACACTTCTTGAGCCATACACATCATGATGGGAGGTTTTTTCCTACCACCTATTTGGATCCTTATGGGGTTGAATTGATCCTTAAGAAGATTTCATTTCAACATCCCATGAAATGCAAGGGCAGAAATCTGATTTGGGAGAATGATAGTCTTCCTTGGGAGAGTGCCAAGGAAGGACAAAATGGAAGGCACCCACATGTGGATGGATGGGTGTCGATGAAGAGCAAGAAGCTAGAAAGCTACTTGCATATCTATGATACTGGGCAGTAGGAGGCATGGCTGCGTTGGTTACTCCTGAAAGAATTTGGTCATCGTCCTCTTTCCAAGGGTATGTGGCAGGATACTTGCATCATGGGGCAGCAAGGAGTATGGACACATTGTGTTGACATAACATCCTTCATGTCAATCACCATGTTTTCACTACATGATTTGGATGATGGAAGTATGAGGGGGCAACAAAAGATTTTGTTGCTTGGGATGTTCTTGGGAGAGCAAGGGCATATTTTCTCTCACAGTTTTCATAATATTGTAGGAGTAGAAGATGGCACTATCAGAGTGCAAAGGGGCTACTTCTTGGCCTTAGATGTTCAAGAGGTACTTTCCCCATGGGAAAGACTTCTTATGTGTAGCAGCATTATGGGAGATGCCTTTGACATTCTACATGTCAAATATTGGAGCCATGAGTTGGAGGGAGCCTATTTTTATACGCCAACAATGTTGCCACTTTGGAGCTAGGGTTTATTGATAGAGTATCCCCAGGATCATTTCACATTTGATGCACTTGATGGGAAAATATGAGCTAAGGAAGATGAGGTAGTAGATGAGGAAATATATTACTATGATGTACTCTTCTTGTCTTGGATTTCCAAGCATGAGGGAGAGGATCTGCAGGCATCACTTGGTTCATTTCTCTTCATAGAAGTGTTCCAAAATAATATGGAGGATCTATTCATGGATCCATGTGTCTTCTTACTTCCAACATATGGTGAGAGCTTTGTTTGTGCAACACAATATTTTCATGCTCTTACCATCTCTCGGCAGTGCATTGCTCCAAAAGTAAGCAAGCTCTTGATTTTTCTCCATGACCAATGTTGGGCCAAACTATATGATGGCGACAACCATCTCTTATGTGGCCTTGGGCAGATGTTTTTTGATTACATGTATGCTCAATTGATGCATATGATTAAACATGTATCAAGAAACAATTTTCCATGTATGTTTCTGAAGTAGTAGTTTGAAATACTATGTTGTTACCACTTGGGAGACTGTTGGTACCTTCCAACACTTTATGAAACCATCAATAACTCCCCTGTTGTGATGCCAATCATGATCCCACTTGCTCGTGTTGTTTTTATCTCAATGATAGACATAATGTTGAGTGAGGCACATGGTTTGAATGTGTCCTTTTGGGAAAGATATTCCCACATTTTCTGCAGTACATGTTCTAATGGGAACATGGGAGGATTTGTGGCCACCATAGCAAAATATTTATTTCTCTTGGAAGTGGGCCAAATGTGTGATGGGATGCCTTATGATGAGGCTCTCCTATCCATCACACGTCGGATGTTTTGCGCCAACTTTTTTTACAGTGTTCGAGGAAGGATCTTTACATATCTAATCTTCATGTTGCCACTTGAGGGAAATATCATTGCAGTCCAAGATCAGCAAGAACTCTACACTTATCTTAAGTGGAGAGGAGGACAGTGTGGGGTAGGAAATTTTGTCTACTATGTTATGTTTTTCCGCCCACCTTTTTTGCAGGAACCTAAGGTGGAAGAGAATTTTCTAGAGTTACCATGTTGGGAGGTGACTCGTTTGGTTTGGATGATTTCTTGGCAGAAGATGCTTTCCCCATCCATTTCAGTTCTAACCTTGCAGTTGCTTGAGGACAAGCAACATTTTTGGAGGGGAGGACTGTAATATTCCTAATTAGCCCAAGCTAATAGGAATATTTCATTTTGTGTTAATTTTCTTAATTGATGAATAAAATGTAAAGGAGAACATAAAAACTCCTAAAAAAACCCAAATAAATCAATGCCCAATGTGAACAGAGGAAAATCAGGGTTGTTTCAATAAAATACACTTGCATGTGAACAAGGGTTGAGGAGATTGACTAGGTCAACAGGACCAAATCACAGCACTGTCTAGATACAATGTACCTCATGGAGGGACAACGCAGTTCTAGAAGGAAGCCCTCATGTGAAAGGACATAATTCATCAAGTTGGTTTAGGGTTTTCCAAAGCTCTCATCTTATAAAATGAAGGGGAAGGCTCAAGAGAAGGTTCTTGATGATGATTCATTTTTATGTCTTCTTAGAAAATTCGAGTTCTCTTGGAAGTTTAGCAAAGACTTGTGAGGATATCCTGTTTAGGGATTCTCTCTCCTTCCATTGAGTAGCTCTTGGAGGGAATTGTGATTCTTTTCAACTATCAGGAATATCGCCAGGCTCCATCTCCCTTAGACAGCATAAATCATACTAGGGTTTACTTGTTTCAGTGAGTTGCAGCAAGTGGAGACTAGATCTGCTCATATCTAGATTGTACTAGTGCCTCTTCTTAGTGAGTGTGTCTTTTAACCTCCTGGAAGAGTGTATTAGCTTTTGAGCTTCAGATCTTGATCTTGGCACTAGGCCAACCTGTGCTTCAAGCCTCCAATGCATTTTTTCCTCTTGGATTGCGTTTTTTTCAGTTGCAGAGTTGCAGGGTATTCCGACAATCATTTGGAGGAGAGATCTCTGGTGTATGGATTATTCATTCACCATGGTGATCCATGGATTAGCCATATAATCCATGTCTATTTCAGATTTTATATATTTACTGTTATTTTCAATTAATATTTTTTGAATCATTCTGCAGATCTGCTGCAGTAAAACTCAAATCTACTCCTGTTCTTTCATGTAATGCTGAAAACCACAAGGGGGATGTATAATAAAGACATTTCTACATATGGATCTGTTGTAGATCTAATTTTTTATGTAATATATGTCTATATATCTAATTTTTAAGCTAATAATTTATTATACTGCGTTTTTCATATCTAGATCTGCAGATCTGCACTTTTATGCAGTGAATCTCATAAAACCCTTGCCGGGTTGTCCTCTTTGAAGTGTAAAGGAGCTGGATCTCCATTTTTCTCTATATTTTCATGTAATAAAATATTTATATAATTTTCATGACATATTTTTTCTAAACCCTTTAGAAAATCACACTACATAAGCTTCAGTTAATTTCTTTTGAGTCAAGTCATGGGGATTGGGCATTTTTAAGCCATGTCAGGAGTGGGAGACCTATTTAACATAGCTAGAGTCTTTTTTTTTTGCTGAAATTTGGTATGTGATTCCCACATGACCTAAGCTATGAGATCACACCGTCACTTGCCCTTATTTTTACGCTCATATCTGAAATTAACCTTTTTAGGGCTAAAATAGCTGCTTTTCCCCATCTTTTGGACCATGAATCAGAATATAAGTTGTTTTTGTAGTTTTTATTGAAGGATATGTGTTTTAACACATAATATGAGCTTATTTAATGCTTCATATCCATTATTGTGCTTATATATTGTTGCAGGCCTTCATTAGGCACTTTCTCAAGGCAACTAGGTGTGGGAGATCTGTATAACCCACCTAGAAAGAATTATTTATGATATCATCTTGGATTTAGGACTTAGATAATAATATATAAGGGATTCAAGTGCTGATTTCAATACTTTTAGCAGACATTCCTAAAAAATACGTTTTTCAGGCATGCCTTGCTAGCAGTCCCGGTTTTGGGATATTACATATTGATAATATGTAAAGAGAAAGTGGAGAAATCACCTAATATCTGCCATGACATTGAGAAAAACCGTCTTCTAGATTCATCCACCCCTAGCCTCACAAAGCTTCTTCCATAAATGGCGCACAAAGGATGTCACATAAAGTGGGGGTGATCATCACAAGGAAACAAGGGTTTCCTGAACCTGGGAAGTGCATGAGGCACAGGGAAATATCCAACTTGATCAGGGCTATAATAGGCTATAATATCAATATAATTCTCTCTCTCTCCTCCCTTAGGCCATTCCCTTGAGGTGTATTTATACATCCTCAAATTAGATTTTTCAGTTGGGGAACAGTTAGGCCATGGGCTGGGGTAGTTAAGTTATAGTAAAAATCATAAACCCCACCTCTTTAATATGGAATTTATATATTTTTTAATATTTTAAATAGCATATGTAGGTAAACTATGGATGGACCCGTGTTTGCATGCAGAAAAAACTGGGCAGAGTCACGTATGGATTTTAAAATATTTTTTTTTAAGAAGTGTGATCAAGTCTGAATGGAAGGGTTGCCCAAGGCCAATGCATAAGTCATCAAGCATATAGAGGTGATAAATGATGTTATAACAGAAGCTTATCAAAGTAAAATTATAAAATTAGAAAGGATCTCATTTGGAGATCATTGTATCTTATTATTTTTTATTGCTACTATAATGGAGCTCAAGTGTTTTCATCCCGAGGATTTCAAGGGAGATCCTCACCTTAGTTTCGGTGGACTTCATTTCCATCCTAGATAGCTTCCCAATTTTGGTGGAAACTTCTTACAACCCTAGTTGGATTTTATTTTTTGGATTAATTTGTATTACCCTTGCACGAGTTCAGGATGAGTTGACCCAGAGAGGCTGAAATTATGTCTTGGAAGGGCCAAATAGCCAATTAATTTGGAGGGACTAAGAAAATAAAATTCTATAGGGCCAAGCTACTCAATTTATGAAGAGGATGAGTGGCCTTTTTGCGGATCAAAATATCCTCAAATTTCTCGGGCTGAGTTCTGAAGTGAAGGTCAAACTTCCTAAGGTCGAATTGTGCCATTTCCTGGGGTCGTTTTTGTGAAGGGTCAAGTTTCTTCAAGAATTTGAGTTTCGTTTTTAGTGGGATGAGTTTAATTTCTAGGATTTTTGGGAGACATCCATAGTTTCTCATTTTTGTAGAGGGTTTAGTTCATTTGTACCAGGGGCAAGTTCATTTCCGTATTTTCTAAGGATGACGATTTTGTTCCTTTCAAAGGGTTAAGTTATTTTACCTTGAATGAAAAAGTTGTGTAGGGTTGAAGGATGTACAAATTGATTTATTTGTGAAGCAGTAATCATTTCCATAAAGGCCTACTTGGATGGAAAATTCCCAGGTTCCATCATTCTAGCACTAGTATGAAGAATTTTCTAGTTAATAACATGATGGAGTTTCTTTGGGGGAATTTTGTTAAGCTTCTTTATCTAATGTTGTGAATGTTCCAACTTGTTCTAAAACCTCTTGATCTGTTTACTAAGGTGTTTTATAATAATATTCATTTTTCTAACATAATTCTTGCATGCAAATTGTTTGTTAAAATTCTTCAATGGAAAATTTTTAAATTTTGAAGAAAAAATGTGCAAATTTTAGTGCTAGTACATTAAAAATTACTAAAGATACTTATCATGGCTAGATAGATAAAAATGCCTACATTAACTTTCAACTAAAACTAGTTGGTTCCACTAGAAAAGAACATATTGGAAAAAATAACACTTACAAAATGTGTCATGTTCCACAAAAACAAAGATAGAGTGTTAAGACACTTCAATAATGGGGTGACCTTCTAATAATGCATGGAGAGGAAATTTTACAAAATCACTAAGGCATCAATATCACCATCGCACTAAACATTGATTTGAAGATACAAATGCCAAGGAATAGGTTATGGCTTCCTTTTTACAATATATATCACTTTATAGACAACATGGTGGTTAAAGGATGGAAAAATAATTTATTTTATTACATTGAATAATTTTAAAGGAAAAGTTCTTATTATGATTTTATATTAATTTGACTATCTAAATTTTTAATTGGGCACTCTAAAATTTCACTCTTCAATAATTTGGGTTCCTTTTTCAGTGCGATGAGTTGGATTTCCAAGAGTTTTGGGAGACGACCAGAATTTCTCATTGTTGTAGAGGGTTGAGTTAATTTTTACTAGGGGGCGAGATCATTCTCCATATTTTCTAAGGATGACGATTTTGTAACTTGCATAGGGTCAAGTTCTTTTTCCTTCAATTTCAAAGTGTTGCAATGCGGAAGGAGGGCCAAATTTCTTTATTTGTGGAGCAGTAATCATTTCCACGAAGGCCTACTTGGATGGAAAATTCCCAAGTTCCATCATTAGATAGTACAAGTATGAAGAACTTTATAGTTAATAAAATGATGGAGTTTCTTTGGGGGGGATTTTGTTTAGTTTATTTATCTCTTGTTGTGACTATTCCAACTTGTTCTCAAATTTCTTTATCTATTTACTGAAGTGTTTTCTAATAATATTTATTTGTTTCACATATTACTTTTATGCAAATTTTTTGTTAAAAGTCTTCAGTGGAAAATTTTTAAATTTTGAAGAAACATTCTGCAAATTTTAGTTCTAGTACATTACAAAATACTAAATATACTTATCATAGCTAGATAGATAAAAATTCATGCATTAAATTTCAACTAAAACTAGTTGGTTGCACTGGAAATGAATATATTGGAAAAAATAACACTTACAAAATATGTCAAGTTCCACAAAAACAAAGAGGGAGTGTTAAGACACTTCAATATTGGAGTGACCTTCTAATAATGCATGAAGAGTAAATTTTACAACATCATTAATGCATCCATATCACTATCACACTAAACATTGCTTTGAAGATACAAAGGCCAAGGAATAGGTTATGGCTTCCTTTTTACAATATCTATCTCTTTATAGAGAACATGGTGGTTAAAGGATGGATAAATAATTTATTTTATTACATTGAATAATTTTAAAGGAGAAGTGTTTATTATGATTTTATATTAATTTGAATATCTAAATTTGTAATTGGGTGCTCTCACATTTCACTCTTAAAGATTTTGAGTTTCTTTTTCAGTGGGATGAGTTTCATTTCCAGGAGTTTTGGGAGACAGATGAAATTTCTAATTGTTGTAGAGGGTGGAGGTCATTTGTACCACGAGCAGGTTAATTTTCCATATTTCCTAAGGATTGACATTTCTAACCTTGTAGAGGGTCAAGTTATTTTTCCTTGAATGCCAAATTGGTGCCAGCATGAAGAAGCGCCAAATTACTTTATTTGTGAAGAAGTATTCATTTCCACGAAGGCCTACTTGGATGGAAATTTCCCAGGTGTTAGCACAGTTCTTTGCTAATTCATGAGTCCATTTTAAATTTTTTGTTTTTTGGATTAGACTTTGAAAATTTCAAAGAAAAAATTGGTCATTGCCGGAATTTCCGGAAGCACCTGTTTTAGTCTTTTCGAAAAGTTTGTTATATTCCTTTTTCTGGATTTTTTCCTTTTATTCTGATACTACCGAAAATTCCATAAGCATACTCTGTTTTTTAACAAATAAATGAAAAAGTGCATCCACTTTTTTCAAGCCACATGTTGTAGTGTAAATATGTTTCAAATATTTTTTTTAATATTTCATATCTCATGATAGGTGTCGCATGCGGTCAGTTTAGTTAAAGTCAACTCATGCTATACGTTGATGCTTACGTGTCAATCCGTAGTAATACCCTTAACCATTAATCTTGTCCTTCTTGTAAACCCAATTCAGTTAATCTTATGTCAAAGTACGTGTTTTTCTGAATGGAGGGGATCGTGGTCATCGAACTTAACACAATTACGATTTGGTTGGTCGCACAGTAGTGTTGTCAGAAATTTGGGCCAATAATCAACAAGACAGCGGAGGTGACTTCTAGTCACAGATCTTCTTGTCTCAAGCCATATGGAACTTTCTATATGAAGATACGCAGCCAACTGAAGGTAATAATGGTTATCACAAGGTGCACACCACGATGAGGAATATTTTCCATAATGAAAGTAGATTTTCACAGGGTGATGAACCATATTTTATGTTTTAAAACTACTGAAAAATAAAGAGAATTGTCATTTGAGAGTTCAGTTGTTGGAGATAATATTCTGAGGAGGAGTCTGGATTTAAGACAATATTTCAAAGGATAATACAAGAAACACTTGTAGGGTGAAACTCCCCCAACCCTTCCACCTATGAGTTTCAAGAGACAGAGTCATTAATTTCTGAATATGACTAAAAAAGGTGGGAAAATGAATCGAATTGAGCCACAGGATGCAGACCTAGTGGATGCAAATTCAACGGTAAGAAGATTGTTTATCGAGACAGGGTGGTGTTCTCTGTGTACCAGGTTAGGGGGCTCTCACTGAGGAGTAGCTCAAGAGTTTGCAAACTCTTTTAATGGATAAGAAGCCACATTTTATGGTCTTACATTGCATGTTTTAGAAGAATCCATTATTGAATCATTTAACCTTCCACAGGAAGGAGAGAGGTGGTTTAAAGCTTAGATTATTACAGGAGACCTCAATATTTTCCTCAAGGATGGACACATAGATACAAATTGGACCAAGGGAATTCCAAGAAGCTATCTTAAAAATGACTGGGCAAAAGCTATTAAAATTATCAAGATATACCTCAATTGTGAAAGGCGGTATAAAATTGTGTTTCTATATCACATGAGGTTTCTTTTTCATGTTGCAGGTATGAAGACCTCAAATCCACCATAATTCTTGTTGAAGACTCTGACAAAGATGTCAGCAAGGGTCTAAACTCACACTATTGTCTCAGGGTATAGGTTGTATCATCAAGCGCTAATGAAGCTTCTAGTTGAAGAAGTGTTAGGGAAGAGAAATCAAAATTAGGATCACTTTTTATTTTACAGGGCAGACCAACTTGCACCTACACCTCCAGTTTCATAACCACACCCTCAACCTACAAAAATAACCAAGAGGAAGGCTATAAAGGAGAACATCCATAAGGCCAAGATGAGAAAAGAAAAGGTTTCTTCACTTAAGGCTAAGAGAAATTTAGAGAAAGGAGAGAGATCCTAAGTTGATAAACCCAAGTCTATGAAAATGGTGTCCCCCATTCCTCCTTTTCCTAATTTATACACCAAAGCTCGAAGAGGAAGGTCTGCAACTACAGAAAAATCTAAAGCATAGATGCTACTGGAAATTATGGAAGCAGATATTCAGCAGAAAATGCAGAAAAATTATCATCCCACAAAGGCTGATGAAGAACTCCTCAAAGATGCAAGGTATGATATCTATAGCAAGAAGAAGAAATAATAAGAAAGAATAAGCCAAACTTGTTGGTACTAGAAAAATACATACGAGAGACAACAAAAATTTTAGGCTTAAGTCCAGGCCTCTACACAATCCAAGCTTAATGACATAGGTAATTGATATTCAAGGTAAATTTAAAGGGTAAAAGATAGAAAATTCCATGAATAAAAACAAAAACAAAAACCCTTCAGAGCAACACGCAGAGCCCTCAAAAAGAAGAAATATCCAAAATTGTTCTAAGGAGGAGAATGCCATTGTTAAGGAAGCAGCCACAAGAACAACTAGATAAAGATCAGTTGCTGAAAGAAAGACAGACTTGGACAAGCTTGCTGAAGCTACAACCCACATGGAAGGAAGGTAATTTTTTTTTTTGATACAAACACCTTTCTGCTTATCAATTGCAATTTTTAACAGCAACTCAGATGTAAAATAATATAAGTCTGCACAGGTTTTTCAGCATTTTTTGTGAATTTTTGAAAAATAACAAAGTGCTACCAGAAATTCTGGTAGCATTCCGGTTTTTACACAGTTACAAGTTTTTCTCTGGAATTTCTGATAATGCCTATTTTAACTTAATTTTGACACCTGTCAGCAAAATTTCCAAGAAATTTAAGGAAGGATAAGGACCCATAACCAAATGGATATAACAAGTGATGGTGAAAGGTGGTTATGAGTGTGTTGGATGTCTTATTAAATGGAGATACATGGTTATTTAAATACCAAAGACACAAGGAGACAAATCAACAGAAAAAGGGGAAGCATGACAGTACACTCAGCATTTCAACCCAAATTTCTTCTCTTCTATCTTCTACATCTTTCCTTTCAGTTAGATTTCTATAGGATATGGTTGTAATGTTAGTAGTAATGTTTCCTTCTTTTTAGAAGAGATGGAGTTGGTGCCTCTCTTGCTATATATACCATTTGTAAATACCATTTCCAGGTTCGATGTTGGTCTATCTGAAGACTGAATATAATAAAAAAAAAACTATTTTACTTCATTCTCAATAATTTTGTGACTCAAGGACCATATAATGTATGGTGTGTCTTCTTTCTTTGTCAATTTCTTCTAAAATATGAATTGTAGCAAATAGTAAGGTGTGAGTTAGAAATTGTTAAATTATTTAATAGTAAATTATCTCCTTTTAGTTTTCTAAAAATTATATGTGTGTTATAGAACATGTCAATGAAGATTTCATAAAGTATGTTTGGAATACTTTATACATGAAATCTATTTTTTGAATGTTCTTTACTTTGCATAAACATAGCTTGTGTAGAGAACCATCATCATAGTTGTGTGACTGATTTAGGATAGGAATATTTCCTAAAATATGTACCAATTATCCATCTTCTCCATTTGTACACTCTGCTCCCTATGATACCAAATTACCCATACAATTTATACTTGCCACAACTTGCCAAATGCATGAAAGTATTAAAGAATATAAAAATCATTTCAAAATATTCAAGCCATCCCACCAATTGAAAAACCCCTTTAAAATTTGAAATGAACTATGATGTGTAAGGCTTACTCCTTATGCAACCAAGGAGTGACTCCTTCTACTAACACTAGGTTCCGTCATTCTATCACTAGTATGAAGAATTTTATAGTTAATAAAATGATGGAGCTTCTTTGGGGAAAAGTTTTTTTAGTTTATTTATCTTTAGTTGTGAATGTTCAACTTGTTCTCAAATTGGTTGATCTATTTATGAAAGTGTTGGATAATAATATTCATTTGTCTAACAGAATTCTTGCATGTAAATTTTTCGTTAAAATTATTCATAGGAAATAGTTTAAATTTTGAAGAAAAATTGTGCAAATCTTAGGGCTAGTACATTACAAATTACTAAAGATACTTATCATAGTTAGATAGATAAAAATCCCTACATTAAATTTCAACTAAAACTAGTTGGTTTACCAGAAAAGAATATATTGGAAACAATAACACTTACAAAATGTGTCAAGTTACACAAAAACAAAGAGGGAGTGTTAAGACACTTCAATAATGGAGTGAACTTCTAATAATGCATGGAGATAAAATTTTACAAAATCACTAAGTGATGCATGAGAATCTATTCTAGGTTAGTCATTTACTAAATGAGTTTATTTGTAAGTTAGGATTTAATTAATTAATATATTTTCCTAATTTTTTTTGAAAGAGAATTGAAAATATTGTAAATAGAAGAAGATTCAAGTGAATTGAAGAAGGATTGAGAGGATTACGGATAGTTAGCTCTTATCTAGGGATAAGGGATTGAATGAGATATTTTAGAGATAGACGAGAGATGATATGGATTAGGAGAGATATTTTGGGAGTTAGCTTAAAATCTAGAACCTCCTTGGGTTCAAATCCACTTGTATAAATATGTGAGATTTTTAGGCATATACAGGTAGAAGAGTGTGTGTGAGTGTAAGGAGAGTCCAAGAATGAGGCCAAGTTATATGTAAATATTTTATTTTATTGATTAATCATCTCTTAAATTCGGTGTGCATTTGATTTAAGTTTTATAGGCATGTTTATTTTACAAGTTGCAGGCCTCTGGCCTGTGGCGCTATCATTTGGTATCAGAACCTAGGAGCGTTGTAAATCTAGAAAATTAATTGTTGTGATGCATCTAACACATGATTGGAGGAGATCTAATTGGAAAGCGTTGAATTATTGGATGATCGAGTGCATTGATCACAATTTTTGAAGATTCAAAACCATTTCTTAGTTTTTGTAAGTAAGAATTATTTTTGCATATATTTGTGAGGATTAGGCTAAATGAGTAGATTTAAAAACATGAACGTTGTAGATATAAGAATCTAGATCAGCCATTTATGTGAGTGGTAGGATGTGTTAAAATACATGAGCGTGATTTTTCTGTGTGATTGATGCTTCGTGAAGAAGTTGCAATGAATTGGTTCCTACCTCTTCCAGTTTTGAACTTCAGAGGTTTCAATGCTTCATGAGGTTGACAATGACTACAATTTGGAGACCAGAGCACCGTTGATGTGAAATTATAGTTAATCGTCGTGAAGGATACCATGGATAATTTCAACGTTCATTTCAGGAAGACAAGATTTTGGTCGAGTTAGTGTGGCATTGATTGTGAGCGTCTGACTTGTTAATTCCTATGTGACATCATTATTTGAGGCTCTGTTGTTGTGCAAAAACAATTCCTAAAGGTTGTGTTTCTGAAGTTGAGTTTTTGAGAGTTTGTTTTACGGAAATCAAACCTATGGATATATAAGTTTCCCTAAGTGTGGTGGACGCACTTAGAACAATAGATGAAAGAAAATTTACCCTTTGCTTAAGATAAATATATAATAGAAGAACACCTATTTTTTACCCTTCGCTATTCTTCATCTATGTTTTGTCACTTCCATCACTCTCAATCGAACTGAACTCGCTTGATTAGTACCTGCAATGGATAACAAAATATAGAAAACGAAATAAATGCATATGATATATTCATATTAATCAAACTGAATTGATTTCATTTGAAAATACATATATAAAGCATGATCACATGTATTATGAAAGGAATTAATCTCTTTGTTATAAGGTAGAAGGAGAAGTTACAACCAGTTGGATCGATTCGATGTCAACTCGCTCCAGCTCTAGTCCTATCCTCATCACAACAGTAGCATCACTCAAGTAGCATAAAATTACATACAAACAATACCTGAAAGAGCTATAATATTACCAGCATAACTCTACAAATACAAACTCTTGCTCCCTTGTGCACTATGATCAGTTCTCAATTTATAAGAAATGAAGGTAGTTTGGCATTAATTTGTCATTGAATAGCTTTTCCATAAATGGATGAGGAAGATTCCTTGTTCAATGGAATAGGAAAATAAGTGTTTTAATGAATCCATGGTGTTCATATTCAAGATTATCAAATAGTATGATAGCTGGAACAACTTCTAGAAGTCACTAGAAAGTGGGAAGATTCCCAGAATCCTTTGAAAAATTCACTCCTAGTCGACCAACGCACTGTTAAGTGGGCCTAGATGTTGTGCAACACTGAATTGCATGGGATTAAATTCTCTTAAAAGCATTTACTACATTCTATGGGTGTGATGATGGATCAATGGAGCATTTCAACTGGACTTCAAGAAGTGAAAATTTCATGGATAAAAAACCAACAATGGGATGATTTGTTTAAGGAAAGTAGCAACTGATTTAGAGTATGATCTGAATTTTTGGAGTGATGCCCAAATTGACCTATAACAGCTACCCCCTAAAGCATGAAGTCAAAAATGGCAATGTTGAGTGATATGCTTTATGATGTGATGAGTAGGATCTGAAGCGGACAGTGACCTACATCCATTACAATACATTACATCATGATGTCTTTTTCATTTTGGACATGAATTGCTGAGGGAGGCATACCCATCTCAGCACATAAACTATCATATCATCATAAATTCATCTACAGATATAGACACATGATAGTATGACCATCTGTGTAAAGCCATTGTACGGATGATGTGGTACTACTCCTAAAATCGCAGCCCAGATGGATGAAACTAGATCCAGGATCTTCTATATTGTTCACTCTATCACTCAAGTACGACTCAAATCATGTGAATATGTGATCTGAAGTCAAACATGGGAAGACACCGTCTGATTACTAGCTAATGATGTAAGTCATTAACAGATGTGAGAGAAGCCGCTGATGTTGACAATGGCTCTCAAGGTATTACAGTATAATCTGCATGGTGTGAATAGATGATTTGATGTTGAACACCATACAAAGTCTTTCGGTCGAAGTCTAGTGATGTCAACGTATCACCGAAAACGAGAAAATTTCCATTGATGTATGCAATATTCAAGCTACTGGAAGGGTGTTTCTAAGTCAACTTCCTGGATGATGAGTTGATGTCAACAGGAAGAAAATCGTCGCAAGAGGTACTTGATGTATCACCCATCAACGACATGAAACAGGAGTAAATATTTCAGATACAGAATGCAACTAATGAAACAATGTTTAGGGATTGTGGTCATGAAATGAAGGTTTATGAGT
>JAXQQM020080811.1:0-166792 GCA_034641835.2 Pinus albicaulis
ACAATATGGGGCTTACAGGGGTACACCAATAACAATAATTGGGGTTAGACTAACATAATAAGGGACCACACTATTAATATAGGGGCTTAACATGCCCCTCTCCTTCAAACAAGTGTTGTCCTCAACGCTTGATTATTTCTTGATGCTTTTGTATAAAATTCTCATCCTCCCATGTGGAATCTTCTACAGGAAAGTTCTTCCACTTGCTGAGAAAATATGAAATTTATTGTACTTGTCGTGTTCTTGTTTCTGTGACTCCTTCAGAACTTCTTTCGATGTGATGTTGATCTTCCGGTTGTATCATTTGTTTTTGCACCAAAGTTAGGTTATCCTTTGAGAGTTGGAGAACTTGTTGTTGATGCTTGATGTGATATTCCACTACTTTATCATCCATAGTAGATTTTATTTGATCCTTCAAACTATCCAAATTAGCCTTCATTTTTTTCTTTTAAACCATCTATGTCATCTTCGGTTTCTCTTCCTAAGATCGAAATTTGTTGCACTCGGTACCGTAATTTTGATATCTCATACTGCAATTCTTCCTCTTCATGCATCATAGTATAGCTTTCTGAGGGCTTAATAGGTATGGAATTATTTTTTGGATGCATAATAGAACCCATTACTGATAAAAATTCTTCAATATGCCCTTGGAATCAATTCCACTTGATTCTTCAAACAATACTTATGCAATTTGGAAAAAAAACCACACACCTTTTTCTTGCTTTGAGGAGCTTGATATTGAAATTGAATTATCTCTGTAATTGAAAATCTTTGATATCTGAAATTTAGTATTGAAGTATCCCTATGAATTCTGTTTTTAATGCCACAGGTATGACCTGATTTGGATTCTCCAAGACAAAGTTTTGTCCAATCTCCCACAATGACCTAATTATCGACAGGTTCAGTAGAGCGAACTTGTACGACTTGCCACGTGTCACTATTTTGTCCTTTGTCTCTGAAATTGATAGCAAAGAAACTAGAGTCTGTGTACTTGCGACCAATTTTTACGGAACTCCAATCCGATGCGTATAGAGAGACTTATTGAACTTTTCCCACGATCACCTCTTTGAGATTCAATTCAGGAGCCTGAAAAAGCACTACCTTCCATGGATCATATCTCCAAAAATATTGTGAAAAAAGCTCTGAAATGTTTTGCTGACTTTCCTCCGGATTTCAGCTTCGCACCATATGAATTTCAGATTTTGAACCTTCGTAGAAAACAAATTATAGCGAAAATTCCACGATGACCAGTTTAGGAGCTTGAAAAAATACCTAACTTCCACAGATGATATCGCAGAAAATATTGTGAACCAAGCTCTGAAATTTTTACACAATCTTCCTTAGGATTTTATCTTGGCACCCTAAAAATTTCACCTTCTGAAAATTCTTATAAAAAACGTTATAGCGAAAATGCCACGATGACCTGTTTGGAGCAGCGAAACCCTAGAATCCAAACCTCTGATACCAAATGTTGTGTAACCATCTTCAAAAATAGAAGAAAAGAGATATCAACGCCTTAGAAATAAGCCAATTCGAGGGGGAAACCTCCAATACATTACATAAATGCACAATTATTTTATGATACAAATGAACAAAACCTCCTTCTATATATAGGAGTCCATGGGGGCACAATATAATCCTAGTGGGGCCACAATGTAATCCTAGTCGACCTAACAATAATAATGCAAGGGCACAATAATAACAATATGGGGGTTACAGGGGTACACCAATAACAATAATTGGGGTTAGAATAACATAATAAGGGACCACACTATTAATATAGGGGCTTAACACAGCCAAGGGTATCAAGATATAAATAATGAAAATGAATGTTCCAAACAAAGTTCCTTTCAACTAGAAATCCTTTTGAATCCACTTCAGAAAATGATTTGCAGATTGTAGAACATGAGTTTAGGGCATGAATAATTTAAGAGAAATTTTTCCAAAAATTCTTGAGAAAGTAAGAATTAGCGCTACCCTCATAACATTGTAAAGATAGAATATATTCCTATTAATATAAAAATTAATGCCACATTAGTATCCATATGAATGCACTACATTCAAGGTGCTTGGAAACAAATTTGACTTCCCTCATTGATTATTATAATTTCATATGATTTATATGATCTAATGTTTGGGTTTGATTCAAGAGTGTGCTCACACCTTACATATATTCTCTTACAATTATGGTTGCAACTTATTGTTAATGCAACCAAGAATTCTATGGAGGGAGATTTTTTAAGTAATTGTTTAGGTTACCAAGACTTCTAGCAAGGTCATTGGCAAGTCATTTTAGGTATATAATTAGTACCAAACCTTAACACATTATTGTTTAGGTATGTTGTAATTATCTATTCTATTTTATATTGATTCTATTAACGCATGATCTATTTTTTTTTCCTTTCTAATAATTTTATAGTTGAAATTGTTGGAATGTATAAGTGGTGTTTAAATGGTATTGAAGGATATTTCATATCCTATGAAATTGGGAAGTGGAGTTGTAGCAACTGCAACTTACCCTAAAAGCGACACTCCCTTGATACCATCTAGGGTGTGATATTTATATAATTTAGATAGGCACAATAAAATTATCCGGGGATAATTATTATAAAAAACACAATAATTATGCATCAACATAAGCTCTATAATCAAATTTAGGTCAACATTCACAAAGATATTCGAATTATGATTTGAATTATTTATTTTTTATGGAATGGCCTAAAATCACGTTGTATTTCATTGCATTGTCAATATTTCTTTTAAGAATAAATTCTTCAGATGGGGAACAAGCTTATGTAAAGTTGGATTTGATATGCACTGAAATATTTCCAGGGTTAAGAAATTTAGAAATAAATTGATATTGTGGCAGGGATATTTTTTAGTTTCCCTTTTTGCTCTATATTTTCAACCAATGTTTTCCAACTTGATCCCTCATGAAAACCATTTTTTTAATATGGAACCTCTACTAGTTCTAGAATAGATTATTTCCCTACCATAGGCTCCCTAAATAAGACAAGCACTCTATATAATTTTTCTTCTTCATCATCAGGTTCACTTCTATGGATTTTCTTCTCTCACCCTCTATCGTTTGGAAGGTGGATTATTTACACTCACATGCGTTGAAAATGGAGTAGATTTAATCAACAATTTTCCCAGCTATAGGTATATAACCAATTCTATGATATAAACATCCATGTGGATGTGCTCCAACTACAAGGTACTCACAATTAATTTAGTTTCCAACACCTTTATTTCCATTAGGGCACCAATACAATGCCCACAGAGATCCACCTAGATTTAGCACAAAGTCATTCCGAGAGTTGGGAGGTTAGTTTTCGATATATTGTAATTAAAATATTTGATTAATGCTTACACTCGTAAAGTTTAGTATTGGATGTATTGTAATTAAAATATTGGATAACAATTTTTCACATGGGCGATACATTCAAATATTTATCATTTCCACCGAAGAATTTTGACACAGAGAGGAAGTAGTAATACTATAGATATCCAAATCGAGATTTTTTCTTTTTTAGTGTATAGAGCTATTGCATTCAACTCCTCATCTCTTCTTCTATCAACCTAAATAATCTCCTGAGAATATAAAAAATAAAGTTCTCCTTTTCAAAATTTATGAATGGCTTAAATTGGTGTTCTCATCCAACATCATAGAATCTATCAGATAATTGATCATTAATGCCATAAAAATACTCACTCATATATTTTTAAGATGCCCAGGACAATTCTTCCATGCATCTTATTTCTTTGTTGGGCTTATAATTTTCAATAAAAATACCATTGTGCTTACTCAGCGTGGGAAAATTATCATTATTGGCCTCATAGCAGCAATCTAATTGATGACTCTCCTTCATAAGAGCAAGGGATGTTCCACTCTGATCTATAATCAACATGACATTGGAAATGACTATTCCAAAATTACTACTAATGGAATCAGTAAACTTACAATTAATATCATCCATAGGAAATATTCCTTTTAATGTTTATTTTTTCACTACAGATATGGAATAATTTTCTTTGGAATTAATTTATCTAGACTCACCTTGATCTTGGACACTTGCATCTCGTTACAACCTCATGTATCCTACGATCGAATTATTTTTCATTGCAAGAATTTTTCTTATCAATACCTCAACACTCACTTTTCCAAGATATAATTTCCCATTTGAAAGAAACATTGACTCTATTATAATTTTTTCTTATGTATTTCTTTATGAACTTCAACATAGAGCTTCCTACTATTGTTCAATCATTATTGACCAGCGTTTAATTTTTTATTATCATGGTGCTACCGCTTCAATGGTTCTCTTGGTCTAAATGTAAGAGAATATATATTAGTTGACATGCTCTTAGTGGAATGGACTGAATGGTACAGAATATCTAATAGATGACATGTTTTTAGAATAAATGCTTGACAAATACATTTTTTAATCTGCATCAGATGGATTTTTTATTTTTTCTTATGTAAATTGGAATTAAAGACATCTTCCTCAATAGAAGAGTTTATTTGGTCACACTAAAAAACCTCCTATTCCAATGCATCATTTCCTTCCAAATTACAGCTCATCAAGACAAAAAATTTCCATTTTTTGCGAAGTTTATTATGCTGCTAATAACAATTGGCAATATACAATGCACATTAATCCATTAATTTAGAAGATAATATTTCCTCATGTGTGCTAATTTCCCTGATTTTCATTTTTGAAAATTTAAAACAACTTTATAGATTCCAAATATGTCAAGGTATTGTTCAACACATTAATATTTTGCAGGTTTGGTAGACTTGATAGCCCAAATGGCAAGTTCACTAGTTTGTTGCTTGCTACCTTGAAAAATTTTAAAGCCATTAAATTGGAAATAGTATTTGGTAAAGTATTTAGTTTATTGAAGGATATAAAGCTCCTCCATATGTTTGAGTGAACCAATATCAGATGTTACAAATGATAACAAGAAGTGAAAATTCATAGATACATGATGGATTTGAAGCTCAAAATATCATTGGAATGTTGAAAGATATAAGTGCACAATGGTACTTTATAGAGATCCATTTCCTCTAAATTGGAACACAAATTGAGGAATGAACTCTAATTTCAAGTAGGAGGCAGGTTAAACGTTAATTTTTGGGCTTAATATGATACTTTGAACATCCTTTTTCCGTTTTTCATTTTTTGTTGCACAATGCATGTCACAGATTAATAGCTCAATAATTGCTATTGTGGTGGGAAAGGATTAGTTGGAATTTAATATTGTTCATGGTACTTAAATCTTAGGAAAAAAGCTGTGCAGAATTTGAAGAAAATATTTTTTTGTATTTATATGTCGTGTAGAGTCATCATTTCAAAATCCATGCCAAACCTTCCCACTAGTCTCACACATAAGAAAATATTAAAACTAGATATATTAAAGGTGCTAAAGCATATAATGCATACTTCATAGATTCTTTGTGCTCTAATATATATTATCTTCATTATTAGTAGAATTAATTGGTAATACCTCACTCTCCTAAAATTCATTTTAGTTATATTTTTCCATTAGGTGGTGCATCATGAAGCATAAACAACTATGAATAATAGAAGAAAAATAGTACTTTCATACACCAGATTCTCTTTTTTAAATAACCAACATAAATTTAAACTATCTCTACTACTAGATAAATATGTACCCAGCTTAAATATGAAGATACATGATGAGCCAATTTTTTGTGCAAAAAGAAGCTTATGAAAAGGGCCTATGGAAGTCTTCAATTCATTCGAACTAAAAGAACGTAAAGAATGTCCATTGAGAGCCATTTATCTTGGTTGTGCATGTCCATGACTGGCCACATAGGGTGGGTGCCCACCTGAAGCGATTGATCTGGAATTATTGCCAGACATATTATTTATCTGAAAAAAGAGGAAAATTCCCATTGAAATGATTTATAAACATCCTATTTGGTTGAGAGAAAGGGAAAATATCAAAATGAGAGAACTATTATTTGGTCGATAGAACGGAATGCTCACATTATCTTCCTTAATTCCACTTCAAAATTATTGATTTGGATTCCGCTAAAATATAGATGCGAGTTGTCCCTAGGGATGTTCAGAAGATAAAATTAGACCAGGCCAATAAAATTACGTTATTATGAGGACATTAGTAAATCAATCTGAAGGGAATGATGTTGAGAAAATCACTGAGTTTTCAGGGAATCTCAATTCCAACTTGGCAGGAAGATTTCATGGCATAGAATGTTTAGTGAATATGAATACATTTTTTTCCTTTGGGTTTGGGTGATTCTTATCAAGCTTACCACAAAACTGAAAAGCCCGAAACTTTTGTGGAAACACAATGTCAACTCATATTTCCTATTATTGTAGGGGATAAGAGACCCATAGGCATTCTTACTGATGTCATGAAAGCATTACAACTATATGGAAGAATGAACCAATTGTCAATGCCTAGTTATGATCCCAAGGTAATGGAAGTTAGATCAAGTAATATCCTAGAAGAGTATGCCACTCTTAATCATGATGGAGATGTTTATATTAAGTTTCTTATTGTGGATGAAAGGTTCATGAGTGAGAAATTTCTATAGACTGTTTTGAATTATTACTTTTCGACAACTTAATTTTAACAATGCATTCATTTTAGCACTTCTAAAACATGGTGGGGTGAGATGGGTTCAAATACATATTGTAATAAAGTTGATGCATCTATTTATGTCTTTGTACAAGCAATTAATTTAGCAGATTACTTATCTCATGATCCATTACTCTTAATAGTTAGTAGTGGTATGGGTGTGTCTCAATGTGACATTGCACATTATCTCAACAAGAGCTTCATTGATCATGATATTATGCCCCAATATTATCTAGTTTTTGGTATCCTTCCAAGTTCCAACATTGCTGAATATTTTTCATGTTCTAATTTTGTAGTTTTTAAAAATTGAAATTCCTTTGATCTTATAAACAAGTATGAAATTCTTACTAGAGATACCTCTGTAGGGGTAGAATTAAGCCTGAGATCATAATGCACTTTAGGAAGGAACTCAACTTTCACCTCTTGCATGATGCCAATATTTGATAAATGAGAAATGATAAACCTCCCTAAAAATTATCCAAGGCCAATGCATAGGTTGACCCATCTCATTTACCACCTACGTGCACATAAAATATCGCCAATTCGTCAACAGAGAAATTTCAATTTACATTCTATCCTTTCAACTAAGTCATTCAAAAGGGACAAGCACAATAGGGGGAACTACACATAAAAAACTTGAAAAATTAACCTAATTAGAATGATATTACTCACTCTATCCAAACGAAAT
Organism: Pinus albicaulis; assembly: GCA_034641835.2. Classification (NCBI taxonomy): domain Eukaryota; kingdom Viridiplantae; phylum Streptophyta; class Pinopsida; order Pinales; family Pinaceae; genus Pinus; species Pinus albicaulis. Next base: position 7,322 of record JAXQQM020080811.1, read on the forward strand.
TTTTAATTCTCGGTGAAGTTACCACTAATAGGATTGTACTTGGGTTGAATACATAGTGACATTGTTTCGTTTGGGAAGCTTTCGACATAGATTTCAATGAAAATATTTAGAGATGGTGGACCATAGAAAACCCCCAAGGTCATTACAAAATGATAGTGCTCTCTCTGTACAAAGTGAATCTTTAATTCTGAGTGAAGTTTCCACTGATAATATTGTATTTGGGTTGAATACATAGTGAGATTATTTCATTTGGGAAGCTTTCCACATAGATTTCAATGAAAATATTTAGATATGGTGGACCATGGAAAACCCCCAATGTCATTACAAAATGTTTTTGTTGTAGTAGAAGCGATATAGATAGAAATTCAAACTAAAGGACTGGAATAAATTAACCCTCACAAATAGTTTATGACAACAAGAAACAATTAAATGAAAACATGAGGTCATATAAGAAACTATAATGAGAAAGGAATGACCCTTAAGAAATAATTATAAAATAAAAGTATCCTCCAATAAAGGGTAGACAGAAGCTAGCGGGAGGAAACCTTTTAGAGATAGAACTCAAAATTTTTGTTTGATTTCTTCCCTTATGCAAGAAAATTTAATCTTAAATTAGGAGGAAACATCAATCATGATGGGATCTATATATACATTGTTAGAACTTACACTTTTTCTTCGCATGATGTATAATAGGGTAGTTTTGGCTGAAATATTTTTTCACAATGTACTCCTGAAAGAGAAGGAAATTGGTACCAATATTAGTTTCTATTTCATATAAAAACAATTGGCAAATCATTTTATAGAATTATTTCTGCATCCTTGGAAATGTATTTTTTTCTTCTCCTTATTCAAGAAAATTGACTCTTAAATGTGAAGGAAATATCAATCGTTATGGTATCTCTATGCATGATTAGAAGCTACACTTCACCTTATCACGAAGACTAGAAGAGTAGTTTTGATTACAATTTGTGGTCACAATATACTCCCTAAATAAGAGGAACATGATACCAATTGAGATTTTGGTTGATACAAAAACTATTGGCAAGAAATTTTATAGAAATATTTATGTATACCTGAAATGAAAATCACCTATTAAATAGCCTCATGTCTTCTGGAAAGAAGTTGCCTACATTATATTCCCATTCTGAAAAATAGAATTATGACTCTCGTGTAGCTTTAAACTATCTAATCATAAATTCACTCCTATTCATCCATGACACCAGACTGAGACCAAAAGGAAGGGTGTTATCCTCTGGCTTATTAAAAAAATCATGTTAGCTTTCTGCTACTTGAAACCTGAACTTATCCTTTAATTAGTGTGTTCTTACTTTCATGGGATATATCGCGGGCCGCCATATTCTCAACCACTCACTTTGATGTATTTCAATAAATCTGCAAGAAATGCATAACTGAATATGGACCAACCCGTAACATATGTCTCGATAAGTTTCCATCCACTAGTCTACTGTACTCTAATCTCTTTGAGCTGTCTCCTATGTCCCATGATAGAAGAAATTGTTTTGATTGCTAATACACCCTCTATCATACCAGAAATAGAAAAAAACTTCACTTAGTTGTGCCTCCTTACAGAAACATTATCTCAAGATGAAAACCATAATTTGATGTTCCATAGATAGCATACAATTTTACTTTCCTGCAATGTCCTTATAGTATCTATCAATATCAAAAATAATATTAGAATAACATAGTAGAAAATGCTCTTCCAGATGTTTTTATAAAGATATCGTATAAACCCTCCTTTTATGGGCCTCTTTCCTATATGAATGATAACACAAAACAATCACCATGAAGCATGCCCTATTTTGGAGTTCAAAACTATAAAGTTAGTGGTGACAAGTGTGCCTATATTCAAGCCTAAAAGAATCAAACAATAGCTCCTATTTCAACCATCCATATGGTAAACCCATGGTGCTCCTTCTCTACTGTCATGAGGACAAAATGAGCTAAAAAACATGTGGAAGCAACTTCACTCTGCTATTGCACCTCCATAATCTAGGAAGCAAAACACCTTCTTCATGAGATGCAATAAAGTGAATTTTTTTCTACAGGATTTGGTACTTCTATTTTCAAATCCCTCTTACTAACTTTCGTCTCTATGACTGAAATACTTTCTGTATCACCTACTTGTAGACGTCAAAATAAGTGATCATGTGCACAAAATATTGGCATGTATACTAAGCATGCTATCATCGTGTAAGTCATGAGAATGAAATCACAATGGTGTAATTGAGAGTCCTAAATGGTTTGCCAACATATCGTGTCAATAGTCACCACATGAATGATACTTTTAATTGAAGAAAAACCAAGAATTTTATGTACTTAAATGACGATTCTGGCACAACTATAACTACTGGCTCAACTTTATTTGCATATTTTCCATCACTTTGAATTAACCACAAATATGTAGCAAGCGAATGTAGGTTTGATCACTGTCAAAAAATTTTGATTTTCATTGAATATGGTCACTGGTCGGATCATAAAATGTTGATGTTTTACATACTTCAAAATAGTTATTACAAGCTGATCTAACAGGAAGAGTGAATCCTCTATAATATATTTAAGGAGCACCCCTCTCCTCCTAGATGAGGGATAACATGTTGTAATATCCCTAGTTTATTTCTTTTATTAAAAAATTAAACAGTAGCAAAGGGTCAAGTGGATCTAAGGGAAAAAAAAAAAAATTCGACATATTTTATTATTTAAATTTAATAAAATGGAAATGGAATTAATTATGCAAGGACTAGAGTATAATTAGAGATCAGGAGTCAAAGTACATGAGGATGGATATGGTTCTAAATACTTTCCCAGTTCTCCAAAAATACTTGTAGAAAGTAAATTAAATATGGATTATTAGATTGGAGATAAAAATCTAAAAAGATACCCTAGTAAAGAGGAAATTAACAGGGAAGAGGTGGAGTAAAACTAGAATGAGGAAAGATCTAGTTTTAAAGTAATTTTGTGGAAAAAAAAAAGGAAAGCCTAGGCAAAAAGAAAAACAACATCCTGATTAACTGGACACAGTTATGGAAACAAGTTGATGGGAACGTAGGCTTAAATACACTAATTCTGGGTAGACAAGAGTTTGTCTACTACTGGAAGGAATTGACATCTTCTCAGGGGGAGCTGTGGAGATAGAGCTCATAGGTTGGGTGGAAAATAGTCTACCATAATTGGTATGCACAACTTAATTCAATTTTTCTTGATTTTGTGTTATTATATTGAAGTTAAAAATGGTGTTGAGGCATATAGTTAGATTTATCAAGGAGTATATTATGTGTATGTAAATAATGGAATACTTTCTATTAGTTGTAAATTGTTTAGATCTATTCCTTTAACAAAACCTACTATAATAAATATAGTGTAGTCCTGTAGTGTTGCACAGATAATCTTAATAAGGGAACCAAACTCAAAATGTCTAAACCTATGAATTAGGTCTAAATCTACAGTTAGGTGAATTATTTCAAATATTACATGCAGTAAGTAAATATTATGAACTTATTCAACTAACTATGAAAATATATTAAAAACCATAATACAGAATGAATTATGAAATAAATTATGTTCTAATATTTAGCCTGGACATAGAAAATTAAAATCATATATTCTACTATAGTATAATTAGAAGATTTTGAATTTATGCATAAGTCTTAGTATTCTATCATAATTGAGAAAAGTTCACATAGAACACAACATATGCTGAATAGAAAACATAATTTAAATTCTAGAAATAGAGTATACTATAATATACCGAATTAAAATAAGTCGGGATAATTATATACATATACACGTAGTGTTAAAGTAATTATTGTCCAAAAATTTATACAAATTTGGGATTCTATCCCATAAATTATAACTACATAATCACTGTGAAATTTGTTCAAATTTCTACTAAAAGAAGTTGCCAAGGAAGTTGTTCGACCAACCTCTACAATGAAATCCAAATTATTATATCACTGTATGACATATATACTCATAACCATGTTGTAAAGTGAAACATGATGGTAGAGTGTACCTGAACATCAAAGAAATAATAGAAATTAGTAAAAGTACTTAAACGTAGCACAATAGTGAATATTGAGAGAATTGGTATGAGTAATAAAATAATTAAATTATTACCTCGTTGATTGAAATAGAGTTAGGAAGTAACTCTGCATAAAAAATAAATTTGAATATAAATTAAATTGGGAATTCATAGAAATATAGTTGCGTGAGAGACTATTTCCTAAATAGAGGAAGTTAATTACCTGAGATTTCCTCAGCAGAATACTGCACCAATGATGAGGGACTCAGAAAAAGTGAGGACCCTATACAAATTGGGACAGTTAAAATTAGACCCTCCCTATACAATAAATATTATTAAAATAGATATATAAGTACATTATAGGTCAGCAACCATTATTAAGGTATTTTGAAAAAATAGCATTTGCATTCCTCATAATAAGAGGATGTAGATATAAAAACATCGAAATTAAATTAATAGATTAGATAAATTTTGATAGGAGTTATGGAAATTGCGTAGTGTCCCTTATTAGTGATATAGCTTTGATGACACTTAGAGATGGTGATTTTGATATAATATTATGTATGAAAGACTTATGTACATGCTTATATGCTATGACCTGGTTTGGGTCACTTGGTTGTTGTGTGCTTATGATAATATCATATGGTTGCGTGCACAAGGGATTGATTTAGGTTAAGAGAATATTAGCGATGTTTTCTAATTTGGCATCCTATTTTGGAAATAGGTGTACAATGTGAATGGTGATTTAGAATTGAGACACAGATCCATGGACAATCATAGTTATGTGGAACATATGGTTAATTATGATTTATGGATGATACATGAGTTGTATGATTATATGTACATAATCTCGTACTAAGAATGATGTGGCGAGGGGACTTGGTCATTTCCAACGGGGATGCTCAAGTTATGAATGAATGTCTGAGAAGTCATTTCTCCAAAACCAAAATGCAGCTATGGAAGTCATGCACAATATTTGGTAAAATTTGAATAAGTCTAATTATGAAATTCATTTGATTTATTTGCATCAATGAGATTGTGATGTGTGCGAGGTCTTGGAGAGAGATACCTGTGAACCATCGGATGGGTAGAAAGCTCTCACAATCGGTACCTTAAGGGTGAACGCCGGAATTTCAAAGAGAATAGATGAGAAGCCATGGAAATTAGGGCGTGGAGTCTAAATCCATGAATATATAAAGACGTGGAGTCTTGGATATATGATAAAAAGGATTAGGACGCGGAGTCCTAAATCCATGAAATATAAAAGACGTGGAGTCTTGAATATATAAGGAAATGTTTGGGGCGCGAGTCACTGAATATTTGAAAAGATCAAGGTGTGGAATCTTGGATCTTTAGACTAGATCGAGGGCGCGAGTCCTCAATCTACTAAGGACACAAAGATGCATACAATAGGGGTGTGGAATCCCTGTGCTCTAGGAAGAAAAAGTACCACCACTCATGGGCAACTCGTAGATGAATTTCCTTAATAATCTAATTCCTAACAATTTTGGAGTGACTTTCTAAAAATAGAAAGTCATATGTCTACTCACATTTCAAGTATGACTTTCCAAAAATAGTAAATCACCTCCAATCAGTGGGTAAACATGTATACTTCAAGAGAAAATCACTTAAATTATGATTAATCAATTTTAATAGTTCAATCTCGACTTAATCACTCAATATTATTATTATCTTTTATGAGACTATGATATTATTATTAAAAGGAAATTATATCTCCTGCAATCGCTTACTACCTCTCTCCTTCACTGACTCTCTTGTAGCTCTATGTAACTCTCTCTATTTTTAAATATTACATTACACTCTCTTTTGTGCACTCATCGAGAATGGCATATTCCTCTTACACTCATTAAATATATGTCATAAAATATTCTTACACTCATTAAATATGTGTCATAAAATATTTCTCTTACACTCACTTTAATGCATATGTTACACTCTCCTTAAATAAGGCATGCATACCTCTCCTTAATGGCATAAGTTACACTCCTCTAAAAGGAATACAATGCATGCATATTACTCCTCCTTTATGACAAGAATTGGTTGCTCATCCTATATATGAGTCTCATGTATTCTCATTTGGGAGGAGGAGGTAATGCCAAGAGTGGAAGAGACTTGAGGAATATTGTGAGAGGGAGAGCATCCAATTACTTCCAAAACAAAAATCTGAATTTCTTACTAATCTACTAAGTATCTATTGAGGTTGAACATGAGTGGTATTTAGAGGAAGTGAAAACTATCTTCCTTAGTTTTCCTTGCATATCTCTCTCTCTTTGTTGTATTTTTAGTGTTGTTTGTGAGCTTTTTACGAGCTCGGGGGTTCACGAGGGGAGGAGTTCTCCCTGGATATGGGTCAGGGTGGAAAACCGGATGGTTCAAATGAGTTGGTTAAGGGATCAGAAGGTGGATCATATTCTCGACGATTGGAGCTGAATATGTGTCTGGGTATAATTTCCATTATCCTAAAATTATAGTATATATTTAGCATAAAATAAAAGGTAGACATTTTAAATTGTTGTAAGCATCTAATTTTGGTTTAGAGCTTATATTTATCTAAAATATTATTGATTAGTTAAAAATGAAGACTAGATCAATCTATATGTATGCATGTTTAGATCTCAATATTGGAGTTATTATTGGTATATAGTTTATGGAAATTTTACTAATCTTGGTATTGTAGCATTTGAAAAGGAAAGCCAAATATTGTTGAAGGTAATTTCAATAAATAAATTCCAAAGGACTTGGGTAAGTATTTCATGATTTATGGTTATGTTTCAAGTAATTAATAGAATGCATGTTTTATAAATGGTTTTAGGATAGTTTGCAAAGTGTTTGACAAAATCTGTGAATGAGTAATGTTATAAATTTATTTATGCACGAATAAGTCCTAACTTGCAGAAGTAAGAAAATGGACATGTACCCAAAATATACTAGGAGGAATTACAAAATCAACCCTTAAAAGAAAATGCAAAAATAATGGCAACTAAAGTATAGTTTGGAAGATCAAATGCTTAAGGTAGGTTGGAGATAAATTTTAGTTATGGCTTATGTTTCATATTCTTCAATGTTTTGTTATTCAAGTTGTTGTAATAGTACTATCAGAATTTTGATAGAAAGCTTTAATGGCTATAGCATTCAGGGCTTCCATGTGTTTTTAAATTGTAGCAATTGGTGCAAAAAGCTTGTCACTCATGTCAAATGAACTAGCTTGTGGGTGGTAAAATGTTTCAAAAACTCATATGGTGGATTTAGAAATGTGTGATTTCAATGAGCATATATTAGTAGCATAACTCTAGGTTGTTTTTCCTCATGTAGAGGTGTAGATGTAAGTTTTCATTCCATATGTTTGACAAAAGTCATAAATGAAACATTTAGGCTATAAATTTTGTTGTTTTAAAGAATATCATTTCTGGGCGTCCCTGTTGCGGTTCAAATCCACTTCAGGGGGTATCCGTACCAATAGACCATTTCACCCCAACTTTGATTTCAAAAATCAAGGTTTCGGACATCAATTCCCAAATCTGCTCTGTTTTGCAGATTTGTTGTTGCATGTAGAACCGCCTGTTATTTTGTTTTGCTGTTTGGTTCTTTTTATATTGGAACTGCCTGATAATTTATAGTGATGAATATGATATAGGCTAACCACTTGGAAATGGTTTTTAAAGTATAAATAGTTAATAATTTGAAAATTTAAATAACTTTATGGCAACTTGTTTTATGACTGCCAACTATTTGTCAAAATTCCTCAATGGCTGTACCTTACAATATTGTGAGCTATGTTTGAAATTTCTAAATACTTATATTCATTGTTATAGCTTCAACAATGAATATCGCTGATAGTCTACTAATATCTTAAGTTCAATTATTGACACTGCTTACAAAAAAATAGAGAAGTCATGCAACTTTGGATTCATGTTAGCTAATTATTGTGAAAACACCTTAAAGTGATAATGGTTGTAAGTGTTTGACGAAATGCCTCAATGGTTGTACATTTCATGCTTGTAAATTAGTTTTCATAATGTTCACTGGTTGCATCTAATTACGTTTATGAACCGTCCATAAAACAAAAGGCTTAAGTTAATTTAAGATTTGCAATCAAGGTATCCTAGTATAATAACTCATTGAGTTAAAGGGTCTTGCTGAAAATTCAAAATTGTAGTAAGTAATTTGTTGAAATATCAGCTCACATATGAATTCCTAATTATGGGATGCCAACTCTATATAATTTAAATTATCCTTTTAAGAAAATAATTCATAAGCATGTTATTAGTCACTCTTGAACACATTTAATTACAATAGAATTAGCAATTAGCTTATTGTAAATTGTGGTTCATAAAGATTGACATTTATTCATCCCACTAAATCATTTATATTTTAAGGGTGATTTTAGTCTTGAGAAGCAAGTATTATGGTTGTATTTTTTTGGATCTTGATAAACCTTGAACTTTGTAGCTTTGAAGATAAGTTGGAAGAAGTTAGGGTGTAGTGTAAAGGACACCAATAACTTCTATATATAAAAATAAATAAATAAATAATAAATAAATAAATAAAATAATAAATAAATAAATAAATAAATAAATAAAAATATCGCATTTTGATTTAATATTTCTCTATAATAATTATGGTAGGTAAGGTGGGACCTTACATATGGTATCGGAGCCAAGTTACAACACTAGGCCTAATGGGCCAACATGCTTATTTGTAGATGTATGAATGTTGATTTTGCATGCAAGTTGAGTTCTTGTATATCTTGACTTGGAAGCATATTGGTTGCATAGAGGATATTATTATCATTATGTCATTTAGCGACTCATGAAAAAAAAAAAATTCCCTTATATTCCTTTATATTTTGTTAAGACACATTATCAACAATATGTTAAAATGCTTAAAGACATGCTGGGAAAGGATGTGCTTGAGAAAGTTGGGGTTAAACCCAAGTATGTGAATGACTTGATTTTCAATCAATGAGTGAGATAGGTGGAGTGAATGCATGGTTTAATATATTTTTAGTGCATCATTTTCAATGTGATATGGGCTTAGTAGCCATGTTTACTTGCTGAAATCGTATCTACCAAGAAGAATATTGGCTTAATCTAGACTATAGTGTGATGACCTTGGTGTGTATGCTTTGGGAATGAGTATGAAGTGAGTGGCTGAGATTAAGTTAACTTAATGATTGAGTTCATCATGATAATTTTGATTTGACACTTACCTACACTAAGGAAACTTAACTAAAAGCTACCTTAGAAAGATGTCACTGCTTCATGAATGTAAATTCCAAGAGTAATGTATGTGTATTAATTAGATGTGTTAAAATATGATTTTGGAATACATTCTTAATTCTTAATGAGTAAAGAATGAAATTTCTCACGATTTATTTGACATGATTTTGTGTATTTTGGGTTGACATTAGGCATCAAATAAATTTAAATTACTCAAATGCTAGGTTGAGGTATGAACTTCATAATAAACAAGAGGCTTAAATGATTGGTGCATGATGGGTTGTGGAAGCCATTTTAAGGAACACTTGAATGTTATGTTTTCCTTAAGCTAATGTATGGGTGTGGAATCCATACTAGCATATATCTTTGAGAAAATGTATGGGTGTGGAATCCATACTAACATATATCTATGATCTAATGTATAGGTGTGGAAACCATACTAGCATATATCTATGAGAAAATGTATGGGTGTGGAATCCATACTAGTATATATCTATGAGATAAGTAATGAGGTAAGGTATGGGTGTGGAATCCAAAGTAAAATATATCTATGGGCTAAGTAATTCTTCTAGTTAGAATATTTTGATGGAATCTGATATTCACGATTAAGGAATGATTATGTGTAATTAAAGTTAAATGGATAGAGATTTGTAACACAAATTTGCTTGAGCTTTAAATCTGTTAATGAAGATACTAAGATTGGTATACTAAACACCATTAGGTGGTTTAGAATGTTTGGAATAATTGATTTTGATATATGGAAGTGTGAACTAGATATCTATCCTCTAGTATTGTAATCCTTTTGTATGTATTGAATTTAGGTAGAATTAAAATTACTTTCAAATTCTTGAAATGTAGAAAAAGATTATTGTGATAAGTTGATGAAATAACTTTTCTATTGGCTTAAGACAAATTAGGTCTAGGAAAGCCATAATAGTCTCTTTAATGATTTTATCAGTTGAATATTAGTTGCATTCTATTTAACCAAATTAAATTATGAGGATTGAACTCATGTATTGCTCTAAGCTATTGTTAGTTTGGCGATCGCGTCAAAATTCATATTGTTTATAAACTATGAAGAGAATAACATGTTTAGAAGGTAAATATTTTATGTGATGAGAACTTGTTTTACTTGAAATTAAAGAAAAAAAAGAAAAAAAAAGGCATGTAATTAATGAAAAGCTTAGTTGAGTTCTTGTTTTACAAGAATATGTGCTTGTGATATTTTTTGAGGGAGAAATTGAAGGAGAGTGAGATCACATTTTGATGAATTGTAATTCTTGCATGATTTAGAAGCCTAAGATGAGTGTATTGTATGTGGAATGGAAGAGATTGTTGGATTTAGGAATTTTTTGTTGGGATGTATAGTTGTTTGAGTATTTATTAGTCCTACAAAATGTTGTAATAATTTGAGAGGGTGGTAATTATCCTTAGAAAAAAAAAAGGGGTCTAACTTTAGGCTAGAAATTCCCTTGTGATAGTCTAAATCTTATGTAAATTTAACAAGATTCGTCACATTTTGAGAAATGTATGGTTTTCATAGCTTGTTGTTGTGTATGTATTAATAGTAAGGAATAAGATATGAAATCAAATAATTTGATTAATTACTGAATATAAATCATGATTGATTTCATAGTTGGAAAACAAATTGACATAAAGTTATCAAGGTTACCATATTTGCATAATTATGAGATTTGTTCTTGATTAAAAGTCATTTTCAAAAAGATATCATTCATCTGCTTTTAGATGAAGATCTTCTAATAGATGCATTTCATAATTGATTCTCAAGTTAGAGAAGTGAATAATAATGAAGATTATGCAAACTAAATGTATGATCTATAATACATAAGTGGGTCAATGAGGAATGTATTTAACCTTAGGTTTTTAGTTTTAATAAAAAAAATAAAAAAAAATAAAAAAATTGGTGCCTTGAACCTCATATTGTATTTTTGCCTAAAGAGTAAACGTTTGGTAAAAATTAAAGATAAATCCTAGATATTTCAATTGCAAGGATGTCTTATGGAATGAAAAGAGGAAAATTGGATTGAAAAGACATAAAGCAAGTAGGATGTAAGAGTGTGTTTTATATATAACATCATGTTTTGTCGGGTAAGAGTGGGTTTTATATATAACATCATGTTTTGTTGCATAATTTCACTCACAATTGTATGTGGATTATTTTATGCCAATTTAACTGTGATATGGTATGGACCATCATTGTTCTGTGTACAAACAATGTGTGTTCTATTTAGAGCTTGGAAAGCTCAACATCCTACAGAAACAAGAAGATGACACATGTGGGATTCATATAGACTATGAGAAAGAAGAACATGTAGAATATAAAATTATTATAGATAAATTAAGTATATATCATATCAATTACATACAATAGTATTTTTATATGGTACTCTAAATTGTATGGTTGGTTTTGATATAGAAATATTTGGTATTCTATATCAACACATGTCTAAAATGGCGTGGATATATTTTCTACTTGATTAAGAATGGTATGTTTAGTTTTCATGGAGTTGCTTCCAAACTATGGATTGGCATGAAGGAAAAAAATATATATATATCAAATACATAAGGTTAACAACTTATTGATAGGAGAATCTAAAAGAACTAAGTATCTTATGACCGTAGGAAAAACTTCGGGCCAAGTTTAGCCCAAGAGGGGGAGTATGTAGTGTCCCTTATTAGTGAGATAGCTTTGATGACACTTAGAGATGGTGATTTTGATATAATATTATGTATAAAAGACTTATGTACATGCTTATATGCTATGACCTGGTTTGGGTCACTTGGTTGTTGTGTGCTTATGATAATATCTATGGTTGCGTGCACAAGGATTGATTTTGGTTAAGAGAATATTAGCGATGTTTTCTCATTTGGTATCCTATTTTGGACATAGGTGTACGATGTGAATGGTGATTTAGAATTGAGACACAGATCCATGGACGATCATAGTTATGTGGAACATATGGTTAATTATGATTTATGGATGATACATGATTTGTATGATTATATGTGCATAATCTCTTACTAAGCATGATGTGGCAGGGGAATTGGTCATTGCCAACAGGGATGCTCAAGTTATAAATGACTGCGGAAGTCATTTCTCCATAACCAAAATGATTGTGGAAGTCATGCACAATATTTGGTAAAATTTGAATAAGTTAATTATGAAATTCATTTGATTGATTTGATCATTGAGATTGTGATGTGTGCAGGTCTTGGAAGAAGACCTTACCAACGAACCATCATATGGGTAAAAGCTCACAATCAGTACCTTAAGGTGAAACACAGAGTTTCAAAGAAGAATAGATGAGAAGCCATAGAAATTAGGGCGCAGAGTCCTAAATCCATGAAATATAAAGACTTGGAGTCTTGGATATATGATAAAAGGATTAGGACGCGGAGTCTTAAATCCATGAAATATAAAGACGCAGAGTCTTGAATCTATAAGGAAGTGTTTGGGGCGCGGAGTCCTAAATATTTAAAAAGATCAAGGTGTGGAATCTTGGATCTTTAGAGTAGATCAGGGCGCGGAGTCCTCAATCTACTAAGACATGAAGATGCATACAATAGGGGTGTGGAATCCCTATTATCCGGAAGAAAAATACCACTCATGGGCAACTCGTAGATGAATTTCCTTAATAATCTAATTCCTAACAATTTTGGAGTGACTTTCTAAAAATAGAAAGTCATGTCTACCATTTCAAGTATGATTTTCCAAAAATAGTAAATCACCTCCAATCAATGGGTAAACAAGTATACTTCAAGGAAAATCACTTAAATTATGATTAATCAATTGTAATAGTTCAATCTCGACTTAATCCTCAATATTATTAATATTATTAATATTATTATCTTTGATGAGACTATGATATTATTATTAAAAGGAAATTATATCTCCTCAATCACTTCACACCTCTCTCCTTCATGACTCTCATGGCTCTATGTAACTCTCTCTATTTTAAATATTACATTACACTCTCTTTTATGCACTCATTAAGGAGTGGCATATTCCTCTTACACTCATTAAATATATGTCATAAAATATTCTTATACTCATTAAATATGTGTCATAAAATATTCCTCTTACACTCACTTTAATGCATATGTTACACTCTCCTTAAATAAGGCATGCATACCTCTCCTTAATGGCATAAGTTACACTCCTCTAAAAGGAATACAATGCATGCATATTACTCCTTTATAACAAGAGATTGTTGCTCCTCCTATATATGAGTCTCATGTATTCTCATTTAGGGAGAGAGGAGGGGTAATGCCAAGAGTGGAAGAGACTTGAGGAATATTGTGAGAGGGAGAGATATGGAGAGTATCCAATTACTTCCAAAACAAATCTGAATTTCTTACTAATCTACTAAGTATCTATTGAGGTTGAACATGAGTGGTATTTAGAGGAAGTGAAAACTATTTTCCTTAGTTTTCCTTGCATCTCTCTCTCTCTACTGCTGTATTTTGGTACTGTTTGTGAGCTTTTACTATTCTTACACTCATTAAATATGTGTCATAAAATATTCCTCTTACACTCACTTTAATGCATATGTTACACTCTCCTTAAATAAGGCATGCATACCTCTCCTTAATGGCATAAGTTACACTCCTCAAAAAGGAATACAATGTATGCATATTACTCCTTTATGACAAGAGATTGTTGCTCCTCCTATATATGAGTCTCATGTATTCTCATTTAGGAGAGAGAGGGGGGTAATGCCAAGAGTGGAAGAGACTTGAGGAATATTGTGAGAGGGAGAGATATGGAGAGTATCCAATTACTTAAAACAAAAATCTGAATTTCTTACTAATCTACTAAGTATCTGTGAGGTTGAACATGAGTGGTATTTAGAGAAGTGAAAACTACCTTCTTTAGTTTTCCTTGCATCTCTCTCTCTATTGTATTTTGGTCTTGTTTGAGCTTTTCGGCTCGGGGGTTCCGAGGGGGAGGTTTTCCTACTGAATGTAGTTGGGGGGGCTTCGGATGGTTCAAATGAGTTGGTTAAGGGATCGAAGGTGGATCATATTCTCAACGATTGGAGCTGAATATCTCTTCAGGTATAATTTCCATTGTCCTAAAATTATAGTATATATTTAGCATAAAATAAAAGGTAGACCTTTAAATTGTTGTAAGCATCTAATTTTGGTTTAGGTTTATGTTATCTAAAATATTATTGATTAGTTAAAAATGAAGACTAGATCAATCTATATGTATGGATGTTTAGATCTCAATATTGGAGTTATTATTGGTATAGTTTATGGTACTAATCTTGGTATTGTGGCATTTGAGAAAGGAAAGCCAAATATTGTTGAAGGTAATTTCAATAAATAAATTCCAAAGGACTTGGGTAAGTATTTCACGATTTATGGTTCTGTTTCAAGTAATTAATAGATGCATGTTTTATAAATGGTTTTAGGATAGTTTGCAAAGTGTTTGACAAAATCTGTGAATGAGTAATGTTATCAATTTATTTATGCATGAATAAGTGCTAACTTGCAGCTTACATCAGAAGTAAGAAAATGGACGTGTATCCAAAATATACTTGGAGGAATTACAGAATCAACCCTTAAAATAAAATGCAAAAACAATGGCAACTAAAATATAGTTTGGAAGATCAAATGCTTGAGGTAAGTTGGAGATAAATTTCAGTTATGGCTTATGTTTCATATTCTTATTAATAATTCAATGTTTTGTTATTCAAGTCGTTGTAATAGTACTATCAGAATTTTGATAGAAAGCCTTAATGGCTGTAGCATTCACGGTTGCCATGTGTTTGTCAAATTGTAACAATTTGTTAAAAAAGCTTGTCAAATCATATGAATTAGTTTGTGGATGGTAAAATGTTTTAAGGACTCATATGGTGGATTTAGAAATGTGTGATTTCAATGAGCATATCTTAGTAGCATAAATTTGGGTTGTTTTTCCTCATGTAGAGGTGTAGTTGTAAGTTTTCATTCCATATGTTTGACAAAAGTCATAAATGAAGCATGTAGGCTATAAATTTTGTTGTTTTCAAGAATCGCATTTCTGGGCGTTTTGAATTCGATTCAGCCCAACATCAGGGGGTATCCGTGCCTAATGGTCATGTAACCCTTGATTTCATTCCAAAAAAATACTTTTCAGAACCCAGATCGGAAATCTGGGTGATTTGGCAGATTGCTGCTCTGAGTTATGTGCGCCTGTTGTTGAGTCTTTGCTGAAAAACTAAGATTATTTAGTCCATGTTTTAAGATGGAAACATCTACAGTTTAAATTCTGAATTTTATGAGATAAATATGTTGAAGAATAATCTTAAATTCATTGTTGCTAAGTATTTGAAAAAATGTCTCAATGACTTTTAATTGCGTGCTTGCAAAGTGTTTGTCATAAGGGTTGAATGAGTGTAGAGTGCATGTCTGCAAAGTGTTTGTCAAAAATCATGAATGGCTGTAGCTTTTGTGCATATAAATTGTTAGTGTAAAATTCTTAGTTACTCTTGTGTTTTTATGTTACTATAAATATTAAATAAACTATTTAATGGGTGTAGCTTCCTATGTCTGCGAGTTTTTGGTATGAATGTGAAAATGAATTTAATAATTTGCTGAAGTGTGACTAAGACAGTTGTTTCTTGTATTATCTAAAGCTTTCAAAATAAAAAGGGCCTTTTGTTGGAAACAATTTTATAGTGACTAATTCTTTAGGATTTTGATCAAATGAGTATTAGTGATTATGTGACATCTACTTCTCTATCTTACTGATGGTGGGTAAGGTGGGACCTTACATATGGTATCAGAGCCAGGTTACAACGCTAGGGCCTAATGGGCCAACATGCTTACTTGTAGGTTGATGATGTATGAATGTTGATTTTGCATGCGGGTTGAGTTCTTGTATATCTTGACTTGGAAGCATATTGGTTGCATAAAGGATATTATTATCATTATGTCATTTAGAAACTCATGAAATATATATATATTTCTGATATTCCTTTATATTTTTGTTAAGACATATTATCAACAATATGTTAAAATGCTTAAATACATGCTGGGAAAGGATGTGCTTGAGAAAGTTTGGGTTAAACCCAAGTATGTGAATGAATTGATTTTCAATCAATGAGTGAGATAAGTGGAGTGCATGCATGGTTTCATATATTTTTAATGCATCATTTTCAATGTGATATGGGCTTAGTAGCCATCTTTACTAGCTGAAAGCATATCTACCAAGAAGATATTGGCTTAATTTGGACTATAGTATGATGACCTTGGTGTGTATGCTTTGGGAATGAGTAACAAGTGTAAGGTTGAGATTCCATTAACTTGATGATTGAGGTCATCATGATAATCTTGAATCTTTTCATACCTACACTAAAATAAACTTAACTAAAATATACCTTGAAGGATGTCACTTTTAACTGTGAATGTAGATTCAAGAGTAATGTATGTGTATTAATTAGATGTGTTAAAATATGATTTGGGAATACATTCTTAATGAGTAAGAATGAAATTTCTCTGATTTCTTTGACACGATTTTGTGTATTTTGGGTTGACATTAGGCATCAAATAACTTTAAATTACTCAAATTCTAGGTTGAGGTATGACCTTCCTAATAAAAAAGAGGCTTAAATGATTGGTGCATGATGGGTTGTGGAAGCCATTTTAAGGAACACTTGAATGTTATGTTTTCCATAAGTTAATATATGGGTGTGGAATCCATACTAGCATATATCTATGAGAAAATGTATGGGTGTGGAATCCATAATAACATATATCTATGATCTAATGTATGGGTGTGGAAACCATACTAGCATATATCTATGAGAAAATGTATGGGTGTGGAATCCATACTAGTATATATCTATGAGATAAGTAATGAGGTAAGGTATGGGCGTGGAATCCAAAGTAAAATATATCTATGAGCTAATTAATTCTTCTAGTTAGAATATTTTGATGGAATCTTATATTCATGATTAAGGAATGATTATGTGTAATTAAAGTTAAATGGATAGAGATTTGTAACACAAATTTTCTTGAGCTTTAAATCCATTATTTTATTTTTATTACAAATGAAGATACTAATATTGGTATACTAAACACCATTAGGTGGTTTAGAATGTTTGGAATAATTGATTTTGATATATGGAAGTGTGAACTAGATATATATCCTCTAGTATTGTAATCCTTTTGTATGTATTGAATTTAGGTAGAATTAAAATGACTTTTAAATTCTTGAGATGTAGAAAAAGATTATTGTGATAAGTTGATTGGCTTAAGAGAAATTAGGTCTAGGAAAGCCATAATAGTCTCTCTAATGATTTTATCAGTTGAATATTGGTTGCATTCTATTTAACTAAATTAATTAGAGAAATTATGAGGATTGAACTCATGTATTGCTCTAAGCTATTGCTAGTTCGACGATCGCGTCAAAATTCATTTTTTTTTTTTAATTATGAAGAGAATAACATGTTTAGAAGGTAAATTTTTTATGTGGTGAGAACTTGTTTTATTTGAAATTAAAGAAAAAAAGAAAAAAAGCATGTGATTAATGAAAAGCTTAGTTGAGTTATTGTTTTACAAGAATATGTGCTTGTGATATTTTTTGAGGGAGAAATTGAAGGAGAGTGAGATCACATTTTTATGAATTATAATTCTTGCATGATTTAGAAGCCTAAGATGAGTGTATTGTATGTGGAATGGAAGAGATTGTTGGATTTAGGAATTTCTTTGTTGGGATGTATAGTTGTTTGAGTATTTATTAGTCCTACAAAATGTTGCAATAATTTGAGAGGGTGGTAATTATCCTTAAAAAAAAAGGGGGGGTCTAACTTTAGGCTAGAAATTCCCTTGTGATAGTCTAAATCTTAACAAGATTCATCACATTTTGAGAAATGTATGGTTTTCATATCTTGTTGTTGTGTATGTATTAATAGTAAGGAATAAGATATGAAATCAAATGATTTGATTAATTACTGAATATAAATCATGACTGATTTCATAGTTGGAAAACAAATTGACATAAAGTTATCAAGGTTACCATATTTTCATAATTGTGAGAGTTGTTATTGATTACAAGCCACTTTCAAAAATATATCATTAATATGATTTCAGATGAAGATCTTCTAATAGATTCATTTCATAATTGATTCTCAAGTTAGAGAAGTGAATAATAATGAAGATTATGCAAACTAAATGTATGATCTATAATACATAAGTGGGGCAATGAGGAATGTATTTAACCTTAGGTTTTTAGTTATAAAAATAAAAAAAAAATTGGTGCCTTGAACCTCAAATTTTATTTTTGCCTAAAGAGTAAACGTTTGGTAAAAACTAAAGATAAATCCTATATATTTCGATTGCAAGGATGTCTTATGGAATGAAAAGAGGAAAATTGGATTGAAAAGACATAAAGCAAGTAGGATGTAAGAGTGTGTTTTATATATAACGTCATGTTTTGTTGGGTAAGAGTGGGTTTTATATATAACATCGTGTTTTGCTGCATAATTTCACTCACAATTGTATGTGGATTATTTTATGCCAATTTGACTATGATATGGTATGGACCATCATTGTTGTGTGTACAACCAATGTGTGTTCTATTTATAGCTTGGAAAGCTCAACATCCTACAGAACCAAGAAGATGACACATGTGGGATTCATATAGACTATGAGAAAGAAGAACATGTAGAATATCAAATTATTATAGATAAATTAAGTATATATCATATCAATTACATACAATAGTATTTTTAAATGGTACTATAAATTGTATGGCTGGTTTTGATATAGAAATATTTGGTATTCTATATCAACACATGTCTAATATGGCGTGGATATATTTTTCTACTTGATTAAGAATGGTATGTTTAGTTTTCATGGAGTTGCTTCCAAACTATGGGTTGGCATATACATATATATATATATATATATCAAATACATAAAGTTAACAACTTATTGATAGGAGAATCTAAAAGAACTAAGTATCTTATGACCGTAGGAAAAACTTCGGGCCAAGTTTAGCCCAAGAAGGGGAGTATGTAGTGTCCCTTATTAGTGAGATAGCTTTGATGACACTTAGAGATGGTGATTTTGATACAATATTATGTATGAAAGACTTATGTACATGCTTATATGCTATGACCTGGTTTGGGTCACTTGGTTGTTGTGTGCTTATGATAATATCTATGGTTGCGTGCACTAGGATTGATTTTGGTTAAGAGAATATTAGCGATGTTTTCTCTTTTGGTATCCTATTTTGGACATAGGTGTATGACGTGAATGGTGATTTAGAATTGAGACACAGATCCATGGACGATCATGGTTATGTGGAACATATGGTTAATTATGATTTATGGATGATACATGATTTGTATGATTATATGTGCATAATCCCGTACTAAGCATGATGTGGCAGGGGACTTGGTCATTGCCAACAGGGATGCTCAAGTTATAAATGACTGCGGAAGTCATTTCTCCAAAACCAAAATGACTGTGGAAGTCATGCACAATATTTGGTAAAATTTGAATAAGTTAATTATGAAATTCATTTGATTGATTTGATCATTGAGATTGTGATATGTGCAGGTCTTGGAAGAAGACCTTACCAACGAACCATCAGATGCGTATAAGCTCACAATCAGTACCTTAAGGTGAAACGCAGAGTTTCAAAGCAGAATAGATGAGAAGCCATGGAAATTAGGGCGCGGAGTCCTAAATCCATGAAATATAAAGACGTGGAGTCTTGGATATATGATAAAAGGATTAGGACGCGGAGTCCTAAATCCATGAAATATAAAGACGTGGAGTCCTGAATATTTTTTTTTTAAAAAAAGATCAAGGTGTGGAATCTTGGATCTTTAGAGTAGATCAGGGCGCGGAGTCCTCAATCTACTAAGGCATAAAGATGCATACAATAGGGGTGTGGAATCCCTATTATCCGGAAGAAAAATACCACTCATGGGCAACTCGTAGATGAATTTCCTTAATAATCTAATTCCTAACAATTTTGGAGTGACTTTCTAAAAATAGAAAGTCATGTCTACCATTTCAAGTATGACTTTCCAAAAATAGTAAATCGCTTCCAATCAATGGGTAAACAAATATACTTGAAGGAAAATCACTTAAATTATGATTAATCAATTATAATAGTTCAATCTCGACTTAATCCTCAATATTATTAATATTATTAATATTATTATTATCTTTTATGAGACTATGATATTATTATTAAAAGGAAACTATATCTCCTCAATCATTTCACACCTCTCTCCTTCATGACTCTCATGGCTCTATGTAACTCTCTCTATTTTAAATATTACATTACACTCTCTTTTGTGCACTCATCAAGGAATGGCATATTCCTCTTACACTCATTAAACATATGTCATAAAATATTCTTACACTCATTAAATATGTGTCATAAAATATTCCTCTTACACTCACTTTAATGCATATGTTACACTCTCCTTAAATAAGGCATGCATACCTCTTCTTAATGGCATAAGTTACACTCCTCTCAAAGGAATACAATGCATGCATATTACTCCTTTATGACAAGAGATTGTTCCTCCTCCTATATATGAGTCTCATGTATTCTCATTTGGGGGGGCGGGGGGGGGGGGAATGCCAAGAGTGGAAGAGACTTGAGGAATATTGTGAGAGGGAGAGATATGGAGAGTGTCCAATTACTTCCAAAACAAATATGAATTTCTTACTAATCTACTAAGTATCTATTGAGGTTTAACATGAGTGGTATTTAGGAAATTGTGCTTCTTTAGTTTCTTGCATCTCTCTCTAGCGCTAGCTGTGACTTTGAGTGTTTGTGAGCTTCATGACTCGGGGTTCCAGGGGGAGGAGTTCTCCTTGGATATGGCTGGGTGGAAAACCGGATGGTTCAAATGAGTTGGTTAAGGGATCGAAGGTGGATCATATTCTCAACGATTGGAGCTGAATATCTCTTCAGGTATAATTTCCATTGTCCTAAAATTATAGTATATATTTAGCATAAAATAAAAGGTAGACCTTTAAATTGTTGTAAGCATCTAATTTTGGTTTAGGTTTATGTTATCTAAAATATTATTGATTAGTTAAAAATGAAGACTAGATCAATCTATATGTATGGATGTTTAGATCTCAATATTGGAGTTATTATTGGTATAGTTTATGGTACTAATCTTGGTATTGTGGCATTTGAGAAAGGAAAGCCAAATATTGTTGAAGGTAATTTCAATAAATAAATTCCAAAGGACTTGGGTAAGTATTTCACGATTTATGGTTCTGTTTCAAGTAATTAATAGATGCATGTTTTATAAATGGTTTTAGGATAGTTTGCAAAGTGTTTGACAAAATCTGTGAATGAGTAATGTTATCAATTTATTTATGCATGAATAAGTGCTAACTTGCAGCTTACATCAGAAGTAAGAAAATGGACGTGTATCCAAAATATACTTGGAGGAATTACAGAATCAACCCTTAAAATAAAATGCAAAAACAATGGCAACTAAAATATAGTTTGGAAGATCAAATGCTTGAGGTAAGTTGGAGATAAATTTCAGTTATGGCTTATGTTTCATATTCTTATTAATAATTCAATGTTTTGTTATTCAAGTCGTTGTAATAGTACTATCAGAATTTTGATAGAAAGCCTTAATGGCTGTAGCATTCACGGTTGCCATGTGTTTGTCAAATTGTAACAATTTGTTAAAAAAGCTTGTCAAATCATATGAATTAGTTTGTGGATGGTAAAATGTTTTAAGGACTCATATGGTGGATTTAGAAATGTGTGATTTCAATGAGCATATCTTAGTAGCATAAATTTGGGTTGTTTTTCCTCATGTAGAGGTGTAGTTGTAAGTTTTCATTCCATATGTTTGACAAAAGTCATAAATGAAGCATGTAGGCTATAAATTTTGTTGTTTTCAAGAATCGCATTTCTGGGCGTTTTGAATTCGATTCAGCCCAACATCAGGGGGTATCCGTGCCTAATGGTCATGTAACCCTTGATTTCATTCCAAAAAAATACTTTTCAGAACCCAGATCGGAAATCTGGGTGATTTGGCAGATTGCTGCTCTGAGTTATGTGCGCCTGTTGTTGAGTCTTTGCTGAAAAACTAAGATTATTTAGTCCATGTTTTAAGATGGAAACATCTACAGTTTAAATTCTGAATTTTATGAGATAAATATGTTGAAGAATAATCTTAAATTCATTGTTGCTAAGTATTTGAAAAAATGTCTCAATGACTTTTAATTGCGTGCTTGCAAAGTGTTTGTCATAAGGGTTGAATGAGTGTAGAGTGCATGTCTGCAAAGTGTTTGTCAAAAATCATGAATGGCTGTAGCTTTTGTGCATATAAATTGTTAGTGTAAAATTCTTAGTTACTCTTGTGTTTTTATGTTACTATAAATATTAAATAAACTATTTAATGGGTGTAGCTTCCTATGTCTGCGAGTTTTTGGTATGAATGTGAAAATGAATTTAATAATTTGCTGAAGTGTGACTAAGACAGTTGTTTCTTGTATTATCTAAAGCTTTCAAAATAAAAAGGGCCTTTTGTTGGAAACAATTTTATAGTGACTAATTCTTTAGGATTTTGATCAAATGAGTATTAGTGATTATGTGACATCTACTTCTCTATCTTACTGATGGTGGGTAAGGTGGGACCTTACATATGGTATCAGAGCCAGGTTACAACGCTAGGGCCTAATGGGCCAACATGCTTACTTGTAGGTTGATGATGTATGAATGTTGATTTTGCATGCGGGTTGAGTTCTTGTATATCTTGACTTGGAAGCATATTGGTTGCATAAAGGATATTATTATCATTATGTCATTTAGAAACTCATGAAATATATATATATTTCTGATATTCCTTTATATTTTTGTTAAGACATATTATCAACAATATGTTAAAATGCTTAAATACATGCTGGGAAAGGATGTGCTTGAGAAAGTTTGGGTTAAACCCAAGTATGTGAATGAATTGATTTTCAATCAATGAGTGAGATAAGTGGAGTGCATGCATGGTTTCATATATTTTTAATGCATCATTTTCAATGTGATATGGGCTTAGTAGCCATCTTTACTAGCTGAAAGCATATCTACCAAGAAGATATTGGCTTAATTTGGACTATAGTATGATGACCTTGGTGTGTATGCTTTGGGAATGAGTAACAAGTGTAAGGTTGAGATTCCATTAACTTGATGATTGAGGTCATCATGATAATCTTGAATCTTTTCATACCTACACTAAAATAAACTTAACTAAAATATACCTTGAAGGATGTCACTTTTAACTGTGAATGTAGATTCAAGAGTAATGTATGTGTATTAATTAGATGTGTTAAAATATGATTTGGGAATACATTCTTAATGAGTAAGAATGAAATTTCTCTGATTTCTTTGACACGATTTTGTGTATTTTGGGTTGACATTAGGCATCAAATAACTTTAAAATTGCTGATACCACTAGGTTGAAATTGCTGGAACTAATAAGCAAAACCGTAGTTGGTGCATGATGGGTTGTGGAAGCCATTTTAAGGAACACATGAAGGTTATGTTTTCCTCAAGTTATGTATCGGTGTGGAATCCATACTAGCATATATCTATAAGATGATGTATGGGTGTGGAATCCCGCCTGTGTAACATATATCTATGATCTAATATATATAGATAGTAATCACATACTAGCATATATCTATGAAAGAAAATGTATGGGTGTTGTGGAATCATACTAGTATATCTATGAGATAAATAATGAGGTAAGGTATGGGTGTGGAATCCAAGTAAAATATTTATATCATGAGCTAAGTAATAATTTTAGTTAGAATGTTGATGAATGATATTCATGATTAAAGAGATGATTTATGTGTAATTAAAGTTAAATGGATAGTTTGTAACACAATTTTGTAGACTTTAAATCCATTATTTTTATTATTACAGTTGAAGGTACTAAGATTGGTATACTAAAACCATTGGGTGGTTTAGAATGTTGCAGAATAGATGACGATATGGAAAATTTGTGAAATAGATATCTATCTCTGTGTGTAAATGTACATACATATATTGTTGTTTAGGTAGAACTAAAATGTCTTTCAAATTCTTTGAGAAATGTAGAAAAAAAATTATTGTGATAAGTTGATGAAATAACTTTTCTATTGGCTTAAGACAAATTAGGTCTAGGAAAGCCATAATAGTCTCTTTAATGATCTTATAAGTTGAATATTGGTTGCATTCTATTTAAACAAATTAATTATAGAAATTATGAGGATTGAACTCATGTATTTCTCTAAACTATTTTTAGTTAGGCGATCGCATCAAAATTCAAATTATTTATAAATTTTGAAGAGAATAACATGTTTAGAGGGTAAATATTTTATGTGGTGAGAACTTGTTTTATTTGAAAAAAAAAAAAAGCATGTGATTAATGAAAAGCTTAGTTGAGTTCTTGTTTTAAAAGAATATGTGCTTGTGATATTTTTTGAGGGGAAAATTGAAGGAGAGTGAGATCACATTTTGATTGATTCGGATTATTGGATGATGATTGTATTGTATGTGGAATGGGGGAGATTGTTTGATTTAGAAAATTTGTGTTGAAATGTATAGTTGTATGAGTATTTATTAGTCCTACAGAATGTTGTAATAATTTGAGAGGGTGGTAATTCTCCTTAAAGCAAAAGGGTTTAACTTTAGGCTAGAAATTCCCTTGTGATAGTCTAAATCTTATTTAAATTTGACAAGATTCATCACATTTTGAGAAATTTATGGTTTTCATAGTTTGTTGTTGTGTACGTATTAATAGTAAGGGATAAGACATGAAAGAAAATGAATTGATTAATTACTGAATAGAAATCATGAGCGATTTCATAGTTGGAAAACAAATTGACTTAGAGTTATTAAGGTAGATTCAATAATATAGATACCATATTTGCATAATTGTGAAGATTTGTTCTTGATTAAAAGTCATTTTCAAAAAGGTATCATTAATCTGCTTTCAGATGAAGATCTTCTAATAGATTCATTCATAATTGATTCTCAAGTTAGAGAAGTGACTAATAATGAAGATTATGGAAACAAAAATGAATGATCTATAATACATAAGTGGGTCAATGAGGAATGTATTTAACCTTAGGTTTTTAGTTTAAAAAAAAAAAAAAAAAAATTGTGCCTTGAACCTCAAATTGTATTTTTGCCTAAAGAGTAAACGTTTGGTAAAAACTAAAGATAAATCCTAGATATTTCGATTGCAAGGATGTCTTATGGAATGAAAAGAGGAAAATTGGATTGAAAAGACATAAAGCAAGTAGGATGTAAGAGTGTGTTTTATATATAATGTCATGTTTTGTTGGGTAAGAGTGGGTTTTATATATAACATCATGTTTTGTTGCATAATTTCACTCACAATTGTATGTGGATTATTTTATGCCAATTTGACTGTGATATGGTATGGACCATCATTGTTGTGTGTACAACCAATGTGTGTTCTTTTTATAGCTTGGAAAGCTCAACATCCTACAGAACCAAGAAGATGACACATGTGGGATTCATATAGACTATGAGAAAGAAGAACATGTAGAATATCAAATTATTATAGATAAATTAAGTATATATCATATCAATTACATACAATAGTATTTTTAAATGGTACTATAAATTGTATGGCTGGTTTTGATATAGAAATATTTGGTATTCTATATCAACACATGTCTAATATGGGGTGGATATATTTTTCTACTTGATTAAGAATGGTATGTTTAGTTTTCATGGAGTTGCTTCCAAACTATGGGTTGGCATATATATATATATATATATATATATATCAAATACATAAAGTTAACAACTTATTGATAGGAGAATCTAAAAGAACTAAGTATCTTATGACCGTAGGAAAAACTTCTGGCCAAGTTTAGCCCAAGAGGGGGAGTATGTAGTGTCCCTTATTAGTGAGATAGCTTTGATGACACTTAGAGATGGTGATTTTGATACAATATTATGTATGAAAGACTTATGTACATGCTTATATGCTATTTTTTTTTTGATCTTAGTTGTTATGTGTATGATAATATCTATGTGTGGTTCGTGCACTGGGATTCGTTTTGGTTAAGAGAATATTAGCGATGTTTTCTCTTTTGGTATCCTATTTTGGACATAGGTGTATGACATGAATGGTGATTTAGAATTGAGACACAGATCCATGGACAATCATGGTTATGTGGAACATATGGTTAATTATGATTTATTGATGATACATGATTTGTATGATTATATGTGCATAATCTCGTACTAGGCATGATGTGGCAGGGGACTTGGTCATTGCCAATAGGGATGCTCGAGTTATAAATGACTGCGGAAGTCATTTCTCCAAAACCAAAATGACTGTGGAAGTCATGCACAATATTTGGTAAAATTTGAATAAGTTAATTATGAAATTCATTTGATTGATTTGATCATTGAGATTGTTATGTGTGCAGGTCTTGGAAGAAGACCTTACCAACGAACCATCAGATGGGTATAAGCTCACAATCAGTACCTTGGAGTGTGCCGGAGTTTCAAGCGAATAGATGAGGAAGCCTTGATTAGGGCGCGGGTGCACAATCCATGAAATATCGACGTGGAGTCTTTGATGCCTTATGATGAGGATTAGGACGCGGGTCCTAAGTCCATGAAATATAAGAACGTGAGTCCGAATGTACACAAGTCAAGGTGTGGAATCTTGGATCTTTTCGTAGATCGAGAGCGCGGAGTCCTCAAAGTCTACTAAGGCATAAAGATGCATACAATAATAAAGCAAGGCATCCCTATTATCGGAAGAAATGAAAAATACCACTCTTGAGCCTTCCGTAGATGAATTTCCTTAATAATATAATTCCTAACAATTTTGGAGTGACTTTCTAAAAATAGAAAGTCATGTCTACCATTTCAAGTATGACTTTCCAAAAATAGTAAATCACCTCCAATCAATGGGTAAACAAGTATACTTCAAGGAAAATCACTTAAATTATGATTAATGAATTATAATAGTTCAATCTCGACTTAATCCTCAATATTATTAATATTATTAATAGTATTATTATCTTTTATGAGACTATGATATTATTATTAAAAGGAAATTATATCTCCTCAATCACTTCACACCTCTCTCCTTCATGACTCTCATGGCTCTAGGTAACTCTCTCTATTTTAAATATTACATTACACTCTCTTTTATGCACTCATCAAGGAATGGCATATTCCTCTTACACTCATTAAATATATGTCATAAATATTCTTACACTCATTAAATATGTGTCATAAAATATTCCTCTTACACTCACTTTAATGCATATGTTACACTCTCCTTAAATAAGGCATGCATACTTCTCCTTAATGGCATAAGTTACACTCCTCTAAAAGGAATACAATGCATGCATATTACTCCTCCTTTATGACAATAATTTGTTGCTCATCCTATATATGAGTCTCATGTATTCTCATTTTGGGAGGGAGGGAGGTAATGTCAAGAGTGGAAGAGACTTGAGGAATATTGTGAGAGGGAAAGATATGGAGAGTATCCAATTACTTCCAAAACAAAAATCTGAATTTCTTACTAATCTACTAAGTATCTAGTGAGGTTGAACATGAGTGGTATTTAGAGGAAGTGAAAACTATCTTCCTTAGTTTTCCTTGCATCTCTCTCTCTATTGCTATATTTTGGGTACGGTTTGTGAGCTTTTACAGCTCGGGGGTTCCAGGGGGAGGAGTTCTCCCTGGATATGGTTGGGTGGAAAACCGGATGGTTCAAATGAGTTGGTTAAGGGATCGAAGGTGGATCATATTCTCAACGATTGGAGCTAAATATCTCTTCAGGTATAATTTCCATTGTCCTAAAATTATAGTATAGATTTAGCATAAAATAAAAGGTAGACATTTAAATTGTTGTAAGCATCTAATTTTGGTTTAGGCTTATGTTATCTAAAATATTATTGATTAGTTAAAATGAAGACTAGATCAATCTATATGTATGGAGGTTTAGATCTCAATATTGGAGTTATTATTGGTGTAGTTTATGGTACTAATCTTGGTATTGTAGCATTTGAAAAAGGAAAGCCAAATATTGTTGAAGGTAATTGCAATAAATTTATTCCAAAGGACTTGGGTAAGTATTTCATGATTTATGGTTTTGTTTCAAATAATTAATAGATGCATGTTTTATAAATGGTTTTAGGATAGTTTGCAAAGTGTTTGACAAAATCTGTGAATGAGTAATGTTATCAATTTATTTATGCATGAATAAGGGCTAACTTGCAGCTTATATCGAAAGTAAGAAAATGGACATGTATCCAAAATATACTTGGAGGAATTACAGAATCAACCCTTAAAGGAAAATGCAAAAACAATGGATACTAAAATATAGTTTGGAAGATCAAAGGCTTGACGTAAGTTGGAGATAAATTTCAGTTATGGCTTATGTTTCATATTCTTATTAATAATTCAATGTTTTGTTATTCAAATTGTTGTAATAGTACTATCAGAATTTTGATAGAAAGCCTTGATGGCTGTAGCATTCAGGGCTGCCATGTGTTTGTCAAATTGTAACAATTGGTTCAAAAAGCTTGTCAAATCATATGAATTAGCTTGTGGATGGTAAAATGTTTTAAGGACTCATATGGAGGATTTAGAAATGTGCGATTTCAATGATCATATCTTAGTGGCATAACTTTGGGTTGTTTTTCCTCATTTAGAGGTGTAGTTGTAAGTTCTCATTCCATATGTTTGACAAAAGTCATAAATGAAGCATGTAGGCTATAAATTTTGTTGTTTTCAAGAATCGCGTTTCTGGGCGTTTTGAATTCGATTCAGGCCAACATCAGGGGGTATCCCTGCCTAATGGTCATGTAACCCCTGATTTCATTCCAAAAAAATACTTTTCAGAACCCAGCTCAGAAATCTGGGCGATTTGGTAGATTGCTGCTCTGAGTTATGTGCGCCTGTTGTTGAGTCTTTGATGAAAAACTAAGATCATTTAGTCTCTATTTTAAGATGGAAACATTTACAGTTTAAATTCTGAATTTTAGGAGATAAATATGTTGAAGAATAATCTTAAATTCATTGTTGCTAAGTATTTGAAAAAATGCCTCAATGACTTGTAATTGCGTGCTTGCGAAGTGTTTGTCAAAAGGGCTGAATGAGTGTAGAGTGAATGTCTGCAAAGTGTTTGTCAAAAATATTGAATGGCTGTAGCTTGTGTGCATATAAATTGTTAGTGTAAAATTCTTAGTTACTCTTGTGTTTTTATGTTACTATAAATTTTAAATAAACTATTTAATGGGTGTAGCTTCCTATGTCTGCAAGTTTTTGGTATGAATGTGAAAATGAATTTAATAATTTGTTGAAGTGTGACTAAGACAGTTGTTTCTTGTATTATCTAAAGCTTTCAAAATAAAAAGGGCCTTTGTTGGAAACAATTTTACGGTGACTAATTCTTTAGGATTTTGTACTGGCAGGTATTAGTGATTATATGTATCCCCTACTTCTCTATCTTCTTGCCGTTAATTCAGGTAAGGGTGGACCTTACACTTCTCTAGAAAGAATTTCACCTATTACCTCCTCCCCTAAAATACCAAGTGAAGGGGCTGATAGTAGCCCTAGTGAAGGACAAATAGGAGGCAACAGTCAGGAGGAAGATGAGACAGATAATGATGGACAAGGAGAGAGCGGTGAAGAAGAAGATGATGAAAATGAAGAAAATGATGAAGAGGAGGGAAGTAGCCATGAAGAAAGTAGTGGTTGCCATGAAGAAAGCAGCCATGATCATGAAGAAAGTAGTGATAGTCATGAGGAAAGAATTGAAAAAGAAGATGATGTAGATGAAGAAGAAAATGAAGGAGAGGAAGGTGGCCAAGAAGAAAGCAGCAATGGCCAAGAGTAGCAAGATAATGAAGGAGAAAACACAGATGAAACTAGTAATGGCAGCCACAAAAATAGCCTCAGTGAAAGCAGCCACAAGGATGAAAGCAGTGAACATGATGATGAGGAAGAGGATAACAATGATGAGGAAGAGGAAAACAGTGAAGAAGAATAGAGTGAAGAGGGAGAACATCCAGATGAGGAAGACAGCTATCTGAGTGCCCAAGATATTCCAAGAAAGAGTCATGACAGTCCAATAAAGATTCATGACATTCATGACAGCTATCATGACTGTCTTGACAAAATTCAGTCCGTAGAAGACAAAGAGAATCAGAGTGAGAAAGGTACAAAAAATGTAGAGCATATTGAAGGAAAAAATGATGGCAACATTTCCTTTGAGACTCCCATTATTTCCCCTTTCTCATGCACTTATCACAGAGGGAAAAGGGATGTGTTTGCTGCCTCTAAAAGGAAAAGGGCCATCTCCTCACAAAATACCAAAGAATTGGACAAAGGCAAAGAAAAAATGAAGAGTGTTGAGAAAAAGACACCAATCAAGAGGAGAAAAAGAATCAAAAAGGCTTCTCAAGGGCCTCTCTTTGTTGATCTAGACAATGATATTGAGGACCAAGGGATGAGTACAAAATTTCTCCTCTTAGAAAAGGATGCCTAGCTTCAAGAATGGGAAAAGGACTTTGAAAGGGCACAAAGGGTCATCTACTATTATAAACAGGAGCACAAAGATTTCAAAGAGGTGAAGAGGGGCCTTGCCTTGCAGAAACAAATGGTCAAACACTATGCAAGGAAGAGCATGCTTACTAATGCCAAATTGAAGCAAGCCCTCCTAGAGCTAGAAGAGCTAAAAAGGCCCAAAGTGCATGACATCCTTGGGATCTTGGCTGATGCTTCTTAGCAGGTGTCTAAAACCCCTTGAGGGGTCTACACACCAATTTTGAAGAAAATACAGAAACTTTTTGTTTTTTCCAAATTTTGGCCCCTAGGAGCGCAGCACCCTAGGCGTTATGCTCTTTTTTGGGGCATCCTCAGCTTCTAAAGTTTACATTTTTGGGTTTTTCATGTCACCAGAAGTCTACCCACAAAATTTCAAGTCAATTGGAGCATTTTTTCCCCCTCAAAAGGTCAAAAAACACCTCAAAAATGACCTTTCTGCCTCCTTTTTAGGCCTGGCACTTCTCGCTAAGAAGTCATGGGAGATTGGATTTTTGAGTAGGTAAATGGCATCCATTCAGCACAACTCAAGTATTTCTGGAAATTATACTCTTCAAGCTTTCCAACAAGCCATCACGGGGCCAAATCCGATGCCGAGAAGGGGTCCAAAACTCAGCTGCAACAAACCCCATTTTCTGCTGATATGGCACTATGCACAGAGACAACTTTTGGCCAAAAAGTCAACAAAAGACATTAATTAATGGAAAATTGGTTTTTTAATATTTTCTTGGGAAAATCACTCCTGGTTTGATTTGGGAGTTATGTTTTGAAAATTTTCATTTATTATCTTATCTCTTATGTGTCTTGGGCCTTGCATGGTCATTAAGCACATTTATGACATTTATGGCTAAATTAGGGTTTCTGGAAGCCTCTTAGCATTTTCACCTCCTCATTTGCTCCATAAATAGAGCATGAGGGTCTTATGTATTTGGTTGGATTTTGATGACTTTTTTGAAGCAAATACATAGTCTCTTGGAGTTTTTTGATAACAATTTGATGTCTTGGAGCTCATGCATGCCCTAGTTTGCTTGTTGATGGATATAGACTATTTGCAGGATCCATAAGCTTGGTTGATGGCGAAGTTTTATTATGTTCATGTTTTCTAGTTTTCCATTATGTTTTCCATATTGCTATTTTGCATTAGGACAAAAAATTTAGATTAAGAAATGTTTTCTGATGGCACCTTAATTCTGTTTGTCCCTCACTGCCTCAATGTTTTCTTCTGTTGAAATATGTTAGGGAATTCATCTCTTGCTCCCTAAGAAGTTCTTGGCTTATCCATTTCTTGAATGGTTTAGATCAGTTAGTGTCAAGTATAATTTATGGCTAGCCCTGCATATTGTTGCCACTGAAATACTCTGTTTTGGGAATCAACTCTTTAAAGTAGCTTTGCCTAGGTTTGTCAAAGAAGTTTGTTTGAATCATGCTCTTTACATTTACTTAGCTAAATTTGTTTCAAAGAACCTTCACAGCTGTAACTTTGGTTGTTCATAGTTTTCTCTTCTTCTATGGTTATAACTACTTGTGCATCTTAAATTTTTTTCTACTCTTGATAATGAAATCTACGAAAGTTAAATAAGTGTCTTACCTTTCTATAATTTCATTTGAATGTTTGTATTGGATAATCATCTATGTTCAGTTTGAAATCAAATGGATTAGGTTTCACTTATGCCTTTGATTCTCTTTCCATGCTTATGTTTTTTCTAACTCCCTTATTCTAAAAAGTTATTAAGGATTTGGTTCTGCCCTTCACTAGCTTTTATTCTCAAGTTTAATGTTCATCTCATCATCCGCCACAACCTCAAAGACCTACCAACCAAGTTAAAATTGCCCTGCAAATGCTCTTGAAACCATTGATGAACTCATCATGACCTTGTTAGACTCCATTTCCCAATGAATTAAACAATCTTCCATGTTTTCTATCTAAATCCATCTGAGCATCATACCCAACCAAAAACAATCAAAATACCCTGCACTTAACATCTAGCCTAAAATCAACCCTAAACAGCAAATAAGTTCACATCTTTGCACCTACTAGAGAGATCTCTCTCCGAATCTAGGAAGGCTAGGTCCTTGGATTCCAAAGCTTGGTTTGACATTACCCTGTCCATTTGTATCTCAATCAATCTAGAAAATTATAGGGAGCTAACAAACTGGCGATCACGATGGGATTGAGTTTATAGTAGCCTGAAAAACTCTTATAGACTCATATACATCCCTAGTTTGACTTAAAAACCAACCCATAGCCGAGAGTAGAAACTAATTGCTTCACCATCCTAGCAAGATGATGACTCAACTAGGGGACACTCATCAACCTTAAGGCTGCATAAAGAAACTAAAAAAACCCAAAAGTACTCCCTAGATTGATTTTTATCAAGAATTTTGTGGTGGACCATTGTATACATACCTTCAAAATTTCAAGAAGAATCCACCTGGCGACTCCACTAGCTTCCAGTAGACCTTTTTCATCCCAATAGTCCCATAGGTTGTTCTAGGATTGTGTCAAATCAGTCCAAAATAGTTTTTAAGGCCTAGTTATACCTTGCGTGAGTAAAGAGATATGGCTTCATGAAGGATCAATACCAGATCACACCCAGACCCAAATCCTTCTACCATAGTTGATAACCCAGAAAAGATTTTGTGGCAAACTTCTAAAGCTGGAAACTCACCCACTGTTAGGACCATTCATAGAGCAAGTTCTACACCAGAACACCTTAAAATTTCACAAAATCCTTAGTTTGACTTACACCATACCAAGAACCTATTCAAGACCAAGTCACAAATTAGGGTTGACCAAGCTGACCTTGAGCCCATAGATTTGCAGCAAAGCTCCAGTAGAGAAGCTTCTCCTTCCACTCCACCTGATTTTCAGCTTCTCCATCACTTCAGCCCTTTTCATCTCAAATCTACTCAAAATCAGTTTTCCGTTCCAAGTACCTCAACTACACCCATCCATACCACCAGTGTGAAAACCACCTCACTCCATCCTCCTCCACCTCTCACAAATCCTCCCCTTGTAAATCAGCCTTTGTTTCCTTTCCCTCCCATCATGGCAGCCTGGTATGATCCACTAGCTCTACAACAACCACTATTACCTTTGCCAAATGACTATCAATCCAAAATCCCTCACTTCCTAGGGACTAAATCCATCACTGCTCAAAAACATGTAGATAGAATTAATGATGCTTTTGACTACATGGAGATAGAAGAAGAAACCATAAAAATGAGGATTTTTTCTCAGAGCCTAGGGGGAGAACCCAAGAAATGGTTTAAAGACTTACCTCCCAACAACATTCATGATCTCCCTACTCTATACCAAACCTTTGTGAACAAATGGGAAATCAAGAAGAACCCCCTCCAAATTCTTTCTGAGTATAAAAATCTTAAGATAAATCCGGGAGAAAGTGTTCATGACTACTCCACTAGGTTTAACAGTGTTTACAATGTTGTCCCACCTCACATAAAACCTCCACAAGGCTTGGCCTTGGTGAAATATCCCGAAGGCTTTGATGCTGATATGGCCTATCAACTAAGGGAGAGAGATTACCTAACTCTAGAAGACATGCAAAAGGGGGCTATGAGTGTAGAGGCCAATTTGATTGAGAAAAGGGCTAGGGTAAGATCAGAAAAAAGGGTGACTTATAGAGATGACACAACACCTGCACCCTCCTCTTCCGACACCAAACTTGACTCCATAGTTAGGACAATGGAGAGGATGATGGAAAAATTCAGTTTGAATGAGAGAACACCTCCTAGGGAAAATCAAGCCAATCTTCAAAACAAGAATAGAAATCAAAATTTTAGAAGAGACCCCCCTCAAGTCAGACAAAGAGAGAGTGACCAACAAATCAGACCCCCTTTCCAAGACAACTATGTAGATGAAGAAGAAAGAGAGCCTAAGCAGTTGGAAGAAGACCATGTAAATGTCATAGGTTCGAATGATGAGGATAACACATTCCTTACTAAATAAGAACAAAGGATGTTTTCTTCAAAACCATATGACAAATCATATGAATATTCCGAACATTATATATTAGTATTTGAGAATTCCATAATGGAATTCCATAGGCAGTATGACCTTAGGAGCAAAAAGAGTCAAGATATTCCTAAAACAAATCAGCCAAACACTGATGTTAGAAAAACCTCGGAACTTATCCCTAAAAAGACAACAGAAAACACAAATACTATGGCTAAGAAAACTGAACTAAACACTTTCGCAGACTAGTCAACCTAACAAAGATTCAAGCCGCCCTAGTGTTGGGGTTCCCATGTTTTACGATTGGCAAGACAAAAATATGAGACAACATCAAAACCACTTTCAAACCTTAGGATCTAGCCCTCCTGGGTCCAGAGAGGTATCTCTCTATATGAGCAAAGGTTTAAGTCAATGAAGCTCAAAGTTTAAGATGTTAGGCTAGTTATAGGCACAAGGTTTGTTTGTTTGATTTGTTTGATTTTTGTTGTTGGTTATTAGGAATGAAGGATTCAATGTAAGACCAAGATGAGCAAAGAGGGATAAAGCAGAGGTGAAATATTTCAGGAAATACTCAAAACCATTGGGCAATGGAGTCAGGAAAGGATTTGCTTACTACTCAATAGACAGGCTTTCAATTGGGCTAGTCATCTGAAACTTCGGATCTTAAAGATGATTATGTGACATGGAAAAGTAGGAGGGAGGAGGTAACACAGATTTAGCGCACAAAGTTAAATATCAGTTGGTCGTACAAGGATCCTAGTGGATAGGACTAACTCTAATCCCCAATGTTCCCAAATCTTCCAACTAAATCTATAACAAGAAGTATCTAAGAACTGAATTCATTTAATTCATACATCAGAGAGCAAGAAATAACATCCACTACAATGGTTAAACCAACTGAAATCATTCCTTAGATAATACATTTAGAAGAGAAAAATAAATGGCAAGGAGAGCAGAAACATTGGGTACCTAACAAAGGTAAATCCGATGCCAATATTCTAATGCAAGCCAGTAGAAACAAAATGAAATGAATGTAAACATGCAGATAGGAAAAACATCACCGCTACTTCGTATCAGATCCAAAGAAATGTGCTTGTCATATTAAATAAAAATACCAATCAAGTACAACATTGCCACAGTCAATACTCATACCGAAAACATCTCCTTCAACCTATCTACAACTTTTACATAGAGACTGAATTAAAAAAGAAACTATGCAGTTCTCCGATAACTTATCAACAACCATAATGAGTTCTTCAGTGAATTTATTACTCCTAGAGGAGCAAAGAGAGGGTGGAGAACTAAATGAAACATTAAACGCAGAAAAGGGAGAGAGGGCCGAACTCCACTCTGTTTTAACCCTCTGCATTTATCTCTGGTATGGCTTAGGTGTTTTGACTGTAGTACTGTGTGGTACATTTGGTGAAATAACAAAGCAAAAATAAGAAACCGTGAGTTCTTCCCTACTTGAGTAACCAATGCTTCTGATCATGTAGGACTGCTGTCAGGGCGGGAAACTTTCGGGAACACGATATATAATAAAAAATGCATGGGCATTTTGTCCTCTGATGGAGAAAAACATTTTGCTGCTGTAGAAAACCCTGGTGGTACGGTTTCCCGAGCATTAAACTCCTGGTTGGTCTTCGGGGTTTCAATCTGGTACTTTGCCTCTGAAAAACTATATTAATCCTTTAAAATCTCCAATCTAATGCTTTAACTCTTTGATTTCCTTACTGATGGCTCTTTACCACTCCCCCAGTTACCTCTAACTGTGAAATTGTGCCTTTAATGGCTCTGGGGAAGAGTGAAAGAATATTTGACCCTATCCTTTGATTACAATCACGTCAGACACTTTCCTGGGCCTTTTCTTCATTAAATGTATCTCTGCACATGGACCTTTCCTGCATATCTGCCACTGAGACAGAAACAATGAGCTATGGCGGTTTTCCGTGCTTGAAACCCTGCAAAACAGAAAACTTGTCAAGAAATCCATGGATGGGGAATGATGGATGTAGTGTGGATGGAGGAAAGGGTCGTGCAATTGGTGAAACGACGAAAAAGAGTAGAGGAATGGTGAAAAATCGCTCTGGTGGAGGCTGGCGATCTGCGGAGCAAAATTTGAATAAAAACCTTAAAAAACCCGACGTTTTCACAAATATATGCAATGCATGTGCTGACGTACGATGGGTGCATGTGAGGGTGACGTGGCAGGACCGGGCTATGGCTGGGTTGTCAACTGTGGGTTAACCGATCTGGACCGTTGATCGTGGTGGAGATCAACGACTGACAACATATCGGAGGGCGGCGGATGGTGGGCCAAGGGTACGGTGGCCATGGGCTAAACTGCGCACAGCTTCATGGAGCGACAGCCGTTGGATGGGCTGCTCCAGATCTAACGGTTCATGACAATATCGCTGCGCATCTTTAGTTGAACGATAACACGCGATGAGCAGGTGGTTTTGGAGTAGTGCCACTGCCACACGTCGAAAGCTGTATGGAATCGCTGGGCCATCAGGAAAAACCGCCCACCGCGCAAAGGCGGTGCGATAGAAACCGGGCTGTTTTATGGAACCGTGTATGGGGACCACCGACGAGGGCGCATTGCGGACCGTCAGATCAACATTTAAACGGATAGCGATGGCGCAATCGGAGATTTGAATGGAGAAACACGAGCGCCAAAGATTTAATGATAGTCGTCCTATCTTCCAAGATCAACGGCCGGTGTCGCGCCCGACATGGATTGGAGATAAACGATTTTTGCTCTGGAGGGTGGTTCCAACGCTATAATCACGTGGAAGGAAAGGTGCGGGGGCCAGCAGAAGAGGGGCTAGGCTTGATATAACGTTCAAAGTGGGTTTTTAACCCTTTTAATGCATTTTGAAGCCTATAAAGGGTAACGATAGGGAGGAAAAGGGTAAAAAGGTTTAAACAAAGGGCAAAAATGGGATTTAAAGGGGATCTTGTGGGGTTTAGAGGGTTAATAGGGGAATAGAGGGGAGCATGGGCACATTGACAGAAAGAGGGAAAAAGGGAAAAAGGGACACTTTGCAGGGGTATAAGGGGTAATGCAGGGCTTTTTAGAGCAGGATATTTAGCAATCATTGAGGCTCATAGAATCCGTAACAGAAGAGGGCAACAGTTAAAGGTAGGGGACATGAAAAGGCTGCAAGGATGATGTGTTTACAAGGGAAATGCATTCCTTGTAGGCTTATACAACGAATTAGCCCCTTGCTTGCTTTGTCAAGGAAATCATAAGGGGATAATAGTGGCTCCACATGGGGATGGCTTCTTCTTGAAGGAGTCAAAAATTCAGAGAATAGATCTTTGGAGTAGGCCAGTTGCCTGCTGCTTAGCACATCCTTTTCTTTCTTTGATCAGCTGCCAAAATATGTAGACATTACATCAGCAAAAAAACTTTCCTCAACAATCTACCTACCCATACTACAATCCTAGCATTTTTTCTTCTTCTAGGGTGCATTTGAGCTAGCAGACCCTTTACATCATTTTATTTTGTTAACAAAAAATAAACCTATTCTAAATCTACCCTTATTGCTCCATGAGACCAGATTAAACTGTTGGTCTCATGTGTTTCTCTACCTAATCTAATATCTGCTGGGATTAAATTGTCCAGTAGATTTC
Source organism: Pinus albicaulis (assembly GCA_034641835.2). Taxonomy (NCBI): domain Eukaryota; kingdom Viridiplantae; phylum Streptophyta; class Pinopsida; order Pinales; family Pinaceae; genus Pinus; species Pinus albicaulis. Next base: position 45,820 of record JAXQQM020080811.1, read on the forward strand.
TTCTCTACATTCTAAAACAGAAATTGAAAGATAGCCAAGCCAGGATTAGACTGTCTGGCTTGCTGCGGAACATGGCATAAAGACAGTCGCACATGGACAGAAACTTGCAAAACTGAAGACAAAACTGTGAAGGCTTGAAATCTGCAATCTTTTAGAGTATCCTTCTCTCATTGTGACTCGGGTTTTGAGTTTGTTAGAGTCACTCCTTCTTCATTTCAGCTCTGATTTTAGGCATGTTGGAGCTGATTCTTCTTTCTTCTTTGCTAGTCCAGATTTTGGGCATGTTAGGACCAGCTATTTTACTTTCTTTGGCTCAGGTTTTGAGTTTATTAGAGCCAATCTTTTGCACATTAGAGGTTCATGATTTAAGCATGTTTGAACCTCTCTTTTCCTCTGTTTTTTTTTTTTTTTTATTTGGAACATTTTCTCTTTTTTATTTGAAAACAAAAACTGCAATGGTATGTACAATGGAAACGAAACTGGAAATGAAAGATCAGCAGAAGTAGTGCTTGAGCATCCTGCCATTGACAGGACCCCCAAATAGCTCTGTACCATCTAATTCCTGTAGAAAAAAATGCATTTGGACCCACGGTGGCCTAGATGATGTATGGACCTTGACACAAGTTATCAAACTTACCATGCTTTCCTTTGTCCTCTCTCCTTGAGTCCCACTTCAAAACTTTATCTCCAATTTTAAATCAGCAGCTTTGGTTCTCTTGTCAAACAATCTCTTTATATTTTCCTGAACCTTCACTGCTCTGTTGTAGACCTCTTCCCTTGTTTGCTGGAGATGGATTGTCTGATTTATCCTCTTCACCATGCTTTCTTCTTCTGTTTGGATCTCTTGGATCAGTTTGATCACTGGTATCCCAAGGCTGGTAGGGAATACTGCTTCTGTTCCATAAACAAGCTGAAATGGTGACATGCCATTGGAATTTTTTGTTGTAAGCCTGTCAGCCCACAAAGCATGTACTAACTTGTTATGCCATGATTTTTTGTTATCTTCCAACAACTTTTTGATGATGATCACCAGGCAATTGTTTGATGATTCAGCTAATCCATTACCTTGAGGGTAATAGGCAGTTGAATGACCAAGTGCTATTTGATACTTGTGACAAAAATCAACCATCTTTTTGGATCTGAAAGCAATAGCATTATCAGTGATTATTCTCCTTGGGCAGCCAAACCGAGACAGGATGTGACCTTATAGGAAACTAATGATGACTAAGTCTGTGGCATTCCTAGTGGGTATGGCCTCTATCCACTTAGTGAAGTAGTCTGTGGTTTTTAGGATCCATTTTTGTTGTGCAGAAGAAGTAGGGTGAATTTCTCCTATGAAATCTAGGCCCCATTGCAGAAAGGGACCTTCAACAGTGATGGGTTGTAGGGGAAAAGGGAGGAGTTTTCTTTTGCCCTCAAAGATCTGACATTTGTGGTAGGAAGCTATCATTTTATGGACATCACTGAAGAGCGTGGGCCAATAGTATCCAGCTCTGAGTATTTTTTTTGCAGTGGCTTTCTAACTCAGGTGGCCCCCACATTCTCCAGCATGGAATTCTTGTTTAACCCTCTCTGCCTCATTTTCAGGCAAACATTTAAGCAATAGGCCATTAGGATTCTTCTAGTATAAGTTTTCATTCAAAATGCAATAATTTCTGGCTTTTAGCTTTAAGAATCTGTCCTTGGTCTTTGATAATCCGAGAGAGGCATTGAGGTGTGTAAGCACATACAGAATGTTGGAATACAAAGGAGAGCTCTGAAATTTTTCCTCAACAGTGAGATTAGGCAATTCTTGTTGCTCATCCAAGGTACTTATCATGTTAATGTCTGGGGCTTGTAGGTTTGATTCAGCCATTAACTTAGCTAAGCCCTGACCTTTAATGAGTTTGGTGGGTTTTATCTCAAGGTCATACTCTAATATCACAGCTATCCATTTGCCCCTTTTCCCATCTGGGTCTTGGGACAGTATATATTTGACTATGATGTTGGGCACATAAGCTACGGTGTGAGAATGCAATATGTACACCCTGAAGTCTTTCAAGGACTTAATCAGAGCATAGGCCTATTTCTCCATGATGTTGTATTTCAAGGGTGCATCTCTGAGTGCTTTGCTAAAGAAGGAAATTGGCTATTCCATTCCCTCTGTGTTTTTCTACAACAAGACTGCAGCCACTATATGCTCAGAGGCGAATGAAAAGATCAGGAAATATTTGGAGAAATCTGGGCTGATTAGGACGGGAGCTTGGGTAAGTGCAAGTTTCACTGATTAAAAAGATTGTTTAGCTCCCACAGTCCATTTAACTCTTGCACCTTTCTTCAGCATGTTAGATATTTTCCTAAGGTGTTCATCCAGATTTGGAATAAACCTCCTAAGGAAGTTAATCTTCCCAATGAAAGACTGTTATTCCTTGATGTTTCTGGAGTGTATGATTTGTAGTATTCCCTCAACTCGTTGTGGGTCTATCCTAATTCCCTCCTCAGATATAATGTGGCCAAGAAGTTTACCTTCTTGTAGCCCAAAGACAGTCTTTTTAGGGTTCAGGGGCAAACCAAACCTTCTACATTTTTCGAATACTTTTCTCAGATGTTTCAGGTGTTCTTCTTCGGTCTTGGAAAAGACTTTTATGTCATCTAAGTAGATAACAATGAAGTGCCCTATCTCATCTGAAAATTCTATGTCCATCGCTCTTTGGAAGGTGGCTCCAGCGTTCATCAATCCAAAATTCATCTTCACATACATAAAGGTACCCCATGGAGTGGTAAAGGTTGTCTTGAGTTGGTCCTCTGGGATTACTAAGACTTGGTTATATCTGGAGAAACTATCTAGCAGGGAAATCCTCTTAGAACCTACTACCTTCTAAAGAATATGTTCCATTTTAGGCAAAGGGTAATTGTCTTTGAGTGAGGCTATATTAAGATTCCTAAAGTCTATACACAATCTGATTTCCCCTGTTTTCTTCCTCACAGCCACTAAGTTTGATACTCAATCAGAGAACCTCACGGGCACAATTATACCTGCTTCATACATCTTCATGATCTCTTTCTCTACTGCAGGAAATTGTTTATGATTGATTCTACGAAGTTTTTGTCTGAAGGGCTTCTGATTTTCTTTCAAGGGTATCTTATGCTGAATGATATTTGTTTCATAGGCCTTTAAGTCCTCATAGCTCCATGCAAACACATCAATGAATTCCTTGAAAAGGTCAATGTATTTCTTCTTCATGTCTACAGGTAAAGACTTAGCCAGTTTAATCATTTTGGGCTTATCTTCAGTGCCTATGTTGCATTCTTCCACATCAGAGTCTGCATGTTCTATAGTGGGATTTCTTGCCACATCATCAAAGTCAAAAAGGTCCTCTAAGGGTACCAGGCCTCTGGGTATATTCTTATCTTTGGCCTGCAGCAACTCTACCTCTTCACTATCTGCATTTTCACATTTGTTCTGGATTTCCAGTCTGTTCATCTAAAGAGTTTATTTCTATGTTACAAAGTGTTTCTTCCTCATTCGAGGATTCATCACTTAGGAAACTACTGTCAGTTTGGGAGTCTGAATCAGAAAATTCGAACTCATTTCTGCCTACCAGGAAGTCTTCAATATGTTTATCACCTTCGAAGACCTGCCAATATTTTTTGTTGTCTGGCACAACAGGTCCGAATTTGGTCTGAATGATGATCTGTTGGTCACTAGGAGTCTTGGGGTAGGAACTGGCTAGGCAAGCTAATCCATTTGCAATGACATTCTAACCCCTAGGAACGAACACTAACTTGTATTCAACAAACGTTTTCAGTAGATCCATAGTGTCATTCCTATCTGCTCTCAGCCTAGGATGTTTCGTTGTGTATTCACCGTTCACCTGTTTAATAACTAAGTCTAAGTCTCCCCTTACGGCTATCCTACGAGCCCCTATTTTCTTCAATATATTTAGACCCAGGATCAGAGCCTCGTATTCAGCGACATTATTTGTGCATTTGAAATGCAGACTACAGGTGTGGCTCTCAGCATAGTCGTTTTTTGTATTGTGTAACCATACCCCCGCTCCGACAGTTCTCTTGGTGCATGACCCATCAAAGTTCATCACCCACAGGGGTTCACTCTTGGTTTCGGTGTCATTCTTTTCCCTATGGCTGGTTTCGCCATTATGTTGCGTTATAGGGTCTATATTGGGCTGTGGATCGCTTTGTTCCTTGTGAAATGTATGAGTCTCAGGGGTCTGGCCAGATGGTTGTTCAGGCTCTGTTTCTTGTTCACTCGGGGTTAGGTCTCCACCGCATATCCTACAGGTTTCATTGCAATTTTCTTCTTCGTTGTCCTCTAAATCCAGAGCAGCCATTATGTTAAAAAAAATAGCTTCTGCCTCTCCGTTTGTATCTCTGTTTTGGGACTCTGACCCTTCCAAGGATGAATCATTACAAAAGATGAAGGAATCAAGGTCTGTGTGTATAGAATAAACAGGTGAATTTTCTGGTTTTTTGGGGCTACTGACTAGGAATTTCATCTTTGTTTCCCTATACAGTTTTCTAAGTTGGCCAAAGATTGGGATTATGGCATATGAACCATCCATCTCCATTGTACCCTGCAGCTTGGCTCCCCATGATCTTGATAGTAGCATGCCATACTTGGGTGGCACATCTGCCACCACAACATCCATGACCATGCATTTAGCTGGGATTTGAGTTAAGCTCACACACAAGTCTTTGATCAGGCCTAGGAATTTTACTCTGCTAGAGTCAAATGAGTATAATTCTTTGTAGGGTTTGGTTATCTCTAGACCTAGTCTTTCCATAACTACCTTAGGCATTAGGTTGTGAGATGCTCCAGAGTCATGCATTGCATTGTAAAGGATCTTGTCATGAATGTTGAGGCTGATATAGAAAGGAGGAACTACCCCTTCCTGAAATTTCCCCTCTATCTTAGGTCCAAATAGGAGGGCGGGTTGATCATCATTTAAATTGACAGAGTCACCATTCTCACTAAGTTTCAAAGCCTTCAAAATCTGGCCTTTATATACATCCTGAGTGGCCAGCTCAGAAAGTGGGACAGAGATTTTAATTCTTGCAATCTCACTTTCCAAATTGAAAGTGGACTGACTCTTGGGAATGCTCATCTCTGTTCTATTTGCCACTGCTTTGGTGGCTGAATCAGTGTGCTGACTCTCATTATGTATAGTGTTTGTGATAGTTTTATGAGGAGCACTAACTGTAGTGCTAGTGCTGCTAGCTGGTTTACCTTGTCCATCAGTGTTTTGGTTGTCTTTTTCTCTATTCTTTCCAGAACTTTCAGCCGATGGTTTGCTACTTTCAGCAGTTGCTTTAGAAGTTTTCTCAGGCCTCCTTTTGATGGCAGTCTCAGAAGCTTTGGGTTTGGCAGTTTCTTGACTCTTTTTGCTTCTAAGTTCATATTGCTTTCTGACATGCATCATGGCATTTTAAAATCCTAATCTGTAATCTTCAGATTTCAACCATTCCTCCTCCCAACCAGAGGGTGAAGGCTGATCTTCTTCTGAATAACAGTTATGGATTGAATCTTCTGTTTCAAACATATTAATTGTGTTTCCCTCAGACTCTTCTACGATTCCCTCATCTTCATCAAGAAAATTCTCTTGGAATGGGGGAATAACTTGTTGATCTGATTCTCTTTGTCTGTTGGGAGTGTTATTGTTTCTTCTAAAGTTTTGGTTCTGGTTTTGGTTTCTATTTTGGTTACTGACTGTGACAACCATTTTTTCCATAATTTGTTGTAACCTTTCCACATTTTTAGACAGCTTATCATAATTTTGGTCAGATGTGGAAGCCACATTGTCATCTCTGTATGTTACCCTTCTCTCAGATTTCAGTCTCGCTCTTTTCTCATTCAGGCTGGCTTCTATATTCACTGCTCCTTTCTGCATGTCCTCCAATGTGTTGTATTCCTTATCCCTAAACTCATAGGCCATGTCACCGTTGAGCTCCAAAAATGTTCTTTCTTTCACCACATTCCACTCCATTTATTTTATCCATTATTAATCCCAGGCTCAAATGATCAATGAAATTAGTTAAAATTGCTTTAAGAATGAATATCGTGGCTAACTTGCTATGTTTTTATGGTTGTGTCATTGTAGTACTTTTTGAACTGAAACTAGCTACAGAATGCAGACATTCTGTAGCTAGTTGCCAATTTTGCAGCCAGCTTCATGTTTATACAGGTTCCATATGTCATCTTGGATAAAAGCACACATGGGTGTATTACACGTCATGTCCTCATCGTTTGTTGCCCTCCTTGGAGATTGAACGGAATTTTGTACGTGGTTAAGCATGTGGAAACCCAAACTAGGAGGTAGACTCCTAACAGAATAAGGACAATCCAGATTCGGTTACATGATCATGATCAGAGTCCTAGTTTAGTTTCTATTAGGAAAGACAATAATCCCCGTATTATCTCAAGTTCTGTTATGTATATTTTCTATAAATATGCTCGGGAAACCAAGAGAGAAAGGTTAGATTTTGGTTAGATTTTATGGTTGATTGCTAGATCTTTGAAGTCCGAGAATACTCTGTTTTGAGGTGATTCCTCTTTAATGAAAGAAGCAGCATTTCCTTGAACGCGTTGAGTCAATTTTGAGCTAGATTTCGTGCTACTCTGGTGGTAGAGGGCCCCTGCCTCCTGAGCGGCCTTGTTTATATAGTAGATAAGTATTTTAGTTTCACTTTTATTTCAGCTTATGTTCATATTTGTTTATATTTACTATCACAGCCAAACTTACTCTAATCAACTCTTCCAAAATATCATTATGAAGAATAAGGCACAACTGTGATAGTGTAGGTTTAGTTGCATTTACTTTCGTTAGTTATCACAGTTAAGACTTACTCTAATAAACTTTTCCAAAATATCATTATGATGGATAAGGCATAACTGTGGTATTGTAGGTTTTAGTTGTTAATTTTAAACCAAGTAGCATAGCCAATCTTACTCTTACAAAGCTCTTCCAAAATATCATAACAATGAGTAAGAAGTAACTGTGGTGTCTTGGACTTTAGTTGTATTTGCTTTCAGTCTTGTGTTTATGTTCAATTGCTTTGAATGATACAGCCATACTCGTTCTCACAAACTCTTCCAAAACATCATTCATATTGAACGGGATGAACTGTAGAATTCCTTAGGTTAGTTGCATGATAACTTAGTTATAGCACTCCGGAGGTAGAATGCATGTGGTTCAGTTCTGTCATTTCATTTTCAGTTTGATAATGGCTTTTAATTTAACACTGTTCACTGTAGACTAGTAGTACCCTAGTTTAGTCTTAACTTAGCTCACTGTGTTAACATTCCAGTGTAGTTTCCATCCATTGCATTTCAAATTGTATTAGTTGTTAAATTTAAACACCACAGTCTTCATTATTTACAAAACTTCTTTTGTTCCAAACTCATACTAACACATAATTATCTGGACAGAAGGTAGTATCCGTCTAAGGCCTGGAGTACTTTTGCAACCTTTTTACCATTTCACAAACAAGCCTTTTCTCAAAGACCATTCTAAAAGGAAATCTATAACTTTTGTGTGAGGCCTAGTGGTGCTAGATTGAGTTGCAGAACAAAGTTAGAAGCTAGTTTAGAATAGAAATCTTATGGTGCTACAAATGTTCTTTTCCAAATATATTCCAATAGACCTTTAATCATGGATGAGATGTTGTAACATTGTAAGTTGATTGTTTGATTGTTTAATTAGGAGAACTTCATTTACACTTAACTGCCCATTTCTCAAGCTCTTCCAAAACATATTTAATGAATGAATTGGACAAGTTAAGCTCATGTTGTGATTTATTTCCTTGAAGTCATTATCAAGCTTTGTATTTTGCTAGCCATAGTTTAGGCTTTGTTTTGTTTCAGTATTTGCATTTGTCATTTTTCATCCATAATTTAGGCTTCACTCTGTTTTTAACCAGTAGCTTCTTTCCACCAGCATTTAGTTCTTTCCCTTGTGAACATAAAACCATAAAAACCCAAAAACATCATAAAACACTAGACACAACGTAGTGAGAAACAAATACCTAGGCACATATAGTGCACCACACTTCAGCAGTTTACCAACCCTGGTTGACAATTAATGAACTCAATTTAGGAGACTATGTTGAGCACAAACATACGGCATCAAATCCTTCAGGGTATTTTGCTAGGGCCATGCCTTGTGGAGGTTTCATATGTGGAGGGAGAGCATTATAAATGCTGTTGAACCTCGTTTTGTAATCGTGGACACTCTCTCCTACGTTTCTCTTAAGGGTCATGTATTCTGCCAGGAGTTGGCGAGGATTCGTCCTAGTTTCCCATTTGTTTATGAAAGTCTGATATAAGCCCGGAAGATCATTTATGCTACCTGGAGGTAGGCCCTTAAACCATTTCTTCACATCACCCCCTAAGCTTTGGGAAAATATTCTCATTTTGACTGTATCACCATCAATTTCCATGTAGTCGAAAGAATCCTCCATATTATCTACATGTTGTTGGGCTGTGATGGACTCTTTTGCAGTGAAGTGTGGGATCTTAGACTGAAATCATTTGGTAAGGGTACTAGAGGCTGAGATAACACTAGGAGTGCATACCAGGCTGCCATGATGATATTTTGATGAGGTAAAGGGTTAACTTGGGCATCTGGTATATGGATGACAGGGATATTATGACCAGTAGAAGACTGATGAGCAGAACTAGGGTGACTGAGCCCCAAGTTTTGTATGAAATTTAAATCGAGAGGCGTAGATGGAGGGGTCTGTCTATTCCCAAGGTGCCTACCACTTTGTCGTGGTGAATCAAGAAGCTCGGGGTCTAGCTGATCTAAGCTACTGAATGACCTAGTTCTAGATAAGTTGTTAGGTAGGTCTAGGTCAAGGTGAAAGTGTGATAGAGCTGTAAGATCTTCTGGTGCAGAATTAGCTCTATGGATGTGTTTGGAAATAGTTGATCTTTTAGGTGTATGAGCTCCCTTGAGGATGCTCTTAGGATTGTCAACTATTTCAGGTGGGTCTGGGTCAGGGTAAGCTCTTGTATGAATGGTTATAGAAGCCAGACTGTTGTTTCTGACCAAGCAGTTTAACCCTACTTGTTACTTCTACTGTGGTTGACGTTGTTATGGGGGCTGGTCTCCTAGTGGAGTCTAATGTGAACCAAGATAATCAGTAGGCCTACTGATCACTAGTGGAGTCTTTGAAACGTTTAGGGAACTATGGAGTTGCCAGGTGGAAGGTTTAGGATGTTTTTTTGGAGGGTAGACTGTCCACCACGGTGCCCTTGAGATGTCCCTTTTCAAGGATATCTTCAAAACACAATAAACTCTAACCAGAGATTGACTGGGAGGGCATTTACCAGATATGTCACCTCTGAAAGAGTGTGAGATCTGGAGGCTACCTAGCCCTTTCCAGACTCTTTCCAAGAGTATGGGAAAAAAAAACAAATGGTATAGAGGTTGATGTAAGAATAGGAATGTTTAACTACCAACCTAACCAGAGATTGTAGGTTTTTGAATGCCTAAGGATGTTTAAGATGCAATGCACTCAGTTCCCCAGCGGAGTCGCCATTATGTTGGGGTTCCCATGTTTTGGCCAGATTGGCAAGACCAAAAGATGAGACAACATCAGAACCACTTTCAGACCTCAGGATCTAGCCCTCCTGGGTCCAGAGAGGGATCTCTCTGTATGAGCAAAGGTTTATGTCTATGAGGCTCAAATGTTATGATTTTAGGCTAGTTATAAGGCTCTTGGTTTGTTTGTTGACTGTTTGTTTTGGTTGTTGGTTATCAGGAATGAAGGGTTCAATATAAGCCAGGATGAGCAAAGAGGGATAAGGCAGAGGTGAAATATTCCAGGAAATATTCAAAACCATTGGGCAATGGAGTCAGGAAAGGATTTGCTTGCTAATCAATAGGCAGGCTTTCAATTGGGCTAGTCATCTGAAACTTAGGATCTTTCAAGATGATTATGTGATATGGAAAGTAGGAGGGAGGAGATAACACAGATTTTAGAGCACAAAATTACAGATCAGCAGGTCGTACAAGGATCCTAGTGGACAGGGCTAACTCTAATCCCCAGTGTTCCCAAATCTTCCAACTAAATCTATAACAAGAAGCATCTAAGAACTGAATTCATTTAATTCATACATCAGAGAGCAGGCAATAACATCCACTACACTGGTTAAACCAACTGAAATCATGTCTCAGATAATACATTCAGAAGAGAAACATAAATGGCAAGGAGAGCAGAAACATAGGGTACCTAACAAGGGTAAATCCTATGCCAATATTCGGATGAAAGCCAGTAGAAACGAAATGAAATGAATGTAAACACAGAGATAGGAAAACATCACCGCTGCTTCAAATCAGGATCCAAAGAAATGTGCTTGTCATATTAAATAACAATACCAATCAAGTACAATATTTCCAATAGCTGAATACTCAGTCTGAAAACATCTCCTTCAACCTATCTTACAATCTTTACACAGAGACTGTCTCAAAGAAACTACTTTTAGTTCTTTGATAACTAATTAACAACCTTTACAATATTTTCTAATGAGTTTTATAATAGAAGATGAACTGAGGAGGTAGGTGAGAATTAAATGAAACATTAAATGCAGAAAAGGGATAGAGGGCTAAAATCCACTCTATTTTAACTCTCTGCATTTATCTCTGGTATGGCTTAGGTGTTTTGACTGCAGTACTGTGTGGTACATTTGGTGAAATAACAAAGGAAAAATAAGAAACAGTGAGGTCTGCCCTACTTGAGTAACCAATTCTTCTGATCATGTAGGACTACTATCAGGGCGGGAAACTTTTGGGAACACGATATATAATAAAAAATGCATGGGCATTTTGTCCTCTGATGGAGAAAAACATTCTGCTGCTATAGAAAAACCTGGTGGTACAGTTTCCCGAGCATTAAACTCCTGTTTGGTCTTCGGGGTTTCAATCTGGTACTTTGCCTCTAAAAAACTGGATTAATCCTTTAAAATCTCCAATCTAATGCTTTAACTCTTTGATTTCCTTACTGATGGCTCTTTCCCACTCCCCTAGTTAACTCTGATTGTGAAACTGTGCCTTTAATGGCTCTGGAGAAGAGTGATAGAATTTTGACCCTGTCCTTTGATTACAATCACGTCAGACACTTTCCTGGGCCTTTTCCTCATTAAATGTATCTCTGCGCATAGACCTTTCCTGCATATCTGCCACTGAGACAGAAACAATGAGCTATGGCAGTTTTCTACGCTTGAAACCCTGCAAAATAGCAAACTTGTCAAGAAATCCATGGACGGGGAATGATGGATGTAGTGTGGACGGAGGAAAGGGCCGTGCAATCGGTGAAATGGCGAAAAAGAGCAGAGGAAGGGTGAAAATCACTCTGGTGGAGGCTGGCGATCTACGAAGAAAAATTTGAATAAAAACCTTAAAAAAATTAACGTTTTCACAAATATATGCAATGCATGGGCTGACTTACGATGGGTGCACGTGAGGGTGATGTGGCAGGACTAGGCTATGGCTAGATTTTCAACTGTGGGTCAACCGATCTGGACCGTTGATCATGGCCGAGATCAACGGCTGACAACATATCAGAGGGCGATGGATGGTGGGCCAGGGGTACAGAGGCCATGGGATAAACTGCGCGCAGCTTCATGGAGCGATAGCCGGTGGATGGGTTGCTCTAGATCTAATGGTTTATGACAATATCGTTGTGCATCTTCAGTCGAACGATAACGCGTGATGAGCAAGCAGTTTTGGAACAGTGCCACTGCCACACGTCGGAAGCTGTATGGAATCGCTGGGCCATCGGGAAAAACCACCCACCGCTCAAAGGCGGTGCAATAGAAACCAGGTTGTTTTATGGAACCATGTATGGGGACCGCCGGCGCGGGCGCATTGTGGACCGTCGGACCAACATTTAAACGGACGGCGATGGCGCAATCGGAGATTTGAATGGAGAAACATGGGTGCCAAAGATTTAACGATATCCATCCGATCTACTAAGATCAACGGTTGGTGTCACGCTCGACATGGATTGGAAATAAACACCTTTTGCTCTGGCGGGTGGTTCCAGCGCTATCATCACATGGAAGGAAAGGTGTGGGGGCTAGCATAAGAGGGGCTAGGCTTGATATAACGTTCAAAGTGGGTTTTTAACCCTCTTAATGCATTTCGAAGCCAACAAAGGGTAACGATAGGGAGGAGAAAGGGTAAAAAGGTTTAAACAAAGGGAAAAAATGGGATTTAAAGGGGATCTTGGGGGGTTTAGAGGGTTAATAAGGGAATAGAGGGGAGCATGGGCACATTGACAGAAAGAAGGAAAAAGGGGAAAGAGGGACACTTTGCAAGGGTATAAGGGGTAATGCAGGGCTTTTGGAGCAGGATATTTAGCGATCATTGAGGTTCATAGACTCCATAACAACAGAGGGCAACAATTAAAGGTAGGGGACATGAAAAGGCTACAAGGATGATGTTTTTACAAGGGAAATGCATTCCTTGTAGGCTTATACAACAAATTAGCCCCTTTCTTGCTTTGTCAAGGAAATCATAAGGGGCTAACACCTAGTACTTCAACTAGTGGCCCTGAAAAAATCTTGCTGTCCAAACCATCAAATTAGAATCAGCAAATTAAAAATGTAGAAAAGTTCATGGCTGATAAAACTAGTGTAAATGCAATAAAGACACCTACACCTTTCAATTTTGAGGGGGAGATTTCCAAAATCAAGATAACCATACCCCTCACTGAGTTGGTAACCCAAGAGGTATATAGATCCCAGATTTTCAAAGTATTAAACATAGGGAATGATACCGACACTTTAAACTTAACTGATGATAAACAAGAATTGTTGTTTGGTCCTGAAGTAGAGGGAAAATATCAAGAAGGAGTTGTCCCGCCTTTCTATGTCAGTTTGAACATACATGATAAAATTCTGCATAATGCTATGCTAGACTCCGGTGCCTCACACAACCTCATGCAAAAGGTTGTGATGGAGATATTGGGCTTAGAAATCACAAAGCCTTACAAAGAGTCTAGTCATGAATATAGTTGTGGCTGACATCCCCGCTAAGAGTCTAGTCATGAATATAGTTGTGGCTGACATCCCCCCAAAGTATGGCATGCTTTTATCAAGATCATGGGGGGCCAAACTCCAGGGTAGCCTTCAAATGGACATGACTTATGCCACCACCCTAGTCTTCAATCAAACAAGAAGATTGTACCAGGAATCCTACATGAAATATATGGTGAGTAACATAGATAGGCCAAATAACACACTAGTTTATTCCATTCACTCAGACCTTCACTCCTTCATCCTGTACAATTAAAATGACATAAGTGAACAAGTAAATGACAATGAGAGAGAACTAAGCCCCTCAGAACAACCAAAACAGCTCTCTAATCAAGAAAATGACCCCCAAAACTCTAGCAGCCCCGAAGTACAGAACATTGGCAAAACTAAAATTGACACCCTTTGTCATATGAGCTTTGATGGTTCTTGTGGTAAGGTCGGATCAGGGGCTAGTGTTTGGATCCACAACACAAATGAAGGCCATTCCTATAGGTTATATTTTCAATGCACCAATAATGTTGCAGAGTACGAAGCTCTCCTCATTAGTTTACACTTACTCAAAGACCTCAAGGCTAAGAAAACCTTGGTTCAAGGAGACTCAGAACTAATCATAAATCAAATTAAGGAGAATATTCAGCTAAGAACCCTAGACTGAGGGAATATAGGAATGATGCCCTAGACCTTCTCAAAACATTTGAGAAGTATGAGCTCACTTTCATCCCTAGGGCCCAAAACTGCCTTGCCAATGAGTTTGCCTTTGCTGCCAACAATTGCTCTTTACCTTATGAAAGTAATCAACGCCTCATCAAAGTAAAAAAAAATGCCTATTGTATCGGATAACTTGAAACATTGGAAAGTGTTTGACAATGATGAGCAAATAGATGATTTTCTGCAATCCAGAAATGAATTTGCAAGCACAAAACAAAGTTTAAAATTTGAAAGAAATAAAATTGCTGAAAATGAAACTCCCAAAATAGAGCTACCCTTTAAGGATGATATGAACCACCTTCAAGACCCTTATGTTGTAGGAACATTTGATAAATCAGATCAAAGAGAGCTTAAGATTTTACAATACAAATATAACACCTTGCCAAGAGGCCTTACACCACTAGAAGAAATGTTTGATTTTAATGATGTAGCTAAAAAACCCAAGATAGAATCCACTGAAACAAACGTAGAAGAGTGTAACACTGGAGGAATAAGAGAGCCCAAAATAGTCAAGCTGTCCAAAACTCTCCCACCTCACACAAAAAAAAATACATTGAGCTGTTCAAAGAATTTAAAGATGTGTTTGCTTGGGGGTATGAGGATTTGAAGTCCTATGACACCAAAATCATTCAACATAAAATTTCTCTCAAAGAAAATAAAAAACCATTTAAACAAAAATTGAGAAGAATTAACCCCCTCTTGTTACCTTCAGTTGAGAAAGAAATAAAAAAGATGTACGATGTCGGGATCATAGTCCCTGTCTGATACTCAGAATGGGTGTCCAATCCTGTGTCAGTTAGGAAGAAGACCGGGGAAATTAGGCTTTGTATTGACTTCAGAAATTTGAACAAAGCCTCCTTGAAAGACAATTACCCCTTGCCTAAAATGGATCACATACTCCAAAAGTAGTTGGCTCACAAAGAATCTCATTACTAGATGGCTTCTCAGGTTATAACCAAGTTCTAGTCTTTCCAAGTGACCAACTCAAAACTGCTTTCACTACACCTTGGGGTACATTCATGTATGTTAAAATTCCATTCGGTTTAATGAATGCAGGGGCTACTTTCCAAAAGGCAATGGACATAGCTTCTTCAGAAGACATAGGTTACTTTATAGTCATATACCTTGATGACATCATTGTCTACTCTAAGACTGATGAAGAGCACTTAGTCCACTTGAGAAAAGTCTTTGAAAAGTGTAGAAAGTATGGCCTATCCCTAAATCCTAAGAAAACTCTGTTTGGCCTTCAGGAAGGAAAACTCTTAGGTCACATCATCTCTGAGGAAGGAATCAAGATAGATCCAAAAATAATAGAAGGCATCTTACAAATCAACCATCCTAGAAACATTAAAGAGCTGCAATCTTTCATTGGAAAGATTAACTTCCTAAGAAGATTCATCCCTAATCTTGCTGAGCTCCTAAGAAATATCACAAATATGTTGAAAAAGGAAGTAGGAGTGAAGTGGAATATGGAAGCAAAACAGTCTTTTGAGCTGGTAAAACAAGCACTCACACAAACACCAGTCTTAATCAGCCCTGACTTCACCAAGGAATTTTACATTTTCTCCTTTGCCTCTGAACATACTGTGGCAGCAGTATTGTTGCAAAAGAACATCATGGGGCAAGCGCAGCCCATAGCTTTCTTCAACAAAGCCTTAAGGGATTCCCCTCTAAAGTATAACATTATGGAGAAACAAGCCTTTGCCTTAATCAAAGCTTTGAAGGATTTTAGAGTTTATATTTTGCATTCACATATCATAGCATTTGTCCCAAACACAGTTGTCAAAGATATACTTAATCAAGACCCTGATGGTAAAATGGGCAAGTGGATTGCTACCATTTTAGAATATGATTTGGAAATCAGACCCACTAAATTGATTAAAGGACAAGGACTTGCAAAACTTATGGCTGACTCAAATTTCCAAGCTCTAGACATGAATATGGTTGGCATGTTAGAAGAAACTGAAGAAAGTACAGCACCATACATTGAAGAAATGTTTCTAAATTCACCTTGGTATGTTGATATTATTTATGTGCTTCTTTATCTCAATTCTCCCCCTTCTTTGTCAAAAACTAAAGCAAGATTCTTAAAACATAAAACATTAATTTTTTGCATTTTAGATGGAGTACTATACTAGAAGAGTTTTTTTGGTTTGCTGCTTAAATTTTTTATTGAAGATGATGCATAGAAAATCATGCATGAATTACATGAGGGAGAATGTGGGGGTCGCCTCTATTGGAAGACCACAACCAACAAGATCCTTAGAGCTGGCTACTATTGGCCTACCCTTTTTCCCGATACTCACAAACTAGTCATGACTTGCCATAAATGCCAAATCTTTGATGGCAAAAGAAAGCTTCTACCCTTGCCTCTACATCCCATCAGTGTCGAAGCCCCTTTTCAACAGTGGGGATTGGACTTCATAGGTGAGATCCATCCTACTTCATCTGCCCAACATAAGTGGATCCTCACTGCCACTGATTACTTCACCAAATGGATAGAAGTCATCCCTTCTAGAAACACCACTGACTCAGTTATCATCAAATTCCTTGAAACCAACATCCTATTCAGGTTTGTTTTTTCTAAAAATATCATCACCGATAACGCTGCTGCCTTTACATCTAAGAAAATGGTGGACTTTTGTTACAAACATCACATCACCCTGGGCCACTCCACTGCTTATTACCCACAAGGGAATGGACTAGCTGAGTCCTCTAACAATAGCTTAGTAAACATCATTAAGAAACTCCTAGAACAAAATAAAAAAGCATGGCATGGAAAACTAGTGCATGCACTATGGGCTGATAGATTAACCTCCAAGAAATCAATTGGAATGTCTCCCTATCAATTAGTGTATGATATGGATGCAGTTTTCCCCACCTCTTTGGGAGTTCCAGTCGTGAGTCTTCTTCAAGAAGTAAAATCAGAAGAAAATGGCATGCAGAGGAGGCTGAACCAAAAAATTCATTTACAATAGACAAGGGAGGAGGTTTACAAAAAGACACAAGTTATACAAGACAATATCAAGAAAATTTTTGATAGGAGAACCAAAGAAAATGATTTCCAGGTTGGAGACATGGTTCTGAAATGGGATTCAAGAAGGGAAGAAAAAGGCAAACATGGCAAGTTTGAAAATTTATGGAAAGGCCCCTATATCATTGATTCGGTGAGAGGCAACAATGCTTTCTTTTTGCAAGAACTTGATGGAACTGAAATGTTTGGAGGTCATGTAAATGGGAGGATGCTTAAACATTACTTTTGTCAAGAAACTTAGTTTAATTTTCTCATTCATTGTACATACCACTATTTTATGAAAGGATGTAAAGACAAAAAACCCTAAAAAATAGAAAAGGGAAAAATAGGGCAGAAGTTGAAAGAAAGGTATAGCCCCATACCTAAAAAATAATGTTGTTGAAAGTGTGCAAGTCTAAATGCCACTACTTGTTTCTAAAAACAGAAGTCTTGTTCACTTATCCAATCTAAATCATGGTTGAAACATGTTTTAATTTATTTTTCTGATAGGCTAGTGAAAGAAAGAACTTTTCAAAAGACCATATAATCTTGGCTTATCAAATATAATAGATTAGGATAGAAGGAAAATGGCTCTAAAAATATTAAAACCTGAGCCAAAGAAATAAAGAAGGATGTTTATTATGCTTTCAGATCTTAAGCCTTTAGTATTTTGTTTTACTTTTTGTTAATAAATTTTATGTGCAGCTTATACATAATGCCATAGATCATAGCAAATCAAACAGCTTAATCCTAATTTGTCTATGTTTTTGAATTTTTGGTTTTAGGATTAGTGAATAAGGTTTGTCAAACAACTCAATCTTGACAAATTAGTTTAGGTAGAAAAAATAAAGAGAGTTCATCAGTTTAATCTGAACTCTCGGAAGAGATAAGGGTACATTTAGTTAGTTTGATTTCGTTTTAAAAAAAATAAAAATGTCAAGGGTTTTCCAGTTCAAGTGCACCCACAAAAGAAAAATGTTAGGCAAATATATTGGGTAGGTAGATATGATACTGATATAAATTATGTTTTTTTAGATCTTAAAGGTCACTGACTCAAAACAAATATTTGCAAATGAAGAGAGAGAAAGTCTGCCCAATGGAGAAAGGCACTCGTCTCAGTGAAAGCCAAAAATCTGAAGTTCTGGACAACCCCTGAAAAGGGGCTTCCCTCCCCAAGTGGAGCCACTGTTAGTCATCAATAAATTTTTTCTTTGGTGATGACTAAATGATTACCCCAATATTTCTAGAAACAAATTTATAAAACATTGTGAGTTCTAGAAATCTCACTGCCTTCATTATCCTCAAGATAAAATTTTCACTATTTTGTCATCCTATCTAGTCATGACTGGCCCACTATTCCCGGAAGACCCATCAGGGGCTCAAGCCATTCATTTTTAAACCTAAATTGTCTCCTTGGCTCAAAACCTCTGTTTTCTCTTACCTACACAATTCCCCACCACCACCTAAGCCTACCAAACAGAGCAGCTTTGTTGCGCCTCCTTTAGAAACTCTCAAAAAATGAGTGTCTCTGCAGAGCCTTTAGATATTCAAGTATGTGTGTTGCAACTTAGGCCCACAAATACACAAAGCTTTTCATGGATCCTATTTTACACTTGTAAACCCTAAGTCTAGATCCCAACCCAAAAACCATGTCCAAGAAGGCCTCCACTAGATCACCTAGGGTTTCACAAAGTCATAGGATGGATTTGGTGCCCTACAGATTATTTTTCTTCTTCTATATAAAGGGAATACATTCAAAAGAAGGGGACAAGTCACTTTGTCCTAGATTCACCAAAGAGATTAGTCAAGGAACTTTTTATGCCTATAGACATGAATCTTGCAAGGAGACAGTTTCTCTTTGCTCACATCTCTGTAAGAGTGGTGAAAAGGACATCAGGTTAGCAAAAAGGAAAGGTAATGGAATAAAAATTCTCTTTCATAAACAACAGATGGGATGTCAAAAGGACCTCCAAAAGTAGCCTCTTGTTTTAGCACCTAAACATACAAAGGAAAAACTATCACCTCCAAACCTTTCTGCAAAAAATACCTTCAAGAGTAATCGGAAGCAGAGATAGAAAAAAAGAAAGTACATTTGAAAGACTTCATAAAGCCATTTTTGATAAAAGACATAGTAAACTTAAGACAAACAGAAACACCATGAGTTTATGGTAAATCAGTAAAAATATTGATCATCAAAGGGCTTGTGTTTAAGGAGAAAAGGGTGTTTTTATTAGTCACAAAACAATGGTGACAAACACGAAAATCACCACAACCACCACAAAGGCAGAAGTCACCTCCCCCAGGTTACTTCCAAGGATAGCATTAGGTCATATGCACTAAAGGAAAGGGATAAAGAGTATTAGTATGCAGAGTCTCATCTCACCAAAGAGGAAAAAACAAAGTTTTTTTCCTTAAAATCAAAATGGGACATAATTCATTAACAGAAATGGCTTAAGAAGCATTTTTCCCATGATTTACATCTCGGCTGAAGACCCCCAATAAGGGCATCCTTGTCAAAGGATTGTCCTACAAAAATATGATAAAAGCGTGAGTAAACATTTTGCAAAAACTATGCCAAAAATTGTTCCACATAGTGAAATGTCAGTAAAAAGACACATGCAAGAATAGAGGGAAACATGAAATTTAGAAAAGTGGGTTTTCCCTTTTAATTTATTTTCAAAAAGGCTATAAAGGGCCCCTTCAAATTCCCCCCCCGCACCATTTGTCACTTTCCAAGAAAGAAGAAACCGTTGGAGGATATTTGCAGTGTTTTTCGGGAAAAGCTGTGAGAGTTTACCGGCACTACACGTAGAGGCTGGCGCTACGCCCTTAGCCTCCGGTGCTATGCACAGAGGCGAGCCGGGTAGTGTAAAATTACACTGTGCTACGCACTCGCAGATCAACACTATGTGCCTGGGTTGACACCACTCTCAGGCCCAAAAAACTCAACGAGCACCCGAGAGACCACCCATTCTACCCGGCGCTGTGCTCCGACAACCCGATCGGCCCAGCGCTGTGCACAGGCGCCATGCTCCTGGCAGCATTCTCCATATTTTGCCAAAGATCTTCAAAAATCAATTTTTCAGCCTCTAAACTTCTACAAGCTAAATACAAGGTTGGTAAAACCCTTTTCCTCCTCCCAAGCATTATTTTTGTAAAATCAAAGAGGTCATCCATAGTCAAAATTTGACCAAACCCTAGACTATGAAAAAATAAATTTTTATGTCTTTGAGCTAGCGTTTGTAAGAAAATTTGGTTTTGAGTGCAAAGAGTGGGCTGAGTAACTATAATGTTGACCTCCACCACCAATTACAACCTTGGAAAGTTGTTTTCACCTTAGCTTTCCTTTTACAAAGATTTTACCTACACCAGTTGCTTTACTCCAAAAAAAACCCTCAAGAAAGGCCCAAGGTTTCTACTGTTGTTTTGGACCAGCCATCATGTCAGAGAGAGACAGTCACACCAGTGGTGGTGAGTGTCACACTCTGACAAAGCCAAAACATGATGGAGGAAAAGCTAAAATATTTGAGCCCATAGACACCACTCCAATCACCTCCTCTCCTATGATCCTTTCATGCCTTCAAGATGTAGGGTGCTACAAATTTTGTGAGAAGGTGAAGCAAGCCAACAGTCATCCAGACTTGACTAGATTATTTGCCTGTAGCCTATAAAACCATCAAGTTAATCTAGCAGGGGTCCAATTTGAGCTTTTATCTGAAATCATGTCTAAGGCAACAGGTATACCAGACATTGGTAAGTTTTGGTTCAAACAAAAGAAGTTGGATTTGGGTTATTATGGGCCTTATTTGAAACCTACCTATCAGCAAAATTGTAAGGCTATTTTCCCTTTTTCTCATTTTCTAGAGATATATGTTGCATAAATGAGGCAGATTATCAATTTTTCACATGTGAGGGAAGATACTCTCGGCTCTACTCATATCATATCAGGTTGTTGATGCATTTCACCAAAGTCAAGATGATGAACCTACCTTATTAACTTTTCCAGAGTATTGATAAAATGGCCTCCATTGTCAAGAGGAAAAGCTATGACCACCAAATTCCAAGCCTCTTTCACCACTCTCTGATCAAGATGATCGTCCTCTATCAGCTAGAGCAGCAAGGAATTTCATGGGAAACCTTCATCTCACATTATGTGTTTTCTGATCCTTGGGCCTTCATCTAGCAGAGCTTGCCTTCCACTTCATAGCCATCTACCTCCACTCATCCATCATCTTCCCATATACCTTCTCCACAAAGAGTTTCACCTCTGGTTTCTTCTCCTAATTTTCCAAGTGAAGGGGCTGACAGTAGCCCTAGTGAAGAACAAATGGGTGGCAGCAGTTAGGAGGAAACTGAGACTGATAATAATGGCCATGAAGGAAGTTGTGGTGGCCCTGAAGAAAGCATCCATGATCATGAAGAAAGCAGTGATGATCATGAGGAAAGCATTGAAGAAGAAGATGATGTAGATGAAGAAGAAAATGAAGGAGAGGAAGGTGGCCAAGAATAAAGTAGCAATGGCCAAGAGAAGTAAGATTATGAAGGAGAAAACAAATATGGAACTAGTAATGGAAGCCACAAAGATAACTTCAGTGAAAGTAACCACAAGGATGAAAGAAATGAACATGATGATGAGGAAGAGGATAACAATGATGAGGAAGAGGAAAATAGTGAAGAAGAAGAAAATGAAGAGGAAGAATAGGCAGATGAGGAAGACAGCTATGTAAGTGCCCAAGACAGTCCAAGAAACAGTCATGATAGTCATGACAGCTGTCATTTCTGTCTTGACAAAAATCAGTCCATAGAAGACAAAGAGAATCAGAGTGAGGAAGGTACAGAAAATGTAGAGCAAATTGAAGGAAACAATAATTACAACACTACCTTTGATACTCCCATTATCGCCCCTCTCTCATGCACTTATCAAAGAGGGAAAAGAGATGTGTTTGCTGCCTCTAAAAGGCAAAGGGCCATCTCCTCACAAAATACCAAAGCATTGGACAAAGGCAAAGAAAAAATGAAGAGTGTTGAACAAAAGACACTAGTTAGGAGGAGCAAAAGGATAAAAAATTCTTCTCAAGGGCCTCTCTTTGTTGATCTAGACAGTGATAATGAGGACCAATGGATGAGTACAAAATTGCTCCTCTTAGAAAAGGATGCCCAGCTTCAAGAATGGGAAAAGGACTTTGAAAGGGCACAAAGGGTCATCTAGTATTATAAACAGGAGCACAAACATTTCAAAGAGGTGAAGAGGGGCCTTGCCTTGCAGAAGAAATTGGCCAAACACTATGCAAGGAAGAGCATGCTTGCTAATGCCATATTGAAGCAAGCCCTCATAGAGCTAGAAGAGCTAAAAATTCCCAAAGTGCATGAGATCCTCGAGATCTTGGCTGATGCTTCTCAGAAGGTGTCTAAAACCCCTTGAGGGGTCTACACACCGATTTTGGAAAAAATCCGGAAAATTTTTGTTTTTTCCAAATTTTGGCCCCTAGGAGCGCACCACCCTAGGTGCTACGCTATTTTTTGGGGCATAATAAGCTACTAAAGTTTACATTTTTGGTTTTTTCATGTTACCAGTAGTCTACCCACAAAATTTCAGGTCAATTGGAGCATTTTTGCCCCCTCAAAAGGTCAAACAACACCTCAAAATTGACCTTTTTGCCTCCTTTTTAGGCCTGGCACTGCGCACAGAGAAGTCATGGGAGATTTAATTTTTGAGTAGGTAAATAGAATCCATTAATCTCAAATCAAGTATTTATGGAAATTAGACTCTTCAATATTTCCAACGAGCCATCACAGGCCCAAATCTGATGCCAGGAAGGGGTCCAAAACTCAGCTGCAACAGACCCCATTTTCTGCTGATATGGCGCTACGCACAGAGACAACTTTTGGCTAAAAAGTCAACAAAAGACACAAATTAATGGAAAATTGGTTTTTTATTATTTTCTTGTAAAAAAAACTCCCGATTTTATTGGGGAGTTATGGTTTGATGCTTTTCATTTATTTCCTTATCTATTATGTGTCTTGGGCCTTGCATGGTCATTAAGCACATTTATGACATTTATGGTTAAATTAGGGTTTATGGAAGCCTCTTAGGGTTTCCACCTCCTCAGTTGCACCATAAATAGATCATGAGGGTCTTATGTATTTGGTTGGATTTGATGACTTATGGTGAAGCAAATACATAGTCTCTTGGAGTTTTTTTATGGAAATTTGATGTCTTGGAGCTCATGCATGCCCTGGTTTGCTTGTTGATGGAGAGAGACTATTTGTAGGATCCATAAGCTTGGTTGATGGTGAAGTGTTTCTTATGTTTGTGTTTTCTAGTTTTCCATTATGTTTTCCATCTTGCTATGTTCCAGTAGGACAAAAAATTTAGATTAAGAAATGTTTCTTGATGGCACCTTATTTCTATTTGTCCTTCACTGCCTTAATGTTTTCTTTTGTTGAGATATATTAAAGAATCCATCTCTTGCTCTCTAAGAATTTCTTATCTTGTTCATTTCTTGAATGGTTTAGATCAGTTAATGTCAAGTATGATTTATGGCTAGTCCTGCATATTTTTGCTACTGATATACTCTGTTTTGGAATCAACTCTTTAAAGCTGCTTTGCCTAGGTTTTTCAAAGAAGTCTGTTTGAATCATGCTCTTTGCCTTTACTAGCTAAATTTGTTTCAAATAACCTTCATAGTTGTAACTTTAGATGTTCACGGTTCTCTCTTATTCTATGGTTATAACTACTTGTGCATCTTAAATGTTTTTCTACTCTTGATAATGAAATCTATGAAAGTTAAATAAGTTTCTTGCCTTTCTATAATTTCATTTGAATGTTTGTCTTGGATAATCATCTGTGTTCAGTTTGAAATCAAATGGATTAGGTTTCACTTATGCCTTTGATTCTCTTTCCATGCTTATGATTTTCTAACTCCCTTAGTCTAAAAATTTATTAAGGATTCAGTTCTGCCCTTCACTAGCTTTTATTCTCAAGTTTAATGTTCATCTCATCATCCACCACAACCTCAAAGACCTACCAACCAAGTTAAAATGTCCCTGCATATGCTCTTGAAACCATTGACGAACTCATCATGACCTTGTTAGACTTCATTTCCCAATGACTTAAAAATCTTCCATGTTTGGGGAAATGACCTCTGACACATGGAAGATTTCTACGGAAGTAGTTTCTGTCTCTACGACCTCCATGCGATGTGAGTTCATCATGAAAACACGGAGGAACCACGAGGAGAAATTTGTGAAGAAATCATGGGAAATTAAATCCTCCCATGAAATACCCTGCAATCCAAGCTGATGTACAACCACGATCTTGATGAGTGCATAGTGATAAATACTATTGTACTGCTGCTCGGGAGTTTTCTTCTGCACAAGAGTGGTCATTCTCTCGATATTCTGGCACATGAAATAAGTTATGTTCATCATCCTCACTCTGGTGAAATGCATCAATAACCTGATGTGGTAGGCATAGAGGCGTGAAAACCGGCCCTCACAACTGAAATATCTGATAATGAGTTTCATCAGAGGCGCATAGGATTCCTTTAGGAACCAGAATGGGAACACCCTGCTGAGTTGCCTCACAAAGCTAGGCCTGATGTATGTTTCATAATGCACTCTGTCCACCTACTGTCTTTTGTTCCAGTGTTCACCCACATTCGGTATTCCGGTTGCTTGAGAAATAGTTTCCGGTGTCAAAGTGAAATTTACACCAGCAAGAGTTACCTGACCATCATGTAAATGCAATACAAAAAAACGAGTCAACTCCTGATAATGATGGATCCTAGCAATCATTTCACAAAACTGATAGCATGACTGTTCTCGAAAACATGCCATGGCAAGTGGACAAGCCTGTAATTCAGTCAATGAGGTGGGCTCCTCTCTCACATGTCTGCCACCTTTACGAGGCCTTCTAGGTGCATGTAGCTCAGTGGTGGAATCACTATCTCGGTCATATGATGTATCAGTATCTGTCTCCATGATGTCGAAAGTCTATGCAAGGTGTATGTTGGCTTGTATGAGATGAAAATGAGAATTTGGGTATTTTTGTTTTAATTGCCAAATGTATGGTAGTGTGAGAGGGACTGTGGGGAAATAGGGCAGTGGGGACAATGAAGTTTTTTCAAGTGGAATTTTCCTTTTGAAAACTTGTGATTTGACAAATCTAGGGACAAGGGACAACCACTTTATTTTTTAGGATAAACTTGGGATTTGGAGAAATTTTGTAAATGGGATAGGGGTAATGGGAATGCGATGGATATGAGTAGCTTTAGGGATGTAGGGAGATAGGGGAATGGATTGTAGTGATAGGATAACAGTGATGGGAAATGGGAAAAATAAGGTGGGGAGGTGAAAATGTTTGGCACCAAAACCAATTTTAAAACACCAACTTCAAAACCCTAAGGAGGCACTTCTAGGGTTTGGCTTTTGTGTATTCAAATTCTCATAACCAATCACATAATCAACACCAAGCATGAATTTATGGACAGTAGAAGATCACATGAACTTACTTGGAGCAAGATTGACCGAGTCAATTGGAGTTTTTGGAAGCAATGACAAAAATTTGGGTGTCGGCTCAATGCGCCGCGACCACTGCCCAGTGCGTCGTGCCCCTTCATTACGCCGCGAACACTGCCCAGTGCGTCGCACCCCTTCATTACGCCGCGACAGTTCAAAAACACACAGAGAAGAGCGGCACTATGAGCTGTGCTCAGTCTATGCGCCGCGACAGTTGCCTAGTGCACCGCGCCAGTCAATTTCAACACAGTTCGGCCTCCAAACTTATTTCTTCATTCCTCCACGATGTCTTTGGTATGAAAATGGAGTTTTGAATTTGGAAATATCTTATATATACCAAATATTTTAATTTTTTATTTGAAAAACCCAGTTTATAATGTTTGAAAACTTTGGCACTTTTCAAATGAACTCTGTTTTCCTTGCCTTTTGATTTTTGGACTGAATGATGAATCTCTTGTCTATTTTGCAGGGATGGATGGCATGGAGTTTTGGCAAAGGCGACCAGGGTTGCGAATGAAGCATTAGTACAACTGAAGAACTTAAAAATTACATTGCGTTTGTTACAAAGGACAAAATAGACAATTTTTCTTCAAAACAGAGTTTTGAAGAAAAATCATTATCAAGCATTATGATGATGAAATTTTTGCAGTGAAACCTTATTTGAAGCTTCCTCATGTGCCTGCTAGCCATTATTAGACATTTTGAGACCTGATTAATAAAAACCTAGGCCTAATGATACTAAAAACCCTAAAATGACTCTTTGCCAACCAGGAGACCAAACATGACTGTAAATGATTTTGATGAACATAACTAGACCAGCAGGTACATGACATGAGGGATATAAGTGACAAGACCCTACCGTCAGATGATTTATGCTCCTAATGGAATGCAACTGACTGAACTGAATGAGACACCTAAAATGAAATGCAACAAGAGAAATTTGATCTCTGACGGAGGGATGAAGATCTTAGGCTCTAACAGATCTTTGAGGCCCGGATCTTTACATAGGCTGGATAACTCTGATTATCACACCAAAGTGTAGTTGGATGTTGCTGATGAAGACCAAATTCGGACAGGATCTGACGAAGCCGCAAGGCTTCCTTACCGGCTTCAACAGCACCACGATACTCTGATTTTACCGAAGAAAGAGAGATGGCACTTTGTTTCTTACAAGGCCATGTAATAGGTCCTAAACCAAGAGTGAATACATAACCTGCAGTAGACTTTCGATCATCAAGGTCACCAGCCCAATCAGAATCAGTGAAACCAATAAAAATGAGATTAATAGCGGCCAAAGCTTCTAATACCCACATTCTCACTACCTTTGCATATAAAAATGCATGGTCCATTTCTCAATCAACATAATACCAAATTTGGGCATTCTAATGTGGAAGCTTTATCATTTCAATCCTTGGTTAAACCATATAACAAAACCCAACAATGCAAATTTCATAAGCAGAAGTCATTCCCTTTTTATATCCTATGGTTAAACCCACTTTATGGAGAATTCGAATCAACATTTGACTTTATAATAAAGTCCACCATATATAATGGCCCACAACATACCAATCCATCGTATGAAAATTAATTTCTATCCATGCATCCATCTTCGATTAAATAAATATCAACGATGTTAATATGAATTTTCGGTCCCACACATAACATCTCATACTTTAAAACCCAAATATCAAATATGAATATTTGATATCAACCCCGACTTTGAATAAAAATCCCAAAGCACTGCATAATAGCATCTAGCTCCACATTTAACGAATATCATATGGAAATGTGTTTTATGCTTTCACTACATCGAATGCCAATAAATAATGTCATTTCATTTCATTCAACTCTTTGACTTTGGTTAAGCCAACCACCAACAAACATATTAACATTTGAGACCCACAACCTTAAAAACATACCTCCGTTAACCTCTAGTCAACTTGACGATGCGAATGCCATCCGATCCTTTGATCGGATCATCCAACAGATATCACCCATTTAACCCCCGTGACATATCATGCAAAATTCACACGAAACAAATGGTTTTGAAATACCACCAGGCTACGTGTCACACGTTGAGGTGTATCGCGTTGAATTTAAACAAAATTGCTTACCACTCCAGAGCTACGTGAAAACCGCTTATGGTTTTCGAAAACCCATCTTCGCTCTCATTTAACTCGTGGTTCTGTTGTTCCCTCTGCGCCTTCGCTTCTGTTGTTCCATGAAAATTCCGCTTCAACAAACCATTGATTATTCATTGAAGATCCGCTCTTTGTTTGTACAATTTGACTACAATTAATCCCTTTTATTTTGTTCCATCGTGTGATTTCAAAGTTCGAACAGGCCACTTGTGAAATGTAATATTGTTCACGGTATCTTCAAACCTTTTCTGTCAATCATCCCCACATGATTTGAATTCTATTATTCAATTTCTGTGGGTTTATAATCATCTTTACAATAAATATTCAAATTGACTTCAAAACCCGATGCTCTCTTCACTTTTTATACACAACAGAACGCCTAATTTCTTCTTTTAATTCTCCATATGAAATCAACTCATTCTGGAATGCATCCAAACCAGATTATGTCTAAATTTAGACACCCAAGTAAATTCTTAATGGAATCAATCCATTCAATGATCGATTCACACAATTTCATAATCCCAATTAAATACACACAATCTTTAAATGTAGATTGAATATCAAATGACAAAATTCCCTTGTTCCTGTCAATTCATTTGCACACAATATGCACTCAAACACAACTCAAAATTTGAGTTTCTTTTTGTATTAAAACCAGTATTTACATAGGAATTTTCCTTGGGCCTGATATTCAATCACTGGCCTTCTTCCCCTAATTTTTCCTGAAGGCTTACAATCCAAGCCCTACTTTCTCAATCCTACTCTACTGTCTATTGTTTTTTAATGCCTTTGAGGCTTACATTTTATACAAAAGGTTCTGAAACTATTTTTGGTTTCAGTTCCTGCATTTTTTCAACAATTCCCTATGAATCCTCTTTAATCCTAAAATCACTATTTAATCACTAAGGATCCTCTTTCCTCCACAAATAATGAAACAAACTCTAAGTTAGGATTTATAGTTAATTTCTAAATCTCTCAATCCCTATACACTCTCAACTAGCCTAATTCACTCATGTTCTTCAACATTCGAGAAAATTTACAAATTCCTCAGAATATTTAATAAATTTTCATTAAAATCAATCAAATCATTACATAAGAACCAACTCCCTTAAAAACATAAAAACCCCTAAGTCTACAAAAATACATGGAATTTTCTTGAGCCTAATGCCCACATCGGACTCCCAAGGTTAGAAATAATCATGATCTCCTAATCATGTGCTTTTAAATCTTTGCCTCCTGGATCCCATACTTTGTTTTGTTCCTATCCAATAAGTGCATTATTCTTCAACTACTTTCCCAGGCTTCCATACTTTGTGCATCTTGCCACTATTGTCTTTCACAGTCTATTCTTGTCTTCTCCTTGTTGTCATTTCTTTTCTTTCTTGCTTCTATCTTTAGAGACACCTTCATCATCAATCTTCTTATGCTTTGATCTCTATGTCAGTTTTATCTTATCCACAAAATTACTCTACCTTTTGTTCTTGCTTTCAATTTATTGTTACTTTTATTTCTCTAAATATTGTTGTTGTTCTTTGCCTCCCAAACTTCTGAATATCTCTTAAGATATCTCTCTGCCGATGTTCTTCTTTTGTTCATCACTGTAAATTCACTTTTAAAAATGAATTATTTATTTTTATTCTTCCTACTTGATAACATGCTCATTCAGTCTTCTTTGTATACTAGCAAGCATAATCAAATTTGACAAACTAGTATCTACTTCTGCCTCTTCCACAACTTCAGGCATTTTCACTTCAGTGTCTCCAATTTCTTTCTCTTGTTCAAATGTTCCCAACAAAAATTTTAGCCATTTCCTTTGAATTTGTTTCATCTTAAACACATCAAAAATATGCTGCAATTTAGTTTCAGCATATCCTTCTTCTTCTTCTTCTTCTTTGACAATCTTCAGTAATTGTCCATCACCTCCTTGATTGATTCTAGCAATCAAATCAATTTCTTCAAACTATGTATCCTCATCCTTTATCAGAATAGAATTCTAATTCTCCACCACTTTCATAGTTCTAAAAGTGTTTCCGACAGCCTTCTTTTGGCCAATCAGACAAGACAACTCCTCCTTGTCATCAAGAGTAACAAGTTCCTTCATGACTGTTTCACCTTCCTTGGAATTCATGTTGGGAAAAATGTTTGAGAGGGAGGGGTGAATCAGTATTTTGGGCATACTCAAAACATTTCACTTTTTCTTACTTCAAAACCATACGCTACTTTTCTTAACCAGACTCGCGTATATACACGAATACCCTTCACAAAACTCGCGTATATACAAAGATCTTATTATGCCATTAATTCTTTACTTAGATCTATGCAAAATTCATTCTTCTGATGATTAGATAACAGTAAGCATGTGCAGTAATAACATAATAAACCATCACACATAAGCATCACACAAGAACACCAGGATTTTAGGTGGAAACCCAAGTCGGGAGAAAACCACCACTGCCGTTGTCTCGGCCTTCAATATTTTATTATAAAGAAAACATCTTACAACTATGTGCTAGCGCAGACTCATACCAGCACGCAGGCACCCCACTGCAAGGCTAAAACCTTCTCGTTTACGACTATCACAGAGGGCTACAACCCTACTCTTGTTTACCATCCTCCTATCCTCTCTGGAAGGGAGCTAAATTTGTGAACTCGTTTACCCCTAGCCTCTCTACGGAAGGGAGGCTTCTACATTTGAAGGCTTGTTGGAAATATGATGCAGAGTGTTGTCCTTGATGGCAACCCACTGAATGAAGATGAAGACATGCGACTGTTGACATGTGTTGTCCTTGATGGCAATCCACCTGATGAAGGTATTCTTGACTGATGGACTGGGTAAATGATGTAAATATGATATGCAATGATGTTTGATGAACTAAATGCGGTGTATCTCCGGTGGTACGAGAAGGCAATGAAGAAAGAGGAATTCGGCATATGCTAAATCTATGGTGAAAATAGTATGTCTCAAGGCATACGCCAGTTTGTCTAGGGGAAGTATTTGTCTAAGGGAAGTCGCGTATGCACGCGGAAAAGAACGTGCCGAGTCGCGTATGGGCTAAAGCGCTCAAAAAGTGCAAAACCAGGGGTAACCACCATGGTATTGACCCATTGTATTGGGTAATGATTCGTCTAAATGACCCCGTCCAGGAATACCATCGGAAGTAATGTGGTTTTTGGCTCATAGTATTGAAAAAGGGTAAACCTATATAAAGAGAAGAAATTCATTGTGCAAATCATGAGTGTGGGTGCAAGATGTCTGAGCTTGAATGAATACTTCTCTCTGAAGTATATCTGAATGGAAAGGGTTACAGTTGAATGATAGATCTGAATGTATGATGCACCAATGATGAAGAAGGGGATCTAGATCTGAAATGCACTTGTATTTGCTAGATCTGTTTATGGAATGATTAGATCTATGATGAGGCAAACATCTGTCTGAGGTAAAGGGTAAAATCTGAAGTGATGTATCTGTTGTGAAGAATTGCAATGACATAAAAGTCTGAAGAACCATACGCTAGTTCGCCGAAGAGGAAGCGCGTATATACGCGGCTTCGATGAAGAGAAAGCGCGTATGCGCAATGAAATTGGATCTGTAATATGTACAGAAGTATACGCTGGTTTATGTGAACGGAAGTGCGTATATACGCGACATCAGAGAAAGGAAAGCGCGTATGCAAACTAGGGTTTGCTGAAGTCTGTGGTAAGAAATTTCTGATCTGTTCTGCTGGTTTACTGATATCTGTTAGTGAGTTATATGTATCTGTTTCATGGTTGACTGTGCTTAAAAGTATGGAAAGGGTCCAGTCTGAAAATATGATGAAACGTGGCCTGCAAGTTGTGTCCTAAAGGAAGCTTTGGATCCAGTGTGAAAATTGATGAAACGTGGTCCATAAGAGGTGCTGAGGGTTGTAGCCTTCAGTCAGGGGGTTGTAGCTCCCTTCCAGGTGAGGCTGGTAAACGAGAGCAGGGGGTCGTAGCTCCCTTCCAGGAGAGGCTGGTAAACGAGTCAGGGGGTTGGAGCTCCCTTCCAGGAGAGGCTGGTAAATGAGCGCAGGTGGGTGCCTGCGTGCTAGTAGAGTCTGCACCAGCACATATGTTGTAAGATGTTTTCTCTATAATAAAATATTGAAGGCTGAGCAACTGCAGCGGTGGTTTTCTCCCGACTTGGGTTTCCACCTAAAAATCCTGGTGTTCATGTGTGATGCTTTGTGTGATGGTTTATTATGTTCTTACTGCACATGTTTACTGTTTATAGAACATCTAATGAATAAATGATGGAATGATATAAGTGAAGAACTAATGGCATAATTAGATCTCTGTGTATACGCGAGTTTTATGAAGGATATCCGCGTGTATACGCTATTTGGCTTCAGCAAAGTAGCGTATGGGTTTTAGAGCATGAAAAAGTAAAAAGTTTTAGTTTTCCCTAAATACTGATTCACCCCCCCCCCCCTCTCAGTATTTTTCCCAACAATTGGTATCAGAGCAGGTCCTTGTGCAGAAGCTTGATCGCTTAAAGGAGATCCGTCGCAATGGGAAGTCAAGAAGGAGTAATGTCTATAAAGCCACCTCTATTGAATGGAAGCAATCTGATATTCTGGAAGGTACGTACAAAAGCATATCTGCAAAGTCTTGGTGCAGATGTATGGGCAATCGTGGAAGAAGGTTATCAATACCCGGCAAGTATTCCTACTGATGCAGCTGAAAGAAAGAAGTATGAAATCAATGCCAAAGCGGTGAATGTCTTATTGGGAAGCATGTCTGAATCAGAATTTGCTAAAGTAATGCAGCTACATTCGGCAAAAGACATATGGGACAAAATCATTCTAAGCTATGAAGGAGACACAAAGGTAAAAAGTGCAAAACTCCAAACTCTTAGAATTGAATATGAAAATTTGAAGATGCATAGTGATGAAAGTGTTGCTAGTTTCTTTCTTCGTCTAGATGATATTGTAAATCGAATGAGAAATTTGGGTGAAACCATAACTGATACTACTCTGGTGGAAAAGGTCTTAAGATCCTTGACTTCAAAATTTGATTCTAAAGTTTCAGCTATTGAAGAA
Source organism: Pinus albicaulis (assembly GCA_034641835.2). Taxonomy (NCBI): domain Eukaryota; kingdom Viridiplantae; phylum Streptophyta; class Pinopsida; order Pinales; family Pinaceae; genus Pinus; species Pinus albicaulis. The sequence continues at coordinate 78,301 of JAXQQM020080811.1, forward strand.
AGGCAAGATCTGCAAAATCTTACTATTGTTCAATTACATGGTATTCTGACTGCTTTTGAAATGAGACAAGGAGGTCCTTCCCAAATCAGAGAAGCTGATTTTAAGGTATCTGCAACAGGAAAAGAAAAGGAAGTTGTGAAAGAATCCAGCTATATATCCGAAGAAGAAGAAGCGAATTTCGTGAGAAAACTCCAACTAGGTACTGGAAGATTCAAAGGTAAGCTTCCCTTCAAATGTTTTGAGTGTGGAAAAGTTGGTCACTATGCTGCTAAATGTCCTTATAAAGAAAAACGTGGTAAAGGGAAACAATTTGAAAAGAGGAAGAGTTTTTATGCAAATGAAGATGATGATGAAGTATCCAGTGAAGATGAAGAAGATTCTGACCATGATCTGAAAGTGCTCATGGCAAAGAAGCAAAAGAAGAAGGCTACTCAAAGAAAGGAGATCTCTCAGAAAACATGTATAGCAGAAATTGACGAAGATGAATCTGATAGTGATTGGGGTCCTTTGAATCTTCTTTGTGCAAGCAATGGTGTAGGTAGTGAAAGTAATGTTGTGGACCTAGAAGAAGATCAACAAAGATTATTTAATGAGAAGGAATCCGCCTACAATGAGAAGATCTCTAAAATGAATGGACAGATAGAAACAATGAAGGGACAGATAGAAATACATCAAAGACTGCAGGATGAAGTAGCCAATCGAAGTGAAAGCCTTGAAGCTGAAATTATCTCCCTCAAAGAAGACCTGGATAAATCAAATAAGAAGAATGCAAAACTTGAAGCAGAAAACATATCTCTGAAAGTAAATCTTGAAGCATCAAGTAAGAAGAATGAGGAACCTCTACAACCATTTGAAAAGGAAGGCCTTGAAGCAGAAATCATCTCTCTCAAAGAAGATCTAGAAAAATCAAATAAGAAGAATGAAGAGCTGCAACAAACATGTGAAGAAAACGAAAATTGGTTGAAAGAAGAGATTCTAAATTTGAAGGATCAAGTAGAAGATGGAAGAAGGAAAGAAGAAAGCATGACAAAGAAATGTCAAGCCTTGGAGGTTGAGGTAAACATTCTCAAAGGTAAATTAGAAGAAAAGGTTAAACTTTTGAGGTTTCAAGATAGTACTAATATCTTGGACAATATTCTGAGTAATCAAAGGTCTCCTACTATCAAACTTGGTCTTGGTTTCCATGAAGCTGTTAAAGGAGAATCTAGCTCACAAGGAAGTGCTAAAAATTCAGAGGATGTCAATGCAAAACCTGAAGTGTTGAAAGAGACAAAAGGTCAACCAACAATGATGAAATCTCAAAGGAAATCAATCAATAATGTTGAATGCTTTAAATGTCATAATTATGGGCATGTTGCAGCAAATTGCAGGAGCAGATCATTTCAGCCTCAAACAAACAGTTCCTACATAGAAAGGTACTCTGGTTTCTTCAAGGGATATTGTTTTTCATGTAACAAGTATGGACACAAAGCAGCTGATTGTAAAAGGAGGAAGATTAGAAATACTCATTATGATTCTTATGCTTATTTCTCTGGACACATGAGATGTTATTCTTGTAACAAGTATGGACATGTAGAAAAGGAATGCAGGTTGAACAGATCTGAGAAAGTGGAAAATTTTCAGCACACAGTTAGGAAGTTCAAGCAAATTTGGAAAAATAAGGAGGACCAATCAGAAACATAGGGAATTCTGACCCTACTGCAGTCATCCGCTTCTGAAGCTTACTTCTCTTATTGACTGCAGGAATGATGTGGGATACATTATGAGATTTAGTAATGTATCGTCACAGGGGGAGCAATGTATGATGACTCTCATGATTGATTTGATTATTCTGGTTATATGTATTTCTGACAGAGCATCTGATTTGAAGAAGACAGGTACAGGAAGTACAAGTTCAGGAGGAGATGAAGGAATGTGAAAAATTTCTATGCTTCACTTTCCATACGCGGTTCGATGAACAAAAGTCGCGTATACACGCGAGTTACATAAGACACAGTCGCGTATGTATTGATGATAAGAGAATTTATATGCTAGCTGAAGATCTGGAGCAGAGGCTCAGGGGGAGTAACAGTCTGATTGTTAATAACTGTATTATTGACTCTATATCAGCGTAATTTCTTTTTTTTTAAATAATGATGACATGATACTTGGTTACTTATGTTGAAGATTATGGATGAGTCCTGGTTGCTTGATGATGAAGAGTATTCGTTGTTGAGATGAAAGTCTTATAAATCAGAGATAAGGACAGATCATGTAGAGATTGTTGCTGATGACTTGCTGATAAAGGTATTCAGGTTGCACTAGTTAAGGAGGAGCACTAGTTCAGGGGGAGCAGCAGGTTGAATACTAATGATTGCATTGTTGGCAATATGACTGCTTATTCTTGGTTATTGTGATACTCATGCTCAAATGATGATGACTTGGTATATGGTTTATTATGATGAGATTTTAATCCCTGTTTACTGAAAAGTATCTTTTGTGCTCACACATGGATGAGTTTGAAGACGTTTGATTCAGAAATAAATCATGCAGAGTTTGTTACTATGGTTGAAGATCTTCTGCCTACATATGTTACTTCATGTTAAATATTGAAGATCTTGATGATATTGGACCACATGGATGATTGCTTGACACATAATTGAAGATGTTGTTCTGGTATGATAATCTCTCTTGGAAAGATTGTATTGATGCTGCAAAGAATCTGAAGGCTTGGTTACTAATGTGCTTATGCTACAACCATTGGATGACACTTGAAGACACAACTACACTGTTCTATCTATCTGTAGTCCAGGGAAGCATTCAAATATCCCAGAAAGAAGCTGAACACTGTCTTTTTCTCACAAGAGGATCAGATCTGGTTAAAATTTAGAAGATGGTATTGGATACGCGGGTTTCCTGAAACACAGTCGCGTATATACGCGAGTTCATGCACATAAAACCGCGTATGTCTGATTGCTGACAATTTTGTGTCTGAAGTCAGCTCTCTTCAGCACAGCTGCAGTGCTGTTTGGTATCTCTGATACTGTTTGGTATCTCTGGTGGTGTTCCGGTTCTCATAATTCTATTTCTAATGTTTTGATAAAGATGCCTTGATGATTTGTTGGTGAAAGTGTTCAGGATGCACAAACTAAGGGGGAGCCTTAGTCATATGGAAAGGATGATCAGAAGCACATTTTCAGGGGGAGCATTAGCATTGCTGAGTATAATGCATTGTTGGCATTATGATGGTTCTGAAATATGTTCTCTTTCTTGAGGACTTTCTGGTGTTGGTTATGAAAAGTCATATTTGTATTTTGATGAAAAGGTCATGTTGAGACCCATGATGTAAAATTGTAAATTTCAGTCATGTAAGGACTTATCAAATTTGTAAACCCACTTGGTTGGGTAGCTGAGTTGAAATGTGTAAACCCACTTGGTTGGGTACTTGAGTCTTATATGTAAATCCACTTGGTTGGATATTTGATGTAAGTATGAGTCTTTGGTGATAGGAAGTTCATAAAGTCATGTACTTCATTGAAAAATATGTTTGAAGATTCAGCATGAACTCAGGGGGAGCTTGGTCACTTCAGTATACATCAGATCTGCAGAACGCTTCTTCCACATGTGGAGAAAAGGGGGAGAGTATGTTGGTTTTGATCCACCCTTTGCCCTTGATGTCAAAGGGGGAGAGTGACATGGTGTTTGAATGAAGAGAAAGAATGGTGTCAAAAATGGGGAGAGTGACATGGTGTCATTGTATTCTTAATGTACCTATCTGTTGTGGTAACCAAACACCATCGTGGTTGCCATCAAGTCCAAAAGGGGAGATTGTTGGCAATATGATGCAGAGTGTTGTCCTTGATGGCAACCCACTGAATGAAGATGAAGACATGAGATTGTTGACATGTGTTGTCCTTGATGGAAATCCACCTGATGAAGTTATTCTTGACTTGATGGACTTGGTAAATGATGTAAATTTGATGTGATATGATGTTTGATGAACTAAATGCAATTGTATCACAGTGGTACGGAAGGCAATGAAAGGGTCGACATATGCTAAATCTATGGTGAAAAGAGTATGTCTCTAGGCATATGCGGTTTTCACAGGGAAATCGCGTATGCCTTGCTTGAAAGAACGATGCTAGCAACCGGTGTGGGCAAGCGCTCATAAGCACAAAAAGTACAAAACCGAGGGTAACCACCATGGTATTGACCCATTGTATTGGGTAATGATTCATCTAAATGACCCCGGAATCCGGGAATGTTACTTGAAGTAATGTGGTTTTGGCTCATGGTATTGAAAAAGGATAAACCTATATAAGGAGAAGAAATTCATTGTACAAATCATGAGTGTGGGTGCAAGATGTCTGAGCTTGAATGAATACTTCTCTGTGAAGTATATCTGTATGGAAAGGGTAAAGGTTTGATGATAGATCTGAATCTATGATGCACCTATGAAGAAATGAAGAAGGGGATCTAGATCTGAAATGTACTTGTATTTGCTAGATCTGTTTATGGAATGATTAGATCTGAGATGAGGCGAACATCTGTCTGAAGTAAAGGGTAAAAATCTGTGTGATGTATCTGTTCTGAAGAATTGCAATGACCTAAATGTTTGAAGAACCATACGCTTGTTTGCCGCAGAGGAAGCGCGTATATACGCGGCTTCGCTGAAGAGAAAGCGCGTATGCGCAATGAAATTGGATCTGTAATATGTACAGAAGTATACGCTGGTTTATGTGAACGGAAGCGCGTATATACGCGACATCAGTGAAAGGAAAGTGCGTATGCAAACTAGGGTTTGCTGAAGTTTGTGGTAAGAAATGTCTGATCTGTTCTGCTGGTTTACTGATATCTGTCAGTGAGTTATATGTATCTATTTCATGGTTGACTGTGCTTAAAAGTATGGAAAGGGTCCAGTCTGAAAATATGATGAAACGTGACCTGCAAGTGGTGTCCTAAAGGAAGCTTTGGATCCAGTGTGAAAATTGATGAAACGTGGTCCATAGAGGTGTTGAGGGTTGTAGCCTTCAGTCAGGGGGTTGTAGCTCCCTTCCAGGTGAGGCTGGTAAACGAGATCGGGGGGTCGTAGCTCCCTTCCGGGAGAGGCTGGTAAACGAGTCAGGGGGTTGGAGCTCCCTTCCAGGAGAGGCTGGTAAACGAGCGCAGGTGGGTGCCTGCGTGCTGGTCAAGTCTGCGCCAGCACATATGTTGTAAGATGTTTTCTCTATAATAAAATATTGAAGGGTGAGCAACTGCAGCGGTGGTTTTCTCCCGATTTGGGTTTCCACCTAAAAATCCTGGTGTTCATGTGTGATGCTTTGTGTGATGGTTTATTCTGTTCTTACTGCACATGTTTACTGTTTATCGAACATCTAATGAATGAATGATGGAATGATATAAGTGAAGAACTAATGGCATAATTAGATCTCTGTGTATACGCGAGTTTTATGAAGGATATCCGCGTGTATATGCTAGTTGGCTTCAGCAAAGTAGCGTATGGGTTTTAGAGCATGAAAAAGTAAAAAATTTCAGTTTTCCCTAAATACTGATTCATCCCCCCCTCTCAGTATTTTCTTGATTTGTTGGAGGTTCCCATGTTTTGGCAAGATTGGAAATACCAAAAGATGAGACAACATAGAACCACTTTTAGACCTTAGGATCTAGCCCTCCTAGGTCCAGAGAGGGATCTCTCTATAATAGTCAAGGCATATGGCTTTGAAGCTCAAGTTTAAGATATTAGGCTAGTTGTAGGCTCATGGTTGTTGGTTTGATTGTTGAGTTTGGTTGTAGGGAATCAGGAAAAGAAGGACCAATATAAGACAAGGATGAGCAAAGAGGAAGCTTAGGCAGAGACAGATAACTCAGAGAACATCAAAGCCATTGGGCTATGGAGTCAAGAAAGGATTTATTTGTGTTCAATGTGCAAGCTTTCAGTTGGGCTAGTCATCTAGAGCATTTGGATCTTGAAGGAGATATTTGGAATGGGACATTAAGGGTTGAAAATGAAAGGAGGAGGACCAACCAACTCTGTCTATAGATCAGGCCAGAGGTCATTTAACTCCAGGCCTGCTTGGACAGAATTAGAGGCAATTACAAGGGATCTTAGAAAGGCTAGCTGGTCGTGCAAAGATCCTAGTGGACAGGGCTAACACTAATCCCCAGTGTTCCCAAACCTTCCAACTAAATCCTACCAAGAACATCTAAACATGGACTTCATCAATTCATACATCAGAGAGCAGGCAATATCATCCACTACACTAGTTAAATCAATTGAAATCAACATTCAGATACACATATAAGAAGAAAACATAAAGGGCTGGGAGAGCAGCAACATAGGGCACCTAACAAGGGTGAATCCTATGCCAAACTTCTGATGTGAGCCTGAAGAAACATGATGAAATGAAAGCAAGTCAATCACAAATACAGAGAAAGGAAAACATCACCAGCTGCTTTAGATCATGATCCAAAGAAACATGCTTGTCATATTAAAACAACACCAATCAAGTACATCATTTCCCACAGCTTGAACATTCAGTCTGAATACATCAAATCTCAGCCTATCTTACAATATACACAGAGAACTTGTCTTAAGAGGAAAATACTTGCATTTCACTGATATCTCATCAACAACCATTACAAAGTTTCCTTCTGTGCTTTATAGCAAAGGATGAACCTAAGATCGACTGAAGGAGTAGGTGAAAATTAAATGTATCATTAAACATAACAATGAATGCAGGGCCGAAACCCATTCTGCTTGACCTGCTATGTATTTAATCTCTGTCACCTTCCTTGTAAAAGAATGATCTGCTTTGGATATGATCTTGACCTTTTGGCTTGTTGTACTCCAGGTGATTTGAACAAAAAATGAAATATGCTGCTTGAAAGGTCTGTCTCATAAATGTCTGACTGTTTTTGAACTGTAGTTAGGGCGGAAATCATTTCAGGGACATTCTGCATAATAAAAGTTATATGGGCGCCCTGTACTTGATAAAGAAAAACATTCTGCTGACAAATAACCCTGATGGTACCTTTCATCGTGCTCAGTATCTTTTGGATCGATCCTCGGGGTCTTCAAACTGCTGCTTTGCCTTCTACAAATCCCTGAAGGAGCTCTAAAGTCTTCTGTTTCTTGCCTTGAGCTTTCTGTTGTCCTGTAATACTCTGCTGCTTCATTTCTTCCTCTGACAGGTTAGCTCAAGATTTAATGGCACCGGAGGGCTTTCCACAGAGTTTTAGTCCTGTTCCTTAAATGGCAGTCTTTTCTTTACCTTCCCGGGCCATCTCTCATAAATTCAGCCGCTGAAGATGACCTTCATCGACTTCTCCGTCACTGTAACAGAGGTTCTGCAATTATGGCGGACATTCACCATTGAAAACCTTGCAAAACAACCCACCTGTGAGGAAAACCATGGACAGGGATGATGAAGGTGGCAAGGACAAGATGTGGTCGTGGACAATAGCCATGCAGACGGAGAACTGGGGATAAATCACGGAAAACGATGATAGAATGCTCTGGTGGAGGAATAATGAAACACAGAGTGAATACACGTAATAGACGAATGAAAAAATTAAAAAACACGACAAAACCAAAGATATAGTGACAGAAACGGAGAATGTACGGGGCGTACACGTGGAGGTGACGTGGCGGGACCGGGAGACCACGAAATAGTCAACGACGAACGGATGAATCTGGACCGTCGATGGGGTGGAGATCTACGGCGGAAACACGACGGAATGTGGACCCGGGATACGAAGGAGGCAAGTTAACGGGGGGCACAGCTTCGATGAATTACGACCGTAGGATGAAGCACTCGAGATCGGACGGTTCACATAGATTCTGCTGCGCGACTTTGAACCGAAGATTAATGCGCGAAATGAAAGCGGTTTTGCCGCCGTACCAAAGACAGGTGTCAAACGATGGGTGGAATCGCTAGTCCTTCGGGAAAAACTGCCAGCATGCGGAAAGTGGTGCAGAATAAACCGGGCAGTTTTGGAAAACAGCGCGTGGAGTGGGGACCACCATTTCGGGCGCGCTCCGCGCCGTCGGATCATATATTAATTAGACGGTGGAGATCTGAACATCGTAGGGTTAAATCGGTAGCAAGTTTGAACAGATCGACGAAGTACGGGAGGTCGACCAACGCGGAGTTTAACAGGATGTGAACCCCCCGTAGTTGACCAGTCAATCGGGGTTTGACCGTCGATCAACGGCCAATATGTACTATGGGGCCTCGCCTCATTTGGTATGTACGGGTAAATGGCAGCCCCCATAACCACCATTTTTGTGGTGGCTCCACCCATTCACCACCACATGCCGCCAGCGTGCCACCAATGCGCGTTTATAAAGGTTTTTTGATGATTTTCGCGCGGAGAAAGGTTTGGGGGAGCTAAGCACCCGACGGATTTAGCGTTGGTCACGGCGCTAGGACTCATGGGAATAAAGTGTGGGGGCTAATTGCGAAAGGGGCTAGGCTCAACATAATGTTTAGAGTGGGTTTTGTAACCATTTTCATGTAATTCAAGACCCGAGGATGATAACTATAGGGGGAAGAAAAGGTGCCAAGGTTTAGAAAAGGGCAAGGGTGAGATTAAAAGGGGGCTTAGGGGGGAGTTTAAGAGGGTAATGGTAGAATTAGAAGGGGGGAAAGGGAACCTTGACAGAAGGAGGAAAAAGGGGAAAAGAGGGACATTTTGTAGGGGTATAAGAGATAAGTGCGGGCCTCAGGGGAAAGAACCAACAGAGGAGATTGGTGAAAGGAAAAGTACAGAGAGACCTCAAGGATAATGTATCTTCAGGGGGGATGTATTCCTTGAAGGTCTCCAAATCAAGTAAACCTGTGACTTGCTTGTCAAGAATTTCATAGGGAGCTAACACAACCCTTTCAGCACCCTTACCGAGACCACGTTTCATCAATTTTCAAACTGGATCAAACAGCTTCAACACAACCCTTCACTTATCAACAATCATACCTTGCTCATTGCTTCAAACGGAACAGTGAAACCACTGTAACCAGAATATCAGATATAACCCAGACTTCAGAATAGATATGTAGAAACACATTCAACCTTCAGCAACCATTAGATCAGAAATCATACGCGCTTTTACTTAATCAGACCCGCGTATATATGTGCTTTCCAGAATCCGAACCCGCGTATACTTCAGTGCATTTTCCAAGGGAAAAGCCCTAACTGCGCATACGCACTTTTCCTTCAACAAACCCTCATATATACGCGCTTCCGCTACAACAATCTTGCGTATATATCTTCAGACATTATAGGGCAGCATACTTCTTCAGATTAGATATTCAGTTCATGTTTAACTCTTCACTTCAGACAGATGTTCGCCTCATCTCAGATTTAAACATTCCACAAACAGATCTAGAAGATACAAATACATTTCAGATCTAGATAACCTTCTTCATCATTTTCTTCATAGGTGCATCACATATTCAGATCTATCATCAAACTATTACCCTTTCCATTCAGACATACTTCAGAGTGAAGTATTCATTCAAACCTAGATTCATTCTCACCCCTTGCATAATAATTTCCTTCTCCTTATATAGGTTTACCCTTTATCAATACCATGAGCCAAAACCACACCTCTTCCGATGGTATTCCTGGACGGGGTCAAATAGACAACCCAACGCTCAATACAATGGGTCAATACCATGGTAGTAACCCCTGGTTTTACATATTTAGAGCGCATTTGACCATACGCGACTTGGCACGTTATTTCCCGCGTGCATACGCTACTTCTATTAAGCAAACCCACGTATGCCTTGTGACATACACTTTTCATCATTACTCTTGCACATACTGATATTTCTTACTTCTGCAACTTCTGTACTACTTGTAGAACATCAGATTTACATCATTAATTAGTATATCAAGTTAGTTTCCATCAAGTACAACTTCATCAAGTAGGTTGCCATTATCTTCTTCAAGTGTTTCCATCATCTTCATCAAGTGGGTTGCCATCAAGGACAACACATTGCATCATATTGCCAACAATCTCCCCCTTTGGACTTGATGGCAACCACGATGGTGTTTGATCACAACAGATAGATACATTAAGCATAATGATATTCTCCCCTTATTCAAACACCATGTCACTCTCCCCCTTTGACATCAAGGGCAAAGGGCGGATCAAAACCAACACAAGGTTTTTCTCCTCATGTAGATAGAAGAGCGTTGTAGATCTGATGTGCATTGAAGTTACCATGCTCCCCCTGAGTTCATGCTGAATGTTCAAACATATTTTTCAATGAATTACATGACTCTATGACCTTCCTATCACCAAGGACTCATACTTACATCAAAGATCCGACCAAGTGGATTTACATATGAGACTCAAATACCCAACCAAGAGGGTTTACATATTTTGACTCAAGTACCCAACCAAGTGGGTTTACACATTTTGACTCAAGTACCCAACCAAGTGGGTTTACACATTTTGACTCAAGTACCCAACCAAGTGGGTTTATACATTTGATCAAGTCCTTACATGACTGAATATTACAATTTTACATCATAGGTCTCAACATGACCTTTCCATCAAATTACAAATATGAATTTTCATGACCAATACCGGAAGGACCTCAAGAGAGATCATATTTCAGAATCATCATAATGCCAACAATGCATTATACTCAGCAAGGCTAATTCTCTCCCTGAATATGTTCATCCAAGTATTCTTTCCATATGCCCAAGGCTCCTCCTTAGCTTGTGCAACCTGACCACCTTCAACAACAAGTCATCAGCAACAATCTCTGCATGATCTGTCCTTTATCCACAATCATAAGAAACCATGTAACATGTCATCATCATTTAGAACTGAGAAATAAACAGATACAGTGCCAATAATACAATCATTAGTAGTCAGACTGATGCTCCCCCTGAACCTATGCTCCTGATCTTCAGTTGTCATACAAATTTTCTTATCAGAAGTGCATACGCAACTGTCTCCACTGTAACTCGCGTGTATACGTAGATTTTGTTCACAGAACCCCTGTATGGAAAGTGAAACATAGAAAATTTCACATTCCTTCATCTCCCCCTGAGTTTGTACCACCTGTACCTGTCTTCTTCACATCAGATGCTCTGTCAGAAATAAACCTAACCAGAATAACCAAACAATCATGAGAATCATCAAACATTGCTCCCCCTGTGATGATACATTAATAATCCCTATAATGTATCTCACATCACTCCTGCAGTCATTAAGAGAAGTAAGCTTCAGAAGCGGATGACTGCAGTAGGGTCAATATTCCCTACATTTCTGACCGGTCTTCCTTCCTTTTCCAGCTTTGCTTGAAGTTTCTTATTGTGTGCTGTAAATTGTTCAAATTCTCAGATCCGTTCATCCTGCATTCTTTTTCCACATGCCCATACTTGTTACAAGCATAACATCTTATATGACTAGAGAAGTAAGAATAAGGATCATAGTGTGTTTCTCTGTTCTTCCTTCTATTGCAATCAGCTGCTTTATGACCATACTTGTTGCATGAAGAACAATATCCCTTGAAGCAACCAGAGTACCTTTCTGAATAGAATCTGTTTGATTGTGACTGAAATGATCTGCTTCTGCAATTTGCTGCAACATGCCCATAATTATGACATTTAAAGTATTAAATATTATTGAATGATTTCCTTTGAGTGTTCATGTTTGTTGGTTGACCTTTTGTCTCTTTCACCACTTCTGGTTTTGCTTTGTCATCCTTTGAATTCTTAGCACTTCCTTGTAAACTAGATTCTCCTTTGACCGTTTCATGAAAACCAAGACCAAGTTTAATAGCTGGAGACCTTTGATTACTAAGAATATTGTCCAGAATCTTAGTACTATCTTGAAACCTCAAGATTTTATCCTTTTCTTCTAATTTACCTTTAAGAATGTTTACCTCAACCTCCAATTTTTGGCATTGCTTCTTCATGCTTTCTTCGACCCTTTTTCCTTCTTCTACTTGATCATTCAATTTTAAAATTTCTTCCTTCAACCAATTTTCTTGTTCTTCACATGTTTGTAACAGCTCTTCATTATTCTTATTTGATTTTTCCAGATCTTCTTTGAGAGAGATGATTTCTGCTTCAAGTCCTTCCTTTTCAAATGATAGGGGTTCTTCATTCTTCTTATTTGATTTTTCCAGATCTTCTTTGAGAGAGATGATTTCTGCTTCAAGTCCTTCACTGTGATTGGTTACTTTATCCTGCAGTCTTTGATACATTTCTATCTGTCCCTTCATTGTTTCTATCTGTTCATTCAATCTAGAGATCACATCCTTGAGGATAGATTCCCTCTTTTTAAATTGATCCCAAAAATTACTTTCATCATTGATCTTGAGATTTGCTTCTAGACTTATATTGTTACTTTCACTATCTTCATCATTGCATGCACAAGTGAGTGGATTACAAGAACAACAATCAATACCTGTTTCCTCTTCTTCATTTTCTGCTGCACATGTTTTCTGAGATATCTTCTTTTCTTGAGTAGCCTTCTTCTTTTGCTTCTTTTCCATGAGCACTAGCAGATCTTGGTCAGAATCTTCTTCATCTTCACTTGACACTTCATTTGCATAATAACTCTTTCTCTTTTCAAATTGTTTCCCTTTACCATGATTATCTTCATAAGGACATTTAGCAGCATAATGACCAACTTTTCCACAAGCAAAACACTTGAAGGGAAGCTTACCTTTGAATCTTCCAATTCCTAGTTGGAGTTTTCTCACAAAATTTGCTTCTTCTTCTTCTGATATATAATTTGATTCCTTGACATCTGCCTTTTCTTTTCCTTTTGCACACACCTTAAAAGTAGCTTCTTTGATTTGAGAGGGACCTCCTTGTCTCATTTCATAAGCAGTCAGAATACCATGTAGTTGAACAATAGTAAGAGTTTCCAGATCTTGCCTTTCTTCAATGGTTGATACTTTTGACTCAAATTTTGAAGCCATAGATCTTAAGAATTTTTCCACCAGAGTAGTATCGGTTATGGTTTCACCCAAACTTCTCATACGATTCACAATATCATCTAGACGTAAAAATAAACTGGCAATACTCTCATTACTATGCATCCTTAAATTTTCATATTCAATTCTGAGAGTTTGGAGTTTTGCACTTTTTACCTTTGTATCTCCTTCATAGCTCAGAATGATTTTGTCCCATATTTCTTTTGCTGAATTTAGCTGCATCACTTTAGAAAATTCTGGTTCAGACATGCTTCCTAACAAAACATTGACTGCTTTGGCATTGACTTCATATTTCTTCCTTTTTGTTGCATCAGTAGGAATACTTGTCGGATACTGATAACCTTCTTCCACGATTTCCCATACTTCTGCACCAAGACTTTGTAGATATGCTTTTGTTCGTATCTTCCAGAATAACAGATTATTTCCATTGAATAGAGGTGGCCGTATAGACATTATCCCTTCATGACTTCCCATGGCGACGGATCTCCTTCAAGCGATCAAGCTTCTGCAGAAGGACCTGCTCTGATACCAATTGTTGGGAAAAATACTGAGAGGGGGGGGTGAATCAGTATTTAGGGCATACTCAAAAAATTTTACTTTTCCATTCACTAAAACCCATATGCTACTTTACTGAACCAGACTTGCGTATATACGTGGATACCCTTCACAAAACTCGCGTATATGCAGAGATCTTATTATGCCATTAATTCTTTACTTAGATCTATGCACCATTCATTCTTCTAATGATTAGATAACAGTAAGCATGTGCAGTAATAACAGAATAAACCATCACACATAAGCATCACACATGAACACCGGGATTTTAGGTGGAAACCCAAGTCGGGAGAAAACCACCGCTGTCGTTGTCTCAACCTTCAATATTTTATTATAAATAAAACATCTTACAACTATGTACGAGGTGTAGAATCGAAACCGGAGACGAGGGCACCCACTGCGAGAAGGCTAAAAACTTCTCATTTACCGGCCTATCACCGGAAGGAGAAGTACAACTTTGATCTTGTTTACCGGCCTCTCTGGAAGGGAACTCGACCCCACTGAACTCATTTACCGGCCTCTCTGGAAGGGAGCTATACCCCCTGAGCGGAAGGCTTTGACCCTCGGCCTGCTATGAGACCATGTTTCATCAATTTTCAAATTTGGATCGGACAAATTCAACACAACCCTTCACTTATCAACAATCATACCTTGCTCATTGCTTCAAACAGAACAGTGAGGCCACTGTAACCAGAATATCAGATATAACCGAGTCTTCAGAATAGATATGCAGAAACACATTCAACCTTCAGCAACCATTAGATTAGAAATCATACGCGCTTTTATTTGATCAGACCCGCGTTTGTACGCTCTTTCCAGCAGACGAACCCGCGTATACTTCAGTGCATTTTCTAGGGAAAACCCTAATTGCGCATACGCACTTTTCCTTCCACAGACCCACGTATACACGCTCTTTTCATGAAACAAACATGCGTATAGATCTTGAACCATTATAGAATGACATTCTTCGCCGAGATCGGATATTCAGTTCAGATTTAACCCTTCACTTCAGACAGATGTTCGCCTCATCTCAAATCTAAGCATTCCATAAACAGATCTAGAAGATACAAATACATTTCAGATCTAGATAACCTTCTTCATCATTTTCTTCATAGGTGCATCACAGATTCAGATCTATCATCAAACTGTTACCATTTCCATTCAGACATACTTCAGAGTGAAGTATTCATTCAAACCCGGACTCATGCTCCGTCTTTGCACAATAATTTCCTTCTCCTTATATAGGTTTACCCTTTATCAATACCATGAGCCAAAACCACACCTCTTCCGATGGTATTCCTGGATGGGGTCAAATAGACAACCCAACGCTCAATACAATGGGTCAATACCATGGTAGTAACCCCTGGTTTTACACTTTTAGAGCGCAATTGAGCATACGCGACTTGGCACGTACTTTCCCGCGTGCATACGCTACTTCTCCTAGACAAACCCGCGTATGCCTTGAGACACACACTTTTCATCATTGGTCTAGAAAATACTGGAATTCCTTTCACCATTACATCTGAGCTGCTCTGTAGACACATCAGATTTACATCATTAATTAGTATATCAAGTCAGTTTCCATCAAGTACAACTTTCATCAAGTAGGTTGCCATCATCTTCTTCAAGTGTTGCCATCATCTTTATCAAGTGGGTTGCCATCAAGGACAACACTCTGCATCGTATTTCCAACAATTTATGAATTCCTTCTCCTGCAATAGCTCATCTTCATTCAAGACAACTCCAAGAGATGGATTGTCTTCTGCAATACCTGTAAACACAATCAAATTGTCAATTTCAAAATTACAAGACCCAATGGTCTCAATTGATGATCCAGTCACCAAATCATCTTTTTGCAGTTCTAAGTGTCTTTCAAGACTCAGAAAATCTTCATTGTCTTTCTTCTTAGCTTCTAAAGTCAACTCCATTATGCCAATCACCATAATAGAATGATGATCCTCCACTATGTTTTCAGCTAACATAGTTTCATTCTCATTAAATTTTCTGACATTTTCCATTTGTTGTCCTTCTTTGCCTGCATAATTAACACATGAACTATCGGCATTAAAAATACAAGGTTTTAATGTCTCTTCCTCCTCTGACAACATATCAGTATGCTGCTTTGAGTTTTCTTCCAAATCCTTTGTCAACACATTAGTATGCTGATTTACATTCTCTATGAGATTGTCAACTAGTCTCTCCTTCTTTCCATCATTTATTTCATGAATGTTTCCCGGCACTAGCTCACAATAATGAACTTCTTTCTCTGCAATTTCACTTTGACTATCATTCATGAAAATTTTCCTATCTTTCTTCTTCAGCGATTTATCCTGTGTATAGATCCTCTGTTTTTCCAATTCTCTTCTCTGAAGATCTAATTTTCTATATAATTCAACAATTTCAATTGGAATAGAATTTGGAAACTTTACACAACTTTCCATCCCTTCATTTGCTCTTGACCAATCATCAGATGGCCTTTCTTCTGTTTCAATATTCTGGTGAATATTCTCATGAGACCCTTTCGTCTTCATGTCTTCTTGAGATCTTGCTATCTCAGCATTGATCTGAGCATATTTCAGATTCAACTTCTTCTCCTTAACAAACCCTAAAGCTTGTTCATCATCCTGTAATGTACCTGCAATCATACACAACTCATTAGTTTTAAAAACACAAGTCTTTTCAATTTCGTTTGCTTCTTCAAGCATTTCTCCTTGAACAGATTTTCATGTGGAATCCTCAAATTCCATCTTTGACTCAAAAAATCTGAGTTCTTCCTTCCATAAGGCAATCTCCTTCTGCCTCCACTTCATTTGCAATGGTTACCGAATTACTCTCTTTCCCTTCAGTGGAAAGATCCATCCTCCTCTATGGTTTTCCTCTTCTTGCAACCATTCCTTTAGTACCTCCAGTTGTACTTTCATCACTGCAATTTATCTTTCTCTATCCTTCATCTTATCTCTGTGGCATTCTTTAGAACCTCCTCTGATCCTCCATGATCATCTTCATGAGCTCCTCACTCACCATGAGTTGCACTAAGCCTCTGCAACAGCATGCTCTCCTTGCTGCCACTTACCTCACCAATCCCCTCACTGGATTTGGTCTTTTGGCAAGCACTGGTTCTCTATCTCTAGAACCTCTTTGAGCACTCTCTTCTGCTCTCTCTAGACTTATATCCTCAGCTCACCTTCTCTTGAGAATACTTCAGTTGTTCTCCTTATCCAACCTTTAGCTGGAATATCAGGTTCACTGCCATCATCATCAAAATCTTTGTCTTTATCATATCCCGTAACCATAATTTCGTAATCACAATTTTAAAATCGTATTAAATTATCTACCTTCAAGATCTCTCGCATGATCTTGTTCTCTTCAATCACTTCGCAAATGTCTCGTTCACCTTTAGTTCGTGTATCTCATTGCATATCGAATTAGAATCTAATCTCCTTTCATTTCCTCATCACAGATTCATTCATATTTAATTAAAAAATATTTTCTCATCGTAGCCTTTCCGCTTTGATACCACTTGATAGCAACCAAAGCTACTAATACCCACATTCTCACCTCCTTTTGCATATAAAAATGCATGGTCCATTTCTCAATCAACATAATTCCAAATTCTGGCATTCTAATGTGGAATCTTTATCATTTCAATCCTTGGTTAAACCATATAACAAAACCGAACAATGAAAATTTCATAAGTGGAAGTCATTCCATTTATATATCCTATGGTTAAACCCAATTTATGGAGAATTTGAATCAACATTCGACTTTATAATAAAGTCCACCATATATAATAGTCCACAACATACCAATCCATCATATGGAAATGCATTTCTTTCCATACATCCTTCTTCGATTAGATAAATATCAAAGATGTTAATATGACCTTCGACCCCACACATAACATCTCATACTTTAAAACCCAAATATCAAATATGAATATTTGATATCAAACCCGACTTTGAGTAAAAATCCTAAAGCACTACATAATAGCATCTAGCCCCACATTTAATGAATATCATATGAAACAGTTCATTTTCAATGCACCGAATGCCAATAAACAATGTAATTTCATTTCATTCAACTCTTCAACTTTGGCTTACCAACCACCAAGAACATATTAATATTTGGGGCCCACAACCTTAATAACATACCTACGTTAACCTACCAAATTGACGATGCAAACGCCAATTCCATCCTTTGATCGGATCATCCAATGGATATCGCGTTCATTTAACCCCCATGACATATCACACAAAAGTTATGTGAAACAAATGGTTTTGAAATACCACCAAGCTACGTGTCACATGTCGATTATTGCGTTCTGACCAAAACAAAATCGCTACCACCGCAGATATGCGGAAAACCACTTTGCGCTTAAACCCCACCGTGCTCATTTAACTCACGGTCTTCCGTTGTTCCCGTTGCACCTTCACTTCTGATTTTCCCTCAAATTTCCGTCTAACAAACTATTGATTCTTCATTGAAGATCCGCCTTCCGTTTGTACAATTTGACTACAATTAATCCCTTTTCTCTGTTGTTCCATCACGTCATTTCAAAGTTTGAATAGGGCACTTGTGAAATGTAATATTGTTCACGCATTTTAAAACTTTCTTCAATCATCCCCATGATTTGAATTCTATTATTCAATTTCTCGTGGGTTTATAATCATCTTTACAATAAAACTTCAAATTGACTTCAAAACCTCGACCTCTCTTCACTCTTTATACACAATAGAATGAATAATTTCTTCTTTTAATGCTCCATATGAAATGAACTTCATTCTCGGAAAATGGATCCATACCAGATTATGTCTAAATTTAGACACCCAAGTAAATATTTAATTTAACCATCCATTCGTTGATCGATTCACACAATTTCATGTCCCACTTACATACACACAATATTAAAATGTAGATTGAATATCAAATGATAGAATTCCCCTGCCTCGTCAATTCATTTTCACAATAATATGTACTCAAACACAACTCAAAATTTGAGTTTCTTTCTGTATTAAAACTAGTATTTACATAGGAATTTTCCTTTGGCCTAATATTCAACTGGCCTTATTCCTCTAATTTTTCCTCAAGGCTTACAATCCAAGCCTCACTTTCTCAATCCTATTTCTATTGTTCATCGTTTTTTAATGCCTTTGAGGCTTAAATTTTATACAAAAGGTTCTGAAAATATTTTTGGTTTCAGTTCCCGCATTTTCTCAACAATTCCCCATGAATCCTCTTTAACCCTAAAATCACTATTTAATCCCTAAGGATCCTCTTTTCCTCCACAAATAATGAAACTAACTCTATTGAGGGGATTTAAGAAATAATTTTAAATCAATCCCTATACACTCTCAACTAGCCTAATTCACTCATGTTCTTCAACATTCGAGAACATTTACAAATTTCACAATATTTAATAAATTTTCATTAAAATCACTCAAATCATTACATAAGAACCAACTCTAAAAACACAAGCCTCCAAGTCTAGTAAAATACATGGAATTTTCTTGAGCCTAATGCCCCCGCATCGCAGATGCTCCCTAAGATCGTAATGAATCAAAATGAACGTACTCTGAATGTGTCGATACCTTTAGCTTCTTTCCATGACTTCTACAGAGGTTGGTGAAACCAGCAACAAGACCAAATAAAAGATAGGTTAGGACGTGGTATGGGCTAGATACATGTTTAACAACATGTTGACGAAGGGGACAGAATTCAGTCTCAAAGGTAGTACAAGTGATCGAAATATTGAATCCATACTGAAAGGGAGAATGAGTTGGCTTACAGCCTTCTCTCCATGTGAAAGTGGTGTAGAAGATCAAGGCATACTTGGACTAAGAGAGGGTAATACCTCCTTTTTGATTGCAAGACTTGAAGACCAAGGAAATAATGCAAGTGTCCTAAGTCCGTCATTTAAAACTTATTTTTGAGGCTATACTTCACATGGTTTATATGGTTTGGATCACTATGAGTAAGGATAATATCATCAACATAAAGAACAAGGATGGTGAAGGACTTACCTCCTTTCCCTGTCTATACAAAGGTTGTCGAATGACAACTAGAAAAGCCATTATCTAATAGAAATATATCCATTTTGGCATACCAAGCCCAAGGAGCTTGTTTGAGACCATAGAGAGACTTCCTAAGGTGAAAAACAAGGTAGATTCGTTTGATAAAGCTGTGGGGTTGTTCCATGTAGATTTCTTCATGAAAATATCCATGTAAGAAGGAAGATTTAACATCCATCCGATGGTATTCCCATTTAAAGGAGGAAGCAAGGGAAAGAACAAGGAAGATAGAATTAATTTTGGAAATAGGGGAGAAGGTTTCAGTATAGTCAATGCATTCAACTCAGGAAACCTCAGTGTCAAGATGAGCTTTATGTCTATCCACTTTTCATCCGGTCCAAACTTTGTTTTGTAAACCCATCCGCATTCGATGATTTTCTTCCTTTTGGAAGAGGAACAAGATCCCAAGTATCGTTCGCCAATAAGGAACCATATTATTCCACCATAGCTTCATCCTAATCTAGATTACCAGAATCTTCTTCAAAGGTATCTTGACTTAGATTTTCGGGAACTTGAGCCAATAAGGAATAGGCTCTTTCACACTCGTAACATGTATGTTGTCGATCTCAGGGTCACTTGCAAGAGAACCCGCCGCATCCCGAGTAGAGCGACCCATATTGGAAGCTATGGAGCATAAGGAATAACTTCATGACGTGGGAGGAGGATTTTCATCCTCGATTTCATCATCTAAGCTAGAAGGAATTTTGGTTCAAAATAGAAGAGACAGATAGAGGTGGCACATATGCCAAATCAAAGCCCATAGCCCAGTGTGGCGCACCCACCGAACTAGGGCTCAAGAAAGCCGATATATTTTCATCAAATTTACATCTCTCATAATGATTATATTTTTGGATTTCTTCAAATGAAGAATTATATGTCCTTTTACATCTTCAGAATATCCAACAAAAATTCACTTTTCACTCTTCGGTTCTAAGGCTTTATGTTTCGTATCCGGAATATGGGCTCAAGAATTACTTCAAAAAACACGAAAGTGACTTACATTTGGTTTGATTGAGCTCCAAGCTTCTTCTAGAGTTATATTCTTTAAAACCTTATTAGGAGTGTGATTTACTATGTAGTTTTCATAGTTAATTGTTTCCCCGCCTAAAAATTGAGACCAAGTCCTTTATATTGAAGCATACAATTAGCCATTTCTTTTAAGGTGTGATTCTTCCATTCAAATATACACCATTTTTTTGTGGAGTATATGGAACAATATGTTTCAATTGAATTCCATGCTCACTAAAAAGGATAAATTTGTTGTTAACATATTCTCCTCCATTGTCTAATCCTAACTTAAGAATTTGATGTATTGTTTTCAGCCAAAAAAAGCCTTGTATGCCTAAGAACATGTTCAAAACTTGACTCTTGAGTTTTTAAGAAGTATACCCAAGTGCATCTCGAAAAATAATCAATGAAAGTTAAGAAGTATCAACCAGAGAAAGAAACAACAAGAAGTGGGACCACATAAATCACTCGCACAAGTTTCAAAGGGGATGAAGTGTCCCAAGATGCACGTTTTTTGGAAACTATCCCGATGATGTTTTCTCTCGGTGCACACATCCCATAAAACAACATCTTGGCAGGATACCGTAGGAAGACCTATCACCATTTTTTATTTACATATAGTTTTAAGAGAGCGATAGTTTAAGTGACCAAATCGCTCATGCCAAATTTTTCTTACCATCATTATGAGCAACAAAAACGTAGGGAAGACATGATGACCCAAATTTTCAAACTTATACAACCTCGTGGAATCATCAAGCACGCGTAGCTAAAATATGTCTAGGATATTTTAGGTCCTTGATTACAAAATCATGAGGTGAGAATTCTACTATTTTCCCTTCACCTGGAATGAGTTATCTAATAAACCGTATAGAAGGTTGCATGACAAGGTAGGAACAAATAGTAAATCATTAAACTCGACCATTACCTAAACATGAATGGTTCCGCATCCTACAACACTAAGAGATCTATCATCACCAACATAAATATGTTTGGTGTTACAATCATTTAAAGAAGACCACATGGCTTTATTTTTGGCCATGTGGTAAGAAGCTATCCTATTTTTTGAAATTATCCCGATGATGTTTTCCGATTGCACATCCGAAGCAAACACCATCTCAAACAGGATACCATATAGGAAGACCTATCACCATTTTTTATTTACATATAGTTTTAAGAGAGCGATATTTTAAGTGACCAAATTGCTCATGCCAAATTTTTCTCACTTCATCATTATGAGCAAATAAAAACGTAGGGAAGACATGATGACCCAAAGTTGTTAAACTTATACAACCTCGTGGAATCATCAACAATGCGAGTAGCTAAAATATGTCTAGATCTTTATGTCCTTGATTACAACATCATGAGGTGAGAATTCTACTATTTTCCTCTGATCAATGAGTTATTTGAGAAACAAATAGAAGGTTGCATGACAAGGTGAGGAACAAATAGTAAATAATTAAACTCGACTCATTACCTAGATGAATGGTTCTAGATCCTACGACACTAAGAGATCTATCATCACCAACATAAATATGTTTGTGTTACAATCATTTAAATAAGAACACATGGCTTTATTTTTGGCCATGTGGTAAGAATTTCTAGAATCAATGAGCCACTCATGAGAATGAGTAGAAGAAGAAGACACATTTAATGCATAACTAGATATTGATGCTTAACAACCACAAGGTAAAGTGCCATTCCCGAAGATGAAGGTGAAGAGTGCTCCAAATTGATGTTGTGCTTCTTCATTGCAGCTTCTAAGGCTTCCATATATTTCTAAAACATTTGGACTCTATATGGCTGCTGTAATCTTCAGTGTTGTCTATCCGTATTCTTCCCTTTGTTTTTATTTTCCTTATCATTTTGGTGAGTTTATTTTTCACTTTGCGGCTGAAATTGCATAGGACCCTTGTTTGATTTAGGACCATACTTTTTAGGATACTACTTGGGATTATTTTGATATATTTGTTGTTGGGATGCTAAGTCTTCTTAGAAGCGTTTCCAGGAGTGATAAGACCAAGGTAAGATTTTTTATTGTTCTCTTATCAAAGAATTGCAAAACGCATCAAAAAAAGGGGTTATTGTAGGTGATTCCCCGAAGAAATGATGGCTTCTCAGTGGAATGGAATGTGGAAACAACATGTACGTAGGCTGGTGATTAGAAAGAATGGAATAGAATATATTACCATCATCCTTTTTGACCTTACAACCTTCTAAAATAAGTCTAAGAGTCTTGAATTTGGAAAATTATTCTTCAATAGAGGAGAAATTATTGGGGTCTAAAGTAAGAAACTTCATTTTAAAGTCAAGGGGTCTTGATTTGATTTAGAATGCAAAAAAAAACAATATTTAGATTTTTCGTGTTTAGGTTTCACTCTGAAGGATATGAAATCGAAGATCTTGAGCAATGAACATTCCTATCAACCCTCATGCTTGATCTTGTTTATTTTCCCATTTAGCAACTTATCATCATTGAAAGGTTTAGTTTCTTTTCTTGTGGCTATTCTATAAAGCTCTTTAATTCTAAGTAAATATACCATGTGAGGTAGCCATTGAAAATAATTGTTGTTAAGAATAACCGAGCATGCACTTTCTATTTAAAAAAAAATGAATATTAAAAGAGATGAAACTAGCTGCTCCAATGGAAATATCTCAAAAAATTAGGCCGATTCAAAAAACACTGGCCGAAAAAAGGTTTCCTGGATGAAGTTATGCCTTTTTGAAAAAATGAGTTGTAAATGCCGAATAGTTACAAGAATGGTTTGACATTGATGATGAATTTCAACTTTCAAAATCCCACCCCTTTAAAAAACCTTTTTACAAAAGAAGCTTGAGAAAGAGACTTGAACCCAAGACCTCTATTCTCATAAACTAACTTCTCACCAAGTGAGATAGTAAAAGGATTCTATAATTTTTTGAAAGGAGAAAGTTTTTTTTTTGGTAATTGTAAATATACCATGTGAGGAAACAGTTGAAATAACCTCAGTTGTTAATAATAACCGGGAATGCACTTTCCATTTTAAAAACAACTAAAGCTTAAAGAGTTGAAAATAACTACTCCAATGGAAAGATTCAAACATTAGGCCAATTAAAACAAACAGCTCGAAACGGCTTCCTGATGAAGAAGTTATGCCTTTTTGAAAAAAAGAGTTGTAGATGCCGAATAGTTATGGGAACACTTTGAAATTTGATGATGAAGTTCAACTTTAAAAAAAAATCCCTCCCCTTAAAAAATTTTTTACAAAAGAAGCTTGAGAAAGAGGCTTGAACCCAAGACCTCTTTTCTCATAAAATACCCTTCACCAAGTGAGATAGTAGAAGGATTTCCGTAATTGTTTGAAGGAGTGTGTCATATTTAGTCTTTGCAGCTTTTTTTTTTCCCCCGCACAAAAAACACACAATCCGAGAAAAAGAAGTAAATGCAAGCCTTACGACAGAACATTATATTTCCGGTTATCCTTACCGACAACTACACATTTTTTCACTATTTCTGAATACCAAGATTGCACAAAGACGTGAGGAAAGAGCATACCTAGCAAAATTCCCCTTCTTCCTATTTCCGATTTGCCGAGATCACACATAGTGCAGAGAAAAGAGAACACACCAGAGAAGACTGGTATAGATCCTGGCAAAGAAATAAAACCCAAAAACCGAAATAAACAAAGGTGATGCAGAGCATCTTGCTCAAAATGTCATTATCTATTTGGGTGATTTTGGGGATGATGTTTTTTTTAATTATTTATAAATTAGAAAGTGTACATTTCAAATAAGTGATAGAAAATATGAGTGTGAGGTTTATTGTAAATATTCTCTTATAATTGAGAATATGAGAAGAGTTGGGTTGTATATGTATCTTAAGTATTATGGACTCTAAATGAGAAATTAGTTGAGACAAAGGAGGATAAGCTATTTTAGGATTTGAAGCTGAGTCATTTGTGGAGGAAATGAAGGATTCAAATTAATCCACAATCATGTATAAATATGAGCTTCATATGAGGATGGAGAATATAGATAGATGGTGGAATAGGAAGTAGGAAAGAGTTTAGAGAGGAAGAGGTGATTGTGTAAAGGTGTAATAGCAAGAGCGAGAGGGAAAACCAATGGAATATTCCACCAAAGAAGAGTTTGAATTTGTAATTCTTGTTATTATTGTATGCAAGTATTTTGTTTGTGTTTGGCTCTCGTTCAAATATAGTTTATCCTCAGGTTACATAATAGACAAACAAATTATACCATAGACATACCATTGAATCGCAGTGTATGAACACTGATCAAAAATAAATCCAACCGGGGGAATTGCAGATTCAAGCGTATCAAGGGAAAGGTGTTGTCACATCCAATTCTAAACACATCAGGTTTAGTTCTTAACTCATTGCATGATCAAGTGAGAATTTTAGAAGTAGAGTCGACATGAATGTTGGACATAAGAGAAGTTCACCATGGAGTAGCACCACCGCAAAGAAAGTACGCATCAAAATAAATTCATAACATCATCGAAATTGAAAACTTCAGGAATAGTGTAGAAGGAAATTTTGTAAGTGCGATTTGATGGTAAATATTGATGTAGATCCATAAATAGGAACCTTGTGATATGGTCTTTCTTTGAGTATATTGTTGTGTTAATCTGCAATGTATATTAAATTTTGAATGGTGGTTTATTTGGAGACTATGAAAATCGACATTTGGTGTTAAAAGGAATTTGTAAACTCTATTAATCTACGCATTTGAAATTGTGCAAAACATTCATCGCATCATTTTTGTATCTCGAGTCGTGAAGGATATATTGAGTTTAGTGCTGAGTCTATCATGAGTTGAGGTTGTTGTGTTTTGACTCGCTTTTTGTGAAGTAGAGTAGGTCGTATTGTATGTGGAGGAGTCGGTTTTTTTAAGTAAATTGAATAAGTTGTATCTATTGTACGATCCAACCTTTGAACTGGCAACCGTGATTTGGACACATATTATAATGACCAAAGAAGTTGGAGTCTCCGCGAGTAGAGTTTTGTTGTTTAGGCATGTGGTTTTGTTTGTTTTGTGGAGTAGTCAAGAACGTACGAAGACTTTGATGTAGTACTTACTCTCCATCCATGACCAGTTTGTGCGCAGGGGTTGTGTCAAGTTATTTTTTCATTTCATAGAATTCTCCCGGGGCCGAAAGTGACCCCGAGTGTGAAGGGTAGGAAAACATTATGATCAAATGCTTTGGACACACTTTAGATTGGAGCTCATATAAAACTGTCGTTTTCAATATCCTTACAACAAGTTGGTTTCCATACTCCATATGACCGCACATATTTGTTTTCTCAGCCAA
Organism: Pinus albicaulis; assembly: GCA_034641835.2. NCBI lineage: Eukaryota > Viridiplantae > Streptophyta > Pinopsida > Pinales > Pinaceae > Pinus > Pinus albicaulis. Next base: position 104,184 of record JAXQQM020080811.1, read on the forward strand.
TAACATTTTTAAATGCCCTGGTATTTCCTTTGCGGCATTGAGGTGAATCTGTACACCATGAAGACTTGACCAAGGACTGGGAGCAGTTGTCCTCATGATTTTTGGAATTAATCCCTTTTAATTTTTATTTTACCTTGTTCTCCCATCGAATGATTCTCAACGCATTTTTGGTTACGAAAATTTCAAATGCTTTTGAGATTTGTTATCAAAATCGTTGTAGGCCACTTAAATTTTTAAGTGGTAAAGGGTAAACTTTTACTCCATTTAAAAATAATGTGGTAAGTTAAATGAGTTTTTATGTTATTTAAATAATGTAAATTGGATGTAATTTAGGTGAGAAGAAGTAGTAATTAAAGCTATTAATTAATATATACACTTTATGAGTGTTTCACCGTAATTCATGAGTGGAAGAGATATTTTAAGAGAGATAATGAGTGGAGTGATAAGTATTTGAGTATGTTATATATAGAATATTTTTATGTAGAGTAATCACATAAAGTTGAAAAGTAAAATTAAGATGTCAAGGTTTAAACGAAGAAATTTGCATACCTTGAGTCAAGTTAAATTCCACCATTGAGTTATTGTACAAAAGGGTGCATTTTTCATCCAAGATGAAGAGTTGATGTCAAGTATAGAATTGAATATTCTTGAACTGTCAAAGGTTTGACGTAATTGGGTGCACGATCATCGCAGCCCCTGACACCCAAAGAGTTTGGTCATTGTAACGCAAGAAACACCGTAGTTGTTGTTTGGCAAAGAAAGAGAGAAAGAGAGTTTCCTTAAGATGATTCCAAGACAAAACAGAACCAAAAGATACCAAGCATAGGAAGAGAGCTTGCATTATTGGATGGAAAGTATGAAGGTTTGATGAAAAGGGATTAATGTAATCCACAAGTGAATAGATGAAGTTCACAAAGGAGGAAAATGATCATGGATAGTCATTTCGCAGGTTCCGAGAAAGGCCACAACAAAATAAAGAAGAAGAAGATGCCAAGGAAAATGGCATGGAAGAATGGAATTAATGAAGAATATGAGAGGGAGAAGTATGAGACAGCGCTCACCTTGAGTTATCGATGGAATTGCTACAGTAGAGAAATAAGAAATATTAGAGACATGGTTGGACCATGAGGAAGAAAGTGAAATGGCAGAGACTACAAGAAAAGAGGAATCAACAAGCAATGGAGGCAACAGAATAGAATAAGGTCATAGAAAGCTTAAGTAGATGATGAGTGTGCAATTGAGATGTGAAGAACTCGCAGAAGTTGAGTTTGAAATGGAAGTTTCCATTTGTGGACCAAAAGACAGTGGTGAAAACTCGTGAAGAGGATAATGGCAAAGATCTCATGGACTATTTGAATAGTTCAGAACAATTTGAAGATATCTTGACAAGGGAACCAGATGAGGCTATGAAGCCTTGTATTTTTAAATCTCATAGTTTGTGTGTGTTTGCAGGATGTGCAGAAGATGATGGAAAGTTTGATGAAACTGTCACAAAGATGAATAAAGCTCTTAAGGTGAAGTATGATGGAGAATTCCTTTTAGAGAAGGAAGGTATTGATTTATTGGGTGTTATAAAGAATTCATAGATGAATTTCTATTTGGTGTAAGATAGCCATTGAAGTCGTTATGGAGCTGCATGACAAGGAAAATTCCGTAGTGATATTCTGCTGAGGTAAACAAATGAATTTGTTTAATGAAATTCATGAAAGAATTTTGCAATGCGATGATACATAAACATGTATAACTCGAAGGATTGCCGTACATAAGAATGAAACCGGGAATGAAGGTTGTGATGAAATGCTAGAAATATATCACATGGAAATAGAGTTCTTAGAAAGATGGCTCAAGGAACCCAAAGGAGAAATGAAGTTTGTAGAACTTGATAAAGAAGAGATTGCATTTACGGGGCATGATAAGGCTAAAATGTTCCTAACGTTATAGAGTTAAGTGAATGCTTTGACTTTAATTAATAATATGGTTGTAGGTACAAAATAAGACAACATTAATAAATACTCATGCTGAAATCGCAGGAATTGAACATAAATTATTTTAAGATAAGATGAAAGATCGTATAAAATAAAGTTATGTCCTTAGAGACATAAAGGAAACAAAAGTATTAATCTAGCACAACAAAGATGAAAGCAACCAGAAATTTAAAAGAGATGATCAAGATTAAGAAAGTAAATTTGGTGGTTATATAATAGATTATGGAGTGTAGAAATTGGTAGCATAATTAGTGAGCTAAGATTTGTTCAGTAGTAATGAGAGCAGTAACAGATATATTAATAGAGTGGCTACAAAGAAAGACAAATGAAGACTTAAGATACATATGGAGAACGGAAGAAAAGGGTTAAATGGAAGTTATTGCAATAAGTGGAATGGAAAGTTGATGAACGAGTTCAAAGAAATTTAACAAATTCACATGGATTTAAAGAAGGATAGACTCAAATGAATGGAGTCACAACAAAGAGGATCTACTGAAATCCAAAAATTATATGATTGGAGATTGGTGCTTGAAGCATCAAAATAAGCCGAAAGGTCTTGTATTTTTAAAACTAATAATTTGTTGATGAATGTAGGTACCGCACTAGATGAGAAATTTGTTACTATAGGGGTATTCAATGACTATAATTATTATCAAGAAGAGGTTCTTGATTATTCTTCATTACAAAAATTGAAGTGTTCAACACAATTAGAGAAGGAAGCATTAGACAAAGATGCCAGAGGTCGAAGAAGATAAGACCAGAGAAATTGTAATGGAAAGAGAAGAAGACACTATAGAAAACATCAATCATATTGATGTAATTGAAAAAGAGGAATTACTTGAGGAATTGGAGGAAGTAATTGTTGTAAAGGCCAATGGAATTAGGTTGACAGAGTGATGAGATGTTGGTGATGGTGAGCTTTCTAATTTAGCTCTTATTAAATTCAAGACTACCGAGTCACTTGGATAAACCTACAATGCTGATGTAAAAACCAAATGAGATTATTTCAAAGTTTGGAGACCAGAATGGGTGAACAACATTTTTACGCAAGTCCGTATTTCTAGAAATATGGTGGGGTATGGAAAACCAAGAGTTACATTCAATAGTGTTCTGAAAATACTATTCTAGAAATTTTGTGCAAAATTACCAAATGGAGTTGATACTTTAAAAGACTGTGACAAAATAGAGTTTGAATCCTATAGGTAGCAACTCATTGAGATCTAAGTCATCATTATTATTATAGAAAGTGATGACCTCATAGATAGGAGTCTATGGAAACTTTTCTACATTGGGAGTATGGTGCAAGAGCATCTTTTCTAAACATGCTTATTTATTTGGGAGATTTTGTGGGTGATGTTTTCTTAATTATTTTATAAATTATGTACATTTTAAATAAATTAAGAGGAAATATTAGTGTAATGTTTATTGTAAATATTCTCTTATAATTAAGAATATGAGGGGAGTTGTGTTGTATATATATCTTAGGGATTATGAACTCCTTAAATAGAAATTAGTTGGAGTCAAAGAGGCATACGTTATTTTAGGATTTGGTTGAGTCATTTGTGGAGGAAATCATGGATTCAAATTAATCCACAACTATGTATAAATATGAGCTTTGTATGAGGATGGAGAATATAGGTAGAGGGTGGAATAGGACAGAGGAAAATATTTTAGAGAGGAATAGTGTGATTAGGTAAAGAGTGCGTAGTAGGCAAGAGAGAGAGGGAAAACCAATGTAATTTTGGCCAAAGAAGATATTGAATTTGTAATTTCTTGTTATTATTATATGCAATTATTTTGTTTGTGTTCACTTCCGTTCAATAATATTATTTAACCTTTGCTACGTAACATATGCACTAAATTATACCGTAGATAGACCATCGAATCACAGTAAGGCAAGACTAATCGGAATAAATTCAAATCGGGGGAAAGTAGATCTTAGACAGATCATGGTGGAAAGGTGTTGTCACATCCAATTGAAATTCTGCACATGTAAGTTGAGTTCTTAACTCATCGCATGATTTCCGTTAATTTCTTAGCTGCACTGACACGTGAATGTTGGACGAAGAGCACGGATAGGAGTAGCAACAACGCAAAAAGGGTTTTGCGCATCAAAAATAAATTCATAGCACTTCATTGAAATTGTAGAACTTCAAGAATAGCATAGAAGGAATTTTTTTGTAAGTGCGATTCCGATGGTAACTCGATCTATTTTGATGTAGGATCCGTAACAGAATCATGTGCATATGGTCTTTCTTTGAGTATATTGTTGTGTTAATCGTGATGTATATTAAATTCTTGAATGTTGGTTTATTTGAATACTATGCAAATCGACATTTGGTATTAAAAAGAATTTGTGAACTCTATTTCTTCCATGCACATTCCGAATTGTGCAAAGATACACAATCGCATCAAAATGGAACCGAAATAAACCATAATTATTAACAAATATAACTTCAAAAATAGATACTTTATACCTCCATATATAAACTCGACATAACTTAGTAACCAGAAACCTTTTTGCATGAAACGAAAGGGGTTCCTCACTATAAATGTATGCCCGGACACAACAGAGTGCTTATCTAGGCCCAAAAATGTTCAAAAATAGTATATCTAAAAACAAGTAGCCGAATGCAATCAAATCAGCTTATGATTTGGATCAACAATGGTGAGGCCTCAAAATAGCTCTAATACCATGTAGGAATTTATAGGGTAAGTTCCTAGATAAAAAAGCAAAGGTCACCATAAAATGATCACAAATCAATACACCATTGTTATCACATGGCAACCAAGAGGGAAACAATCCATGACCTCGAGCCAACGCAGCCGTTAGTATGAATCTTAATTGAAAGGTACGAAAAAAGACCACTTTAGCTATGCATAAAAAATATCCCTAACAAATAAAAGATGACACAATATCCTTAGATCTCAGAACAGAGGATTCAAGATAAATGCTAAAAATCTACACCTATGTGCATTAAAAGACATTAAACAAGAAATAAAACAAGATTTACTCCATGCATCCAATAGGCAAGACAAGAATATGTTGAATGAATTTTTTATTAATGGCACCTAGGAGGAAAACATAGAAGGATTGTTATAGCATCATTTTTCACCCTCATGTGATTCATATTTGTCTGCTATTCTGGCAAACTCCATTCCATGTCAGATTTAATTAAAATTCATTAAAAATGGTTAAAAATCCCATACGTGGTTATGCCTGGGGATTTTCCGCGTGTATACGCGAGTCCACATGTACTTTTCTACATATGTCATTAAAATCATTAAAAATATATATAAAAATTCCCTATTTTCGGGCCGGGTTGATGTCACTCCGTAGTTCAACCACCCTGAATACGGCCAATCGTTTCCAATTGATTGAAACTACTTTGAGGGAGTACAAAGTCCCTTATGTGTATGGGCTCAAGGGAGAGAGAAATTTTATAGACATTATACTTTGTTGGAATCCCTAATTCAAGTCTCGATTTCTCGTGCCTCCCCGTACTCGCATTTTTATAGGAAACCTTGCTTCCCCGGAAATGTTCATCCATTTATATGCCATCTTGAGTGCACAAGTCTTGAAAGTATCTTAGCGAGGCAACGACGTGGGACGGATCTCGGATGAGATTTGTCCGTCTGGGATCATGGAAGAGATCAGCAGATTCCTCTCGATTTGCCATCATACACCATAATGAGAAGAACCATCTTGTTCCCAAATAACGTGTTAACATCTACTTGTACAAGGAAAAAAGATTTGTTATTTAAGCATAGCCCATTATGGTTTAGCATAATGTTTCACATGGTTTTCAATGAAACTTAGGTAACATGCCGCACAACCAGATTTCCGGCACATTTCTTTCTTGATTTCCTTTCGGTGCCAAGAAGAAGAAGGGTTGCTGTGCTTGGACCCCAGATCTACACTCATCTGAGACGATGCAAAGTAGTTCACTACTCATTGCCATTCAGTTTTTACACTTAAGTGTTGTGTGAGCCCTTCCGAATAGCATGCTCAACTGTGATAAGCTCTTGAACTGAACAAACTTTCAAAGGTGTTTTTTCCTAAAAGAATCGGAAACTCTCCGCCGGGGATCGCATTTTTGCATCTCTCGGTGCCTAGATTTTTGAAAGGTTTCCTAAATAGTTTAATCATTATTACTGTACTCCAATGAATTTTTCTTCAACAATGAAGACCGTGTTTATCCAAAGTTTATTATTTTTATTTTCATTATTACCTTTTTCATACGTGATTTTATTCATACACGTACTTACACATGTGTTTTTCTTCAAGGTAGCCGCGTATACGCGGGTTTCTTTGGACACAGCCGCGTATGCACGCTGCCTAAAACTATAAGTAGTTATGCTCCTCAGTAAATTTTAAAATTCTTTGATTTCTTGAATTTTTATTTCAGTCCGTCGAGACCTGCTCACACTGTATCCTTCCGGACGTTGAAAGTGGTCGCTGGTATATTTTTTCTCAAGCTCGTCAGCACCATTATCCGTGTCTGTCACAGCTCTGCATTTCTCTGTTCGAGTACCAAGATCTCTTCCCCGTATCTTGGTTTTTCTGCTTTATCAGACAGTATATCTTTTCAGCATACTTTTCCTCATCTTATGTTTTTGTTTATGCCTGGATTTTTTTTCCTTCGGGTTAGTTTTCTTGAGTCTATTTTGACTTTAGGTCTTGTTGCAATTTTTTAAGAGTCTTTCTTGTTCTTTGAAATTTTTGTTTGCTGTGCTTTTGGCCATTCTTTCATACACGTAGTTTCTTGTCTTTTTGCTCATATAAATCTTGCTACCAGGTGCCCTATAAGATTTGGAGCATTTTAAAGTTTTTCTTAAAACTGCATGTTTTCATTTCTGGATTTGATAGTTTTCTTGGTCTTTTTCAGCTCTTCTTTTTATAAAATTCAAAAGCTCAAAAAAAAATTTTGTTTTATTGTTTGTTTTGTTTTGTATTTTTGCTGTTTTTTTACATCTTTTTAAAGTTTTTATGATGTTTCTCATTTGGTTTTGGACTTGATTTCAGAAAGGAATTGTCATTGGTTTCTTCCTCTTGTTTTCGCTATATTTTGAGTCTTCATTGAGAGTTTCTGTACTTTTGGGAACCAGTTTTGGTGTGACAATCAAAAGAGATAAAACTCAAGGATCTTGGGTACTTTCCTAGTAGATTTTGCATTCTGTAATTTGCATGCTCTTATTTATTTGCATTAGGTTCACCAAGCATTTATAGTCTTTTTCATAGTTTTGCGAGTGTGAAGTTCGTTATCTCAAAAGAAAAACAAAAAAAATTTTGTATTCTAGAACCCGTGTAGAAATTTAGGACATCGAAAATTATTAAATTTACATGAAGCTAGTTTTATTAATTTCTTTTCTCGCGTCACAAAACACCACGAGTTTCATTTCCGTATCCCTTTGACTTAATATAAAAACCGATCAAAATAAGCATCAGAATTTAAAAGAAACTAGCAAGTTTTTTATTAAGTGTCATACACCAACTAGCTAGGTTGTAGCCTGGATTAGGTGAGTGGAGAGTTAACTTTCCAAGGCCGCTCAAACAAAAACATAGAAGTTTATTACTTTGAGCGAAACTCAACTCCGTTGGGTGGACCGAGAAAGCTCTCCGCAGAGTCAAGCACTAGGGGAAGTGAAGGCCGAGAAGAGAGATACCCTCTCGATTTTCTCTCGAATCTAACCCTCGTCACTGCTCACCGCTCACACGGATTGTGCCCATAGTTTCCATTCCTAGGTTCCACATAGGTGACCGTTGGGAATACCCGTAGTACCCGAGGGCACATCATATCACTTCTAGCGCATTTCCGGGGTGCCCTTGCGAAGCTTGGGTAATTGTGCCCGCAAAGGTCACAAGGAGGCCGGGCGGAATTTTCATTACCTTCGCTAGCAGGCCCGCCGTAATTATCCTGACTACGGGAGGTCCCATACTTCGCTTTCTTGTATTTCGGTGTCCGGCCCCAATCACCCGTAGTGAATACCCTCGACGGTTATTTGCTTGATTGTATCTCGTGTGATTTTTTGTAGTGAGTGCCTTTTGCCCCTAGCTTGCCTAGCTTTATATTTTTTGAGTCTAATTAAAATTTGTTAAAGTACGTACTCAAGCGGCCGCTTTGTCGGTGAGAATCCGTTATCTCCCGAGAGTCCGCAGCCTTCTTCAAGAAGGCGTAGAGGCACTTAGCAGAGTACTGGCCCCGTGGTGTCTCGATGCACAGAGAGATCCTCCACTAGGGATTGAAGGTTTCGTGAGTCGGTTCGGTGTTGGTTCCGAGAGGAGTGCTCCGCCTCACCTCGAGAGTCTTATTTCGCCGGAAGAAGAAGTACAAGTAGAGGAAGTTATCTCAAACTCGAGTCACTTCCATCTCCTTCCTCCCATTATCCGTTCACCAAGGAATACATCGTGACCCAGTCGAGGAGACCAGAAGATCCTCCATATTATTCATACCTTTCGATGGCCACGACTGAATCGGCTTCACCGTGAGTGTCACAGGCATTCAAACTCCTACTTCTATAGAAGGAGGGAGGCATCAGCTACATATCTTTGATTGCTTCTAGTACCTACTGTTTGGCCTCCTTGTTTCACCCAAGCACATGCTTCTCAATCGTCCCTTTGTTTGGAATTCCCCACTAGTGATTCCTTCATTTTCTTTCCACGTCTTGAATGGATTCACACCCATGTCTTCCATGGCTAGTGGATCAGTTTCTTTTCAAGGTTCCCTCTTCTGACCGGCATATTCCTAGTTCATCTCAGGGTCCTTTCTATTTACTTCTCGTACTCGCAGTTTCAACCCTGGTCCGGATGTCGACCCGACTACTAGGTTGGAACCCCGTATTCGTCACAACAAGGTGGGAATTAGTTTTATCGGTCACCAAGGGGAATGCTTTTTCCCTTCATCGAGTGCTTATCAAACTTTTTCCCCTCTTTCTAATGCCCTGAACCCCTATCGCAGGCTTTCCTCATTCAATACTTCAGAGGGGAACTGTCCGGCTCTGGTAACCTCCGCATTGGGAGGAGTGTCTTTCTCCTTTTCTAACAGTTCTTTTCCGGCAACCCTCGTGGCTTTTCAAATCCAGGTATTATTTTTCGAATGTAGGGACTGATCCCACTGAAGGGGATGGAATCAGTTTTTGCCTCGTTTACCTTTTCTCTCGGCAACATTAAACTTGCCAGATTTGTCTTAAATTGTCGAATGATCCGATTCATTATAGTCCTAGGGTGGCCTCCGATCCCGACCAAACTACCTTCGACATTCCAAAGTTTGAAGGCAAGAATGGGAGAGGATCCGGCTGATCATGATCACCACTTTCCATTTATGGTGTTCATCTAACTCCCCGATCGATGATTCAATTAGGTTGAGATTATTTCAACGCACCTTAACCGGAAACGTTTCCAAGTGGTATATTGAGTTAACTGGGAAGTTTTGCTACATTTGGACCGCTATTACATTTTCTAAATCATTTCTAGTTGCCTATCCGTGCATGTCGAGACCGAACTCCTAGCTAATTTTAAGTAGGACGATGCAACCCACATTTCCATTGTTAACTGTGAATGGTGGAGAAGGAAGAGGCTTATCAAAGCTCATATTCCGTGAGAATTTCCTTTTGGAATGGTTTTTGAAATCTTTGCAAACATATTTCTAAAGATGTATCCTCGGCCGTGTATTTTTCTCGAGGAACGGGCTATTTTTAGCTCCAAACAGCCTCGAATTGACATATTTCGTCCGGGGTCCCTTCAAATATTTGTTTGCCCAATGCTCCTCGCTCCAAATTAGATTTATCTAAGACTAAGCCTCGTCCTCATGGTGATGGACTTATTGGGACGATCATAGTGGTGCAGCCTAACCCGCTTACTCAATTGCAACAGTTTTCTCTATACAATCTTCTCCTTCTCGGGTCGTGATGCCCACGTAGTCATCGCTTTCCCAATCTTTATCGGTAAATGTCATTCAAAATTCTGATCTCAAAGGAAATCAACAATTCGAAGGGAAGAATAAGGACGAATAATAAGAAAAAGGGCAAGAATGGGAAGGGTAATGCAAAATAAAACCAACGAGCATGTTGGTGAGGGTCCAAAGGATAAAAAGAAAGTGAAGTTTCCATGCAAGTTATGTGCTTGTTAGCTCAGCAGGTTCTTCTAGTTCCCGGTGCCGTGTTAACAAAACCTTTTCCCCAAGGGCAAAAATTATTTGTTGGCACGAATCAAGCTACCGGGGCTTCCTCTCGGGAGGCACCCAAGACGGAAATTTCCGTCAAACATATACAGATGAGTGCTCACATGGATGTCACCATGAGATCCCGTTATTATGGCAAAGAAGAGTCTTCGAAAGCGAAGGGTGCTCCCGATGCTACCGAGCCGCTTCATATTACGAGGCCTACATCGTTGAGCCTATACCTCGCATGCAAAAAAATCATCTACTAAGCGCACGATGATTCATCCAAATGCTAGGGCTGTCCAACTACCCTATTATTGAAGATCCGGTGCGTAGTCCTTGTGCCATGTCGGCTCTTGAGGTGCTCCAACTTTGTCCTTCTCAACGAGCGCCCGCCACTTCCACTGGGGCTATTGATCCAAAGAACTCTCTTATGATTACATTTGATATGTCTAATTTTAAAAATATACTCCCCCATCATATGGCCTTTCATATTAAATCATCGTACCGGAAATGCAATATTTTCCGACGGTCGTTGATGAGGGTGCTTCCACTTGTATGATCTCTCTCACATGTTGGAATGGAATTGATCTCCCGTGCCTATTCCATCTGCCACTCTTCCTCGACCTTCCAAGCGCATGGTCTTTTCAGCGGCACCGCATGGTATTGTCCCGCCTTACCCATCTCGTGTTTGGGGAAAAACCGTAAATATAGAGGTTGACAGTGCTGATGTGCAAGCTTGGGACTACAACCTTCGTTGGGGAGAAACTAGATTATGAGATGGATGCCATTGCATCTTCATTGTTTCGGATTGTTTGTTTCCCTCACGAAGGGAGGATTGTTATGGATCAACTAGACTCGTCCTCCCCGTAGACCCAAATGATCATCGACTCAACTATTCCAAATTTGGATAATACCAAGGCGCCCGTTGAGATTTTAGGGGTTGGAATGTATCTTTCCTTGATGGGTACTTTTGATATTCCATCACGTCATATATAAATGCAATTTCATCCTCTAGGCTCCCCTTCGAAGATAGTTCTTCGTAACTCATTATTTTTCAGACCTCTTTGGACCTACTCTTCCCTACCGCCACATTAGCGGAAGGTCAAGTGGGTGGAATGGCATTTCCAATGTCTCTGGCACAGCCTCGAGATTGCTTATCGCCTATCGTTGATCAGCAGAACTATCCCAGCTCCTCCTCTTTCACCGTGAAGAGTTGGATGGAGATGTGGCTCCAACTTGGACACTTAGTTCTTCTTCTACTCAGGATTGCTCTCGATACCACTCTTCCATCCGAAGAGGCCATCCCCGGTTATGACTGGTATAGATAGACCGTGGGATGATTTTCACCATCGGTCCTACTTTTTACCTCGATTTGGAGCGAAGTTGAAACGAGTTTTCCAAGTCCTCCATCTCCTGTCCTCGTTCGCCCGCCTCCCGAACTCCTTTAGCACCAACATGTGCATATGTCGAAGGGAACAGGCTGGGATTCTCCAACTATCCCGGTGAACATTCTTGTGGATCCTAATGTTATTGAGAATGTCTTCATTGGAGTTGAATGTTCCCCCGAAGAGATTCGCATTTACACCGATTTCTTTAAAGAGTATAGGGATGTATTCGCTCGTACACAGGAAAATGCTCGGTATAGATCCATCTATTGTCCAACATGAGATCAAGACTTACGAAAATGCTAAGCCGGTGAGGCAAAACTCTATCCGGCTTATCCAGGAAGGCAGCAGCCTATCAAAGCCGAGGTGGAGAAGTCGCTTGCCATGACTTTCCGTTTCTTTGAATCGAATGGGTTTCAAACCCTCGTTCCCATAGATAAAAAACAAGGAACACTCCGAGTTTGCATTGGGATTTTAGGACCTTACTAAAGCATGTCCGAAAGATAATTACCCACACCATTGTGATATTAGACGCCCACAGGTGTCGGTAATGAGATTTTCTCCTTCATGGACAGCTTTCTCCGGATATAACCGATTACTATCCGTCCCGAAGATCAAGATAAGACCGGCCTTCTCTTTATTTGTCCTTGGGTACTTTTTTCACAAGAAGATGCCTTTTGGTCTTGAAATGGTCAGTACACAAGCCAGTAGGCCATGTCATATGCCTTTCATGAAATCAAACAACATTATCGAGGCATATTTTGATGATTTATCCGCTCATTCTCAAAGAGAATGGATCATCTTGCTCACCTCCAAAAATATTCGAACGATGTCGTTTCTACAAGATTAGATTGAATCCAAACAAGTAAGCGCGGTTACATCCGACTGTTATTAGGATTCATTATGGGTTCAGGAAGGGATTAGGGTAGATCCTTCAAGGTTGAGGCAATACTTTCCGTTGCCTCCCCGCCCTCTATCACCAAATTCAAAGTCTACAAGGAAAGACACTTTTCTTCGACGATCATAAATTATGGCCGAAGCGCCAAGGGATTTATGAGATTGTTAAAGAAGGAGTTCATTTTTTGGAGATATCGCTCAACGCTCATTCGATGCTTTGAAAAAATCATTGACTCTCTCGCTCCTTTATTGAGTCCACCGATTATAGCAAGGATTTCCTTTTGTACTTGCAACATAGGACCTACTGCTGGTATGGTTCTAGTTCATGAGGATGATGCGCCTTGGCAGAGTATGTTATATACTATCTTAGTCGAGGATTGGTAGGTCCCGAGCTCCGATATACTCCAATAGAAAAGTTAGTCTTAGCAAAATTTCGTTCATGTTGTGCAGCCGACTCCGGCATTACATTCTTCTACGAAAAATCCTATGTTTTGGCAAAGCAGCCCAATCCATTTCGCCTTTTTCTCGCACGCGAGTGATTGGGGGAAAATACAACATATGGATTGTGATTTTGGCAGAATTTGATCTTGAGTTTATGTTCCATGAAGTCCAATAAATCATTGGTTTTCGAGGAATTGATCAATAGTTGCCCCGTGGGGAAGAGATAGTCTATGATGAATCCTTCCCGTATGAACATATTTGTTTCTTATCTCTCCATAGGATCCTTGGTATGGAGATACTTCATTGTGTATCTTCGTACCGCGAAGTTTCCCTCACTTTTTCGAAAGATGAGCGTCGTAAGTTGCGTCAATTGGCTAAGAATTACTTGATCATTGGTGATGATTTATATTTTCGAGGGGTTGATTCAACTCTCAGGACGTTGCTTAAATCTCAAGAAGCCGAGGCTGTCGAATGATTCCCACAAGTGGAGCTTGTGGTGGTCATTGGCTTATCCGGGGCTTGCTACAAATCCCAGGATTCATGGCCGGGTACTTTTGGCCTTCGATTTTAAACATTGTATGGAGTCGGTCAAAAAGTGTCATCCATGTCAAGTTTATACTCGAAAAATGCGCGCTCATCCAGCTCCGCTTTTTCCGGGCCATTAATGGCCGTCCCTTTACAAAGTGGGGTATTGATTATACTACTTGTAACCCACCTTCGCTAAAGGTCACAAGTACATTATTCTAGCAAGAGACTACTTTACAAAGTGGGTCGAGGCTATGCGTACTTTTGGGAATGATGGTGAGAATGCAGCCTCTTTTTATTTTCAACCAGTTATTGCTCGTTTTGGTATTCCTAGAGAGATTTTCACCGATCATGGCAACATTTTCGAATAGCATGATGGTCGAGGTTGGCTCTAAAATTAGGTTTCCGACAAAAAGAGGATCATCTCCGCATTATCTCAAGCCAATGGGCAAGTGGAAGCCGTGAATAAATCCTTGAAGACAATTCTTCAAAGGATAATCAATAAAGCTCAATCCAACCGGCATATTATGCTATATCCCGCACTTTGCATACATGATGTTAGTGAAAATTGCAACTAGCTGTTACTCCATTTCCGCCTAGTTCACTAGGTTCAACCTATTTCCCATTGAATGTGAGATTCTTTCTCTTAAGTTAGCTGTTGAAATTCTTCCCGAGACTTCTAGTCTTGAAGAATGTCTCCTCTATCCGGAACATGGATGAGCAACAAGCCGGGATGCCGCCACGATGAATGAAGCGCACAAAAACCGAGTCAAAGTTCAAGACGATAAAGCGGTCAAACCTAGGGTTTGGAAGGTGACCTTGTTTTGGTCTATGCCCAAGAAAAATATGCCCTCGGGGGCAGGAAATTTTAAATCTATGTGGTGTGGCCTTCATCGTTAAAAATTCCTTAAAAAAGGATCATATACCTTGGTTGATTTCGAAGGAACGAGTTGTTGGAGCCCAAAAATGGGCTCTATTTGAAAAAGTATTATGCTCAGGCTTCGCCCGACATTTTGATTTTGTATATAGTAGTTTTACTTTGTACATATCTCGTTTTTCAATCTTTGATGGGATGGTGATGTTTTTTGATCTTCTTTGGCAGGTTGTGTCGATGTCATGAGCTATTTTGGTTTCGCCGATGGTGTTATAGGACACACCCGGAACTTGGCTTCCGTGTTTGGGTGCTTCATTATCCATCCGGCTTGGTCATGAATATCAAGAGGAGTCTTCATTGGTCCCCGCTTCCAATAATATAGCATAATACACCGCAGTTATTTATCTACTCTCGGAGGCAATATCTTTGGGTGTTGGATTCGTTGGTAGTTTCTGACTCCCCACCGGGTGGTGTCGTAGCTGAACAATACTTATCGGGTTCGAGGTCCATTTTTACTCCGTTGTTCTGGAGGGTACGTTTGTTACAAAGATCATTTCAATTTTTAACTTTCATTCATATGTTCCTCGAGTCGTACAATTGGATGGTAGACTCATTAGCTAATCAAGCAATTGATTGGCATATTAATCATTCCATACAATAAAAATTTAATCATCAAAAGCATCATACATTTTATACATTTGTCACATCACATCAAATAATCGCTATATATATACACGTATGTTCAAAAACTATACAAAATTTGATCACAAGTCATACACAAATTGGGCTTATGCCCGATCATGTTCACTCCTCAAAATATACAGTTATCCTGACATATCATATCTATCTAATCCCGTGGTCCCCTCGCCGTGTTGTGTTCCTATAGAACATGATCGCGGTGGTAACTCGGTGGAATAACCGTACCTTACCACGGGTACTCCTACCATCCGTCTCTCGATGGTCAGTATCTTCCACCGCAACCATAGGTACTTGCGGCTAACCCTCCAAGTTCCTCCGTACGCGATGGGAGGGTCCCGTCTTAGATCTACCGTGATCCGCCTCGCCTCCGTAATGCTTATGTCGTGGTAACCTCGTGTCGAACTCGGTCCAATATCCGTATCATGATCATTTTAAAATTGTAAGTCATTTTGAATCCAATCAAAAACATGTTTTCCATTTTTTCACATATATTAAAAATCCAAAAAAAAATTATATAAGTTAAAAATTGCAACTTACCGACTGCTCTCATGCCGCGCCCGGTGGAAGGACAAGACCGGGATCGCCACGAAAATCCATCCCCCGTACAGTATTAGTTCTTTCATGAATGATGACTGTTCTTCCACCAAAGGAAGAACTCATCATCCCAGTGGTTGTGAATCAATTTCCCCCCAATCTCTTCATCAAGGTCACCATCGGTGTTCTTGGCCTCTAGTCGATAAGGATCACTTTCGATCTTGTACCAGGAATATTCTCGAAGAAGAATGTCATCAATATTGTACCATATCCAAAATGTTTGTCTTTTACTTTTCGTATAGAAGTCAATTTTTACCAGATACCATCAAAGAGAGCCTACATAATAATTATGGGAAGAGTTAAGCATTCAATCGCTAGTAATGCCTGAGTCCTGATGCCTATAGGGAAGCATCTACCACCTCGCTAATACAAAAGGAGGATTTTCAGGCAAGTCTTAAATCTTTGATAGAAATTTGATTTCAACTTTCGAACCTCTACTAAAGAGATGGATGTAATTCTCCACGGTTAGCCCTCCTGTGTCGACTATGCAATCACTCCCGCTCCGGGAGTCCAAAGAATAAAATAGATATCTTCCAATTTTCGTGTGTATGGGCATTTGATCTATTATGAAGCAGTTTTTCTTCCGGTTCCAATAGTTCATGCCATTTTACAAACGGACATTATTTAATACTGAAAAACTCTGAGAATCCACAATTTTAGAGAATATTTAGTGATGATCCGGTACACCATTGTCTATGGCACTGTTCATGCCTTCCAAGATAGAAATATCCCAAAAATTCAAATGATTTGTCTCGTTATATGCCATTTTGGGTTACGCCACTTTTTATAGTCAAAGGTATATACGCGACTTGGTCATTATAAACCTCGCGTATGCACAAACCCGTGATTTTAAAAACAAATGATTCTATGGTGAAAATTCCTATTTTTTAACTTATGAATGGACAAAAATGAATAATAAATAGTTTAATTAAGAGCTACCTAACCAATTCAAAGTTTGACAATCGATTGCTCCTATTTTGACGAAAGAGGCTTTTTCTCCGCAGCACTTTTTCCCAAATCAGCAATGTAACAATGAACCAAATATGAGGTAACTTGTGTATTTATGCCCAAAATTGTAAATTTTTTGCAAAAATTTGTTATGCTTATTTTTTCAATTTATCTTAAAGTCGCATAACCCGGATGCTTGGAAGTGCCTGCATTGGTATATTTTCGTGCACATTTTGACGAATTCGAGATTTTTCCGGTTTTTTATCCATGACCGCTGACCCGTCATGGCAAGTATATGATATTCACCGGCATATAGGTTAGGGAATCCACTTCTTCGTTGCATTTTGCATACTAGCCCATTCCTCGATCACTTGCCATAGGGTCGATCCCATCAAAGTCATGAGTATTTCACCCATTTCACTCGCCGATTATTTAATCATGACTTGATGGTAGAGCCTTTACATGGGCTTCCTAGTTATTTCCTTGCTATCACCAGTGTCTATGTCGTGTTTTATGTGGTGGCCGGAGTCCTCTCGTCCTCGCTTACGACTTATGTGTTGAAGCTTCATTCTTCTTTCTCCTCACTATCGCTTTTTGGCTATTACCCTAGAGGTTCCCTAGTGTTGTTTGTTGTATTACCGCATTGCATATTGACACTTGTTTATCCTTTTGGCCTTTAGCCGGCTTCATTTTGGACTCAATGTTTAAGCCAAATTTTGACCTTGACTATCTCAGATAAGTTAACCATTGCATGCACTTGGCTATCGCGACTTGACACCCTTTTACCCATGGATGGAAAATTCCTCTGTATCGCTTTACCGCTCGTCACCTTGCATCGAGCATAGAATCGTTCCAATCCCAGGAACTAGTGCATCTTTTTCTTGATACTTGTTCTATCCATTGTACCATAGCATTATTATTCTTTTTTCAGTTATTATATGAAAAAGACAAAAAAAATAAAAATATAACAAAAAGAGTGGAAATTCGGGATATAACTTCATAATTTGATGGTAGCATGAAGGTCGCTTGTCACCCTTGAACAAAGCACATATACTTATATATTTCCTTCATTTGGGATGGTTTTAGTTTTTGACCTAGGTTCAAACTTTGCCTTGTTTCACCGTCGATTCTCTCGGTTGGTTATCTCTTCCAATCATATGGAGCGTTTGTTTTACCTCCGCATAACAAACTTATACAAGTTGTCATTTATTACCGCCATGGTCATCATGGGTCGTGCTTTTGTACAAGGGAAGTCTAACCCGCAGTCGGCCATTCTACACTTGCCCTGACTCATTATTCACTGGCCTTCCCGGTTTTGTCGCATTCTGTTCTATCACATTGATGTTTGTCTTCGCTCGTGTCGTTTGAGAAGGTCCCCACCACTTTGGCCGGTGGATTTGTCTCTTATCGACTACGACACATTGCTTTCAGAACAAACCCAGATGCCTGCACCCTGCCCTATTTCCACTGGCTGATAGGTGACCTTGTGCTCGCATTTGATCATCATTATGGGTCTTTGACCGAGTGGTTTCCCTTGTGTTCACGTCGCATACATTATCGCACTTGGGATTCGTCGTATTTCGATTTGTATTTGACCCTATCGGTGGATATCTCGCCTCTCCGTGTCGCCCTTTCATTATTGGTTGGTTTAGGAGGGTTTCTTCCGTGCGGCGTCACTTTATCCTGCACGCCAGAAACATACTTTGCTCCTGTCTGCCTTCACTTCGTCCATCTTTCTAAATCTTGCCTCGCGGGTTACACCCGCGCCGGACCGATGTGATGCCTTAATTCCTTCCTTCCAAAGCAGATCTTTTCCCATCGACTCCGACTCATTGCTCGGGGAATAATGTCTAGAGTCTTTTTGTCAAAGACCTAGGGTTTGCAGTCACTGCGAAGTGCACCTTCACTATCGACAAATGGGGACTCATCATTGCCTCATGATCGAGATTCTTCAAGTGTTCGAATTCAACCTATTCATTCACACTTGTTAGATTGTAATTAGGTACCTTGACACTCATTTTCATTATTGGTGGGTTGTCTCGCATTGGTTAATTCGTATACATCATTGGACCTAATCCAACGATTTCTCACATGGTCGACTTCAAATTTCATTTATTCTGTTGTGTGGAATTGTGTCATAGTGATCAGTGAAGACCTCAAAGTTGCATCATCATTTCTCGAACCACTTTTGGACACCATTCGCCTTGTTGATTTCTGCTTCACCCCATGTTGCAAAGGTCAAAAGACAATAGCATCCTTTATATGTTGGCTCCTTTGTGTTGATTGTACCATTTTGGGATTCCACCCTTATGACTTCCAGCATTTGGAGATTCAAATACTTATATGGATGAGACATCTGTTTCTCAAATGTCATTGATCAAATTTTCTATATGTGATACTTGGACATTGATTCCGACTTGTACTTCCGGGCCATGCTCGTATGATTCATTGTGTACTTACCAGCTTATACTTGTATACATTTTGGATCTATTCTCCGTACTTTCGATATGATGTATTTTTGACCGAGCATGGGCAGGTTTACCGCATGAGTTGACTCTGCTTTTCATTGTTTTATGGCCGGAATCTAGTGAAGTCCTCCTTGTCCTTGCGAAGTTCTTTCTATGTGCATAATACATTTCGGCCATCATGTACCCCTTTCCGACCTCATATTAGGGGGCATCTGTTATAAGATCATTTTTTACCTCATGTGATTCATGATTGTCTCTGTGGCCTTGGGCACCCATTCCTACGTACTTGAACAAAATTCATTAAAAAAATGTTGTTAAAAATCCCATACGCAGCTATGCCCAGACTTTTCTCGCGTGTATACGCGAGTCCACATGTACTTTTCCGCATTTGCCATTAAAAGCATTAAAAAATAGAAATTCCCTATTTTCGGTGGCCGGGTTGATGGTTACTCCGTAGTTCAACCACTCCAAAGACGGCCAACTATTTCCAACCGACGAAACTACTTTGAGGGGAGTATAAAAGCCTCATGTGTATGGCCTAAGGGAGAGAGAAATTTTATAGACATTATAATTGCTGGGAATCCCTAATTCAAGTCCGATTTCTCGTGCCTCCTCGCACTTTCCCATTTTAGCAGAAACCCTTGTTTCCCAGAGATGCTGTTCATCCCATTTACATGCCATCTCTATGCACCTTGAAGTATATTAGTGAGGCAAGGCGGGACAGACCGGGATGACGGTCCCGTTCGAAGATCGTGGAAGGATCTGTGTGATCGCTCCACATTTTATTACCGTACATGCTATTCATAATGAGAAGAACCATCTTGTTCCTAAAATAACGTGTTAAAATCTACTTGTATGTGTGAAAAAGATTATTATTTAAGCATTTATTATGCTTATATAATGTTTCACATGGTTTACCGACATTTAGGGTAATTATATACGTACAACTAGATTTTCGTGCACGTTTCTTCTTGATTTTCAGGTTAAGAAGGGAAGAAGGGTTGTTGGGTGTTTGGACCCCGCGGGGTCTACATCGGTCATAGGATTATGGGTGAGTTCTACTATCTTTGTTATCTAGTTTTTAAAGTATTTGGCGGTTGTGTGTGAGTCCCTTCCTCCAATAGGTACGTCTCGATCCGTGGAGGTTTCGACCCAACAAACCTCTAGGGTGTTTTTCCCCGAAACAAGGATGTTACTAGTTCTCCTCAATGGGATGGGTTTTTGTAAGTCCTCATCACTTCGTACTCCAAAATCCCTCTCTCTTGATGCATAAAACCGCACAAATATGGTAACCTAAAGGGAGTCGACAAGAAAATGGTAGCAAAATATGACAATTATAATGGATCAAAGTCGACCAAAAGTATAGATCCACAAAGATCTCAAGGCAACAAAAGGTAGTGAATGAAAGGAAAAACCCTTCTATTTATAACAAAATATTGAGTTAGTCTAGATATTGGTGCATAATTAAAATATTAACCAAATCTAGATCCACCTTCTATGGAATATTTTAAGTTATATTTGTTGGAGGGAAAAAGAATTTGACTTGGGTAAAATCCCTTCTTTATTTCTAAATAATAAATAAAAATAAAATATCTATTTATTATTTTAAGGATGTGTTGGAATAATAATTAAATAAATAATTATTTATTTAATTATTTATAAATGATTTAATCACCCTAACAAGGAATATTATTTAATATATTTAAATAATTATTCCTAGAAATAATAAGATAAATAAATTCATTTATCTAATTAATTTTTCTATTTTGGGTTAAATATGACTAGAATACAATTAAAACATTATTTAACGACTATTCTCGAGGAAAACCAAACAAATGTGATTTATTTAATACTTTCTTACTCCAGTTCTTCTCATTTAGACCATAAACATCTAATAAATGCTAAGCTTACTAAGTTATTTTACATAGTGAAATCAATTTAACTTAGGGTAAAATTGGTCTTGAATATGGTACTTAGGTCCATATAATAGTAATAAAAGTTAGATGACCAAAAATTGGTGTAATGTATTTCCCTCCAACATAAGTAGCGTTAGGGAATGAACGACATTCGTGTGGCACAAGAACTCAACCGTTAGACACCGAAGGGGAAGCTCTGAGAGAGAGAAATATAAATTAGGAGCTCAAATACCAGAGAACTTAGACCCTAAGGAGGTGAGACTTAACAGTGTGAAAAGTCTCTTTTATGAGTGAGTACCCGTGCTATAGGTAGTGGGGAGGCATACCTATGCCTCGTCGAGGACAAAGTACAAAGAATAACGCATCCAAAGAAACAAGGGATTGAACTATAGTACATTTTCACATAAAAATGAGCCAAATAAAGAACATGATAATGAACCCCACATACATACTATGTCTAGGATAACAACCAGGAATTTTACAATAAACTCGAGTACATGAGACAGAAATACAACACAATCAACTTACAGTCAGGAAAGGGATCCGAAAATCTAAATCGAAACATGCAATAAAAAGGGTGCCGGCAAGCTACCGAGGCCGACATCATCAAATCTCAAGAGCCGCATCAAAGGCCGTAATGAAGAGGTCATGTAGGCATGTGGGGCTACCGTAGGGCCACCCCCTCATGAGGGTCAAACATCTCACACATGCCCGAAAATCCACCGTCCAACTGCTGTACCGCGGAACCATCAAGCATATGATCTCCATCATGTTGTAAGGATCTAGAGTCGAGAAAAAATTAATTCAAAGGGTTGTAAGGAGTCCTTTTCCTTATCCGAGCACCGAGCAAGAGTGGAGGTCGGGAACTAAGATACACCGCCCTCTAGACCTCGTTTTCCGGAATGAATAAGTTGGTGTCAATAAGGAGGTCTACCAGTAGGAGGCAATAAGAGATCCTCAACTAAGGCACGAGAGAAATAGTAGAGTGATCGATACATCGACACCAATGATGATGAAATTGGGTAATTTATATGCGTACAGATGACTTCCTCGTTAGAGCATAAAAGGGCATGGATTACCCGGGCAAAGAATCGTTACATTGCAGATAGGGGATAGTAGGGTCGAAGGCCATAATATGCGACACGAGAGAGGGACCAAGAAATGAAGGATGGAGGACTATAGCGGGATACAAAGGACTCAAGATAGACTCCATGAATGTGATGATGACTCAAATGGATGCTCAGCAGCAAAACCCCATGATGCTACCACAACAGAAAAGGTCCAATGGGGACCATAAAAGCATGAGTACAAGATGGTTACTCATGATGAAGATCTGCCACACGAGTAACAAGTAAAGTATAGAGGAAAAGTGGTGCCCCAAGTACAAAAGGTGAAGAAATTCGATTTTTAGAGGGTGAAGTGACCCTTCTTAAAAAATGGCCTGGGTGAAGTATCAAATCAAGAAAACTACCGTATACCCATTGGAGGGCTCGGTGAGGCTTTCCAATGGTGCGGATTGTTGGAAAATCAGCTATTGGGCCATTACCAGAGGCGAAAGAAAAATTAGGGGTTTCTCTTTTAATAAGGATTTTTTCCCTCCAAAGTCACTCATTTACATGTGGAGTGTTGGTGAGTGTAGAGAGAGATATGGCCCTAAATCTTGCGTATATAAATACAAACCGACCGTTGGAATCAATATCCATTAAGCAGGTAAGAGGCCTAACCCTACCTTTTCATTTCAATGGATTGAAAGTTTAGTTTAGGTCCCGAGAACTTAGTAACAGCCCCTAGTCTTCTTCATGGTCGGCTCGGCACTTTGGAGAAAATTGGGTGACTTTGGGAAGTATGTTTTAAAGAACGACCTATCCCGAGATTGGGCTTGAAAAGTGCGACATGACAAATCGGGGTTTTCTAGTGCTATTTTGGCCGAGAACTAGGTTTTTATGTTTGGATACGCATTTCCTATCCGTACACTAACAAATTACATATTTGTGTAGATATGGTAGAATTATGGATCAACTAGAGAGAGAGAGACCTAGGCACATTGCTGGAGATCCATGAGGATCGTGGCAAGCTGGGCATAAGGCTAATGTGCTTGGGGTTCTCAAACTTGTGGAGAACCTCTTTGAGATTTTGAGAGCTCCTATTGGCCCAGATTGTCGCTATTGTGATCTCGACCTAAGAGGTATTTATAGTGCAAAGGGTTCTGATCGAGTTGACTCGTCCAGGATATGTATTTCATGATTGGTCTCCCACAACTTGGGATGGTAGGGAATACTCACCAGTGTTACCGCAAGGGAAAACATCATGGGAGTTTTGTAGAGAATGATCACGACCGTGTCTCCAAGTCAAAGGGACTCGCATACCCATCGGGGATCTAGAGAGGTTAGAGAGACCTTGACATGGCCGCATCGATGTCGCGCATCTTGGGAAGCCAAACACTCCACCACATCGCTAGAGGGTAGATGATGCTTGTGGAGAGTGTGGGGCTGGCGTGGGAACTACTATGGGTGGGCTCAGATGATGCCGGGTTGCCATTGAAATGAAATTTTTTTCTTTTTGTAGGCGCTATGAACCATGACTGCAGATACGTTACAACGTTAGTTCTCGCTCTTTTTTAGAAGATTCCAACACTTCGACCTCGCATACAACTCCAAGATGGGGGGCCCAGAGCCGAGATGTGACAAAGGCGACCGCTCGTGTAGAGGAGGAGGTGGGGCGGCCGGATGGGTGTTCCAACCCAAGTTATTTTCACATTGGGATCAGATGCCATTGTACATAGATGACTATCCCCATAGTGATGAGTTATCGTGGGGAACTGCACTTGCCATTGCCACCAAAGGTCGAGTAGGGGGCTCGATGGTATACATAATGCTAATATTTTATGTGCATTTTAAAGTTTCAAAATATTTCCGTATACGGTACTAATTCTTTCACTTTTTGGTATGCAGACATCACCAAGAAACCAGCTTCGGTGTATATGATGGCCTCGTACCTATCGTAGAGTTGCGGTGATTCCAGTGGATCAATAGTGTTACAAAATGAAGATGTGAAGCCCTCCAGAGGACACCGCCAAATGTGAGAGGCTTTTGTCTCGTGTTTCGTGTCGCCACTGCAAGACTTAGATGACCAAGACATAGAGCCATGTATTAGTCTACCCTTGGAGTAGCGAGGGGTCATACGATGCATGGCGATTTCCTGGACAGTGGGATGTGTGATCTACGAGCCGGCAGGAGCAGATCCATTAGCTTGGGATCCTCTAGATAGCATTAGGTGTAGGGGCAAGTGGTGCCCTAGTTTTGAGTTTTTAGTAGCATGATATGGGCATGTCATATGTAATTTATCGATGGACTCTAAAAATTATATATGACACATATTATGGATATGCATTATTTTGATGGTTTTATGCTAATATTTGTGTTGAAGCGTGTGATAAATGCCAATCTAGAATTTTTTTTTGCAAATGCTATCTACATAGTGATTTTTGCTCAGAAAATATCATCGAATGTAATTATCTCAAATTCATGCATCAAAATCTTCACTCGTAAATATCTTCTAAAAAGGATAGGATTATGCACACGATAGACAATTACTCAATTGCATGAAAAGAAGCAGAATCTAAATGAACATGAAGGTGGAGGATGTGATGGGAAAGGGCATCACAATAAACCATGCATCGCATCATATTTAGCCTACCTATTAAAAGACGAATGCATGCACTATTCGATAAAACAAGAAAATGCAAGGGGGTAAATATGGCCCAACCTCGCCGAGGCTAGATTCCGGGAATAGTGGCTTGCATCATCGGCATAAAATATAAGGTGTGGATTGGAGGTCCGTTGGAAAGGTGCCACAAGATAATAAATGGGAGGATGATGAACAATGCTAGAAACCTAAGTGAAAAGTAGAAACGAACGAATACTGCTAGAGGGAGGATTCGGGTAAGATGTTCACTACTCTCACATCGACGGAAAGGTCATGTGTGAGCTACCAGAGGTGTAGCTTGTACTCGTGCCATGAAATTCACTATATAAACGAATGGTCACATCCCTCTTATGGGCGAGAAGGATGAGGTCATGGGTGGACAAGCCAAGGATGTCATCATCATAAGTTGAAGATGGAATGACTAGCGAAGGGAGACCACATGATGTAGTAAAGCTACTTGACTCATAATCATGAGAAGAAATTTTCACATGCGTATCATCATGGGGATGACAAAATAACAAGTAGATAAAGGATCTACCGATGTTGAGCTCAGGGTGATCGCCGAAGTGAATTCGAGCGAAACAACAGAAGATCTGGTGAGGGGAGCTCACCAAGGGTCTCATGGATGATGATAGGTAGAGGACGGTGGCCATAGGCTCCGTCATCTCGGCATCAGGAGGGGGAATGTCGATGGGAGTGATAACCAAGCTGGCCCGAAGCATACCGGCAGTACTATGAGAGAGGAAGATTGATTTTGTTCAACCTCGTACTCCCGAACTACCTATAAAGAGGTGCAATAATGCATAAGGTGGGGACAATGGTGGGAATAATAGTTGCCATGGAGATCACACAAAGCACAAGGTTGATTGGTGTAATATTATTAGGCTTAGCTTGAAAGGAGGAAGAAATGGTAGGCTTTAGGACCGTAGAACTGTGGAACGAAACTTTAACAATGGGTTTGATAGGGAAATTCGTGACAAGTAAGGGTGGCATGACTGATGACATCACACAAGGCACAAAGGATTTGGAGGTGGAGGACCATCGTGCCGCCTCTCGTGCGCCTTTTGATGCCCCATTGGGAGCTTTTCCCTTTTTTACTCGAAGTTGTCGCAATAGGAGAGGGTTCCCGTTGATGTGGTTGAGGCACTATAGCATCGTAGAAGTCATGGGGATTGGCCGAACCAACAGCCAAAGCTAGATAAGGTGTGGTTGACCATGTGGGGTAGTGGTCGTAGGATCAAGGTACCGTATAGGAATCCCCTGGTGGTCAGGTTAGGAAGAGAAAGGGTAGCCATGATAGGGACTAGTAGCACTCCAGGAGGAGGAGAAACGACCAATATCTAACCGGAGGTGTAATGGCCAAAGTAGATGGCTCCAAGATGTTAAAGACCTCGAGGAATCATTCAAGGAGGATAAAGAGGTCATGGATACTAGCTGGTGGAGGGCGAAAGGAGGGGGACCAAGGTCAAACTGGCGGCGGAGCGGTTGAGGAAGCGTTGTTGCTGGGACTCGGCTAAAGGTGCCATTTGAGAGTAGATTGAGATGATTGACCATGAAAACTTCGACGAGCTATAATTAGAGATGTGGAGGAGGAATACCAGGGAAAGTACTGCGTAAAAGGAGTCGTTGTAGACTTCCGAGTGAGACACCGGTCAAAGAATCGACGCGTTCTCTTATTGGCCACCGAAGAGATGATGGACCCGAGGGGAGGTCCGAGACTTTGGTTCGTAATATGTCAATTGGTCACAGACTAGCTTTCCATTATGAGGGAAGGACATCTTGGTGAACCATATATGAAACAACAGACATCGTATATGTAGCTACGACCCAATAGAATGCGAAATATAAGGGGGCTCAATGACTTCTACGTCAACGTTGTTGGGGTTCCTGCTGTTTTGGCCAGATTAGCAAGACCAAAATATGAGACAACATTAGAGCCACTTTTAGACCTCGTGATCTAGCCCAGTCCAAAGAGGGATCTTCTATACAGGAAAATAACTATGTCTTTGAAGCTCAAAAGTTATGATAGTGCTAGTTATAGGCATGGGGTTTGTTTGTTTGATTTTTGTTTAAGTGAAAGAATCAGAAAGAAGGGTTCAGGATAAGACAAGGCTCGCATAAAGAGGATTCTAGACAAAGGAGGAGAAATTTAAAAGAGCACTCAGACCATTGGGCAATGGATTCAGAAAGGCTACTTGCTATTCAATATGTAGCTACTGAATATTAGTCATCTAAAGCATTGGATCTTTAAAGATGAGAGTGGAGCATGGAAAGACAAGAGAGAAGGTGAAAGCAAGGAAACCCCTCTGAAGCAAGACCTTTTCTTGAATCAGATCCAGGGACAGACATGCCGTTGGACAACCTCAGATCCAAGACCTAAAAGTTTAACTCTTCGTACAAGGAAACATTAAATATTTAGAACACAAGTTGAAAACCTAAGATTAGAGAGAGACTTTGAACTCTAAATGCTTTGGCATCCAGCTTAAGGAATCCTAGGTGTTTAATTAATTGGAAAGGACCCTGGTGAGACAAGGATGAGTTCGAACTCCCATTATCCCAATTCATTCAATTACAACTTAACAAGAACATCTAAGGAACATTTCATTAATTCACGCAGATCGCCTAGTAGTATACATATTTGACCACTACACTTGTTAAATTAGGTATAAATCAAATCGCATAACACATACAAATAAAAAAAAATTGAAGGGTGGAGAGGCAGAAGACAGGGTACCTAACAAGGGTAAATCCCATGCCATATTTCTAGTGCGTTCTAGAAGAACTTAAACGTGTTGATCTACAAAGGAAAATCAAGACAAAGTAAGAAAAACATCACCGATGCTTTAAATCGATCCAAATAAATGTTCTTGTCATATTAAAGAGCAAACACCAAATATGTACAACATTGCCAACAACTTGATTTTCAGTCTAAAGACATCTTCTCACCTCATCTTACAACTTCACAAAGAGAACTATGTCTCAAGAGAACAACATTATAGTTCCCAAATATCCATCATCAACCTTTACAATGTTTTCTCATGAGTTTTTATATCCGAAAAGAGTGCGTATGAGGTAGATGAAACACTAAATGAAACATTAAATAGAGTAGGAAGGGGGGCTCGAGGCCCATTCTGCTTTAATGTCTATGCATTAATTCCCGCACTCTTTGGGTGAAAAGTGGTTCTGAGAAAATAAAATTTTACCCTGTGTATGCTCCCGATGTGATTCTGGTCAGAGTACTTGTACTCAGTGAATTAAACAAACAAGAGAAAATGATTTTGGGGTTCCGCTATACTATGTAACCAATGCTTCTGTAGCACTGCAGACTATTTTCTGTGGCAAAGATCTCCTCCTGGAACACGGTATAGAATGAAATAGTTTGGACATTTCGTCCTTTCATGGGAAAGAACGTTTACCATGGTGACACCTGCATATCATTGTGCCCTAGCGCAGACGGACTTTTCGTGGTTAGTCCCCAGACATCCCATCCGGCGCATTGCCTTTTGATCATTGAACAAGGGTCAAACGTCCTCAATTGCTGTGCCCGAAACCATGATCTTCCATTGATACTTCTTGCCGCTCCATTGCCTTCGTTCTTGAAAATGAGCTTTAATGGCTCGGGAATGTTTTTTCGCAGTTAAACTTTGTTATTTAATTGAATGAGGCCATCATAACACCTTCCCAAAGTCTTTCTTCACCTCTCGATCCTCGAAAATGGTCTTCCTTTGCTCGTGCTGTCAGGACAAGATCAGAACCATGGCAAGCCCGCCTAACCCCGAAAATACCAGAACATGTTAATAAATCCATGCATGGGGAGGGTGGATGTAGTGGAGGACCTGGAGGACAAAAAAGGAACCGTGGAGGATGCACTTGCATTTTTCGATCATTGCATGGGGCGATGATCAATGGCCGAAGATAAATGATGAAATTGTTTGGAAATTGGGCAGACAAAAGAAATGGGAAAAATCCACGGCGGCAAGTGACGGGAGCTCGTTGGACCCACCATGGCGGGGTGAGGATTTGATCCGTATCGTCCAATCTGAGAGATATCGACGACCAAAGCGTATTGGAGGGAGACCGATGGGGGGTCATGGGTTATGTTTTGCTCCTCGTTATCTCTTGAGCATCTTTGGGATGCGATCATCGTTGGGATGACTCCACCTCAGACCACGGTGACAACAACATCGCTGCCCGTCATTACCTAATGCACCATGAAAGCGGTTTTCAAAACAACCCGAGGCCATGTGTCAAATCGGTGATGCTAATCATCGCCGAACGAGAAATATCGCTCCTTCCAAAGGTGGTGCGATAGAAACCACCGGTTTGTACGAGGCACGATTATGACCACCGAGGCGGATGAAAAAGTGGGTCGTCGATTCGCATCAAATCAACGGTTGTGATGTGATCGTAAAAAAAACAGACAATGAAGGTTTCAGATGGCCGTCGGATTACCAGAAATCGACGGATAGTTCTCCTGATACTCATTTATCCAATTGCGATAAGCACTTTATGGGCTAGCGCTTGGTTTTAGCGCCCTAGTCATGGGGAATGGTTTTTGGGGTCGTCGAAGGGGGCTAAGCCTCGATATATGAAGAGGGGTTTTTTGGGCCCACGGACCCAGTAATTTAAGGCCAAAAAGGGAGAAGGATAGAGGCAGAAGTTATTTTGCCAAACAAAGGCATTTGTGAGGCTTAGAAGGGATTTGGGATGATTATGAGGAATTAAAGGAGGGAAGAGGAGAGTAAAATAGAGGCTTTAAAACTAGGGGAACAACAAAGTGAGAATTTTTCAAAGGACCCAAGCAGTAGGGAGGCTTCAAGGATGATGTGTTTTCGTGGGAGATGCATTCCTTGGAGGCTCAACAACCATTTAGCCTCTTGTTTTCTTGTCAAAAATTCATAGGGGGCTAATGTTGGCTCCACATGGGTATGGCTTCTTCTTGAAGGAGTTTACAGACCATAAAATGATCTTTTGGTGTAGGCCAGATGCCTGCCATTTAAGCCATATTTCTTCTTTGATTCCGTATGTCACAAACATGATAGTAGACCAAAAGAGGAAACATTCCCAAACCATCTACCTACCTGCATCATAGTCCTATTATTTCTTCTTCAAGGTGCATTTGGACTAAAGGCATCTTTACATCATCAATTTTTTATAGACAGGAAAATAACCTATTCTATTTCTGCACTCCTTATTACTCCATGAGACCGCATTAAACTATTGGCCTCATATGTTTCTACCTTCAAATGACTGCTGGATTAAATGTCCAGCGCATTTCTTCTCTACATTCTACAACAGAAATTCAAAAAACAAGCCAAACTAGGATTAGACAAATGAAGCCAGTATCCAAGGCATAAACAGAAGTTGCTCATGGACTGAAATTGCAATAAATAGAAAACAAAATCTTAAAGGCTCGAAATCAAGCTTTGAAGCGTCCTTCCTTTCTCTCGTGACTCAAGTTTTGAGCTTGTTAGAGTCACGTTTTTTCTTCATTTCAAATTTCTCCGGTTTTGGGCTTGTTAAAGTTGATTCTTCTCTTTTCCTTAATTGCTTGTTCAGATTTTGGGCATATGAACCCTGTCTTTATTCCTTTTGGCTCGTGCTTTGATCATGTTAGATCCAATCTTTTTATACTTTGGAGATTCATGTTTTGGGCATGTCCGGACCTCTCTTTCTCTCTTTTTTTGAAACATTTTCTTTTCTCTTTTTCTTTGAAAACAAAACACAACAATGGTATTTACAATGGAAATAAACCGGAAATTTGAAATCAATATAGTAATGTTTCTGACATCCCCGCTACCGACAGGACTCCCAAACAAATTTCCGTACCATCTAACTCCCGCAAAAAAGGCATTTGGACCAACAAAGGGTTTGATGATGCATGCGGACCCCGCCAAAATAAACAAATTTCCATGCTTTCCTTGTCTTTCTCTGAAAGTCCAACTTCTTTAACTTTATCTCCAATTTGAATCAAGCCTTGGTTCTCCTATCAAAAACCCTTTATATTTTCCCCCGGACCTTCAGTGGCTCGTTATAGACCTCTTCCCTTGTTTGTTGGAGATGAATTGTTTGGTTTATCCTCCTCACCATGTTGTCTTTCCGTCCGGATTTCTTGGACAAGTTTAATCACCGTACCCCAATGTCAGAGGAAACACCTGCCTTCCTGCTCCATATAAAATGAAGAGGTAGTATATGCCAATGATTTCTTCATAGTGAGCTCACACCATTAAAGCATGCACCAAGTTGTTGTGCCAGGACTTCTTGTTCTCTTCAAGAAGCTTTTTGATAATGGTCACCAAGCTTTTTTTTGATGATTCAGCTAACCCATTACCTTGTGGGTAATAAGCGCTGAATAACCGAGTTCTATTTGATACCTCTCGACAAAATCAACCATTTCTTCAATCCAAAAGTAGCAAAAAGATTATCGTTGATTATTTTTCTTGGGCATCCAAAACCGAGAGAGGATGTGGTCTTATAGGAACCTAATGATGACATAACTGCAGGGTATCTCCTAGAAGGTATGGCCTCTATCCACTTAGTGAAGTAGTTTGTGGTCAAGTAGGGATCCACTTGTGTTGTGCAAAAGAGGCAAGATGTATTTCTCCTATGAAATCTAGGCCCCATTGCATAAAGTGACCTTCAATGTTGATGGGTTGTAAAGGCATAGAGGAGCTCTCTTTGCCTTCAAAAACCGGGCATTTATGGTAGGAAATTATCATTTTATGGATGTCATTGAAAATTGTGGGCCAATAATAGCCAGCCTCTAAGTATTTTGCTATGTTATTTTCAAACCCGGTGACCTCCTACACTCTCGCACATGAAACTCTTGTTTAACTTCTCTCTCGCTTTCAATTTCAGTAAACATTTAAGTAATAGGCCATTTGTATTTTTCTCAAAGACAAAACATTCATTCGTAATGCAATAGTTTTCCGGCCTTTAGCTTTAGGAATCAGGCCTTGGCTCTGATATTTTGGGAGGGGCATCGAGGTTTGTGAGCACACATGTAATGTCGAATACTGCGGGAGAGTTCGAAACTTCTCCTCAATAGTGGGATCAATAAATCCCTCTTGCTCATCCAAGGCATCTATCATATTTTATGCCAAACGTTCCTGTAAATTTGATTCAAACCATTATTTAGAGCCAGTTTCACCTTGATCAGTTTTGCGGGTTTTATCTCAAGGTCATATTCTTAAGATCACATCAATCCATTTTCCCCTCTTCCCATCCGGGTCTTGGTAGAAGATGTCTTTAACCACTATGTTTGGCACGTAGGTTATGATGTGGGAATGCAAAGATGTACACCCTAATGTCTTTCAAGGCCTTCACTCGTGGCATAGCCTCGTTTTTCCATTATGTTATATTTCAAGGGTGCATCCCTCGAGCTTTGTCAAGAAAGAAATGGATGCTCCATTCGTTTTCCTGGATTTTTCTACAATAGAATCGTTACGACCGTATGCTCGTAGGCAAATGAAAAGATCAAGAAATCTTTTGAGAAATTAGGGCCGATTAGGACATGAGCCTGCGGAAAGTAGTTTAACCAATTCAAAAGATTTTTTAGCCTCAATAGTCCACTTCACTCCTACACCTTTCTTTAGCATGTTAATCATATTCCTAAGGTGTTCAAGCCTAAGTTGGGAATAAACTCCTTAAGAAATTATTTTTCCCAATAAAGGATCGTAACTCTTTAATGTTTCCTCAAGTGTGTGATTTGTATTATTCCCTCAACTTCTTGTGGGTCTATCCTAATCTCCTTTCGATATGATGTGGTCGAGAAGCTTTCCTTCCTACGTACTCGCTAATACGCCTTTTGGGATTCAATGACAAACCGAACTTCCCTACATTTATGAAAAATCTTCTAAGATACTAGGTGCTCCTCTTTAGTCTTGGAATAGACTATTATTTCATCTATATAGATGACAATGAAGTGCCCTATTTCATCTAAAAATTCTATGTCCATTGCTCGTTGGAAGGTTGCACCGTTGTTCACCGGCCCAAAGGGAATTCTTTACATACATAAAGGTGCCCCATGGAGTGGTGAAAGCGGTCTTGAGTTGGTCTTCTGGGAGTACTAAAACTTGTTGTAGCCTCGAAAAACCATTCAACAGGAGATCTGAGCCTTCCCTTTTGAAGAATGTGTTCCATTTTTGGTAACGGGTAGTTGTCCTTAAGTGAGGCTCTCCATATGTTCCCCGAAATCTATGCATAGTCTGATCTCAATTGCCTTCTTCCTTACAACTAATAAGTTCAAGAACCACCAGAGAACCTCACCAGGACTATTATTCTCGCTTCGTACATATTTTTAATCTCCTTTTCAAATTATTATGCAAATTTTTTGGGTTAATTCCGCGAAGCTTCTATTTGAAGGGTTTTTGAATTTCTTTCTCAAAGGTATTTTGTGCCGTATAACGTTTGTGTCGTAGGCTTTCAAATCCTCATAGTTCCGTAGACACGTCAATGAATTCCTTGAATGTTTTACCATATTTTTAGGTTTGGCAAAGTAGGACTTAGCCAAATTAATCATTCTAGGCTATCTCTTCGTTGCCTATGTCAGAGCCTCTAATACTCTGCAGTCCGAGTGTTCTATGGTGGGCCTTTTGCTACATCATCGAAATCAAAAATATCTTCTCTTAAAGGTGCCAGAATTTTCGTGGTATGTTCTTATCTCTTGCCTCGTAGCACCTATATTTCCCTGCTTGACCGCATTTTTACATTCTTTGCTGGATTTCCAACTGCTCTCGTTTAAAGTGTTTATTTCTATGTTACAGGGTGGTTTCTCCTCGTTTGAGGACTCGAGGGCTCTTCACTTAGGCAGCTATCATTTCCGGACTTAGCTTAGAGCTCCGAATCGTGTACCCAAACTCGTTCCCCGCCTATCGTAGAAGTCCTCAATCTATTTATCTCCCTTAAAAAAACCTCGCCAATATTTCTCATTATCGTGTACCTACAGTCCGAACTTCATCCGAATGATGATTTTTTGACATCGGGAGGCTTGTGATAGAGAACGGAATATGTTGTGCCAATCCATTTGCAATTACATTCTAATCCAGGAATAAACACTAGTTCATACTCCACGAAGGTTCAATAAATCCATAGCATATCATTTTGTATGCTCTCAACCTAGGGTGTTTCGTTGTGTATTCACCATTCACTTGTTTTATGATTAGCTCCGAGTCTCCATGCACAACTATCCTATGGGCTCCTAATTTTTTCAACAGCATTCAAGCCTAGGATAAGAGCCTCATACTCTACGATATTATTTGTACATTTGAAGTTCAAGTCAAGGCATGACTCTCTCCGCATAGTCACCGTGCTATGTACCCACACTCGATCCTACAGCCTTTCTAGTGCACGACCCATCAAAATTCATTTCCCATAAGTGACCACTGTGCTTATCGTCATTCTCCTCCCCAATGTGGGTTTCACCGGTCCGTTGTGTTGCTGGTGGTCTCGTTGGACCGTGGATGGTTTCCTGCTTCTTCGTGTAGTGTACGAGTTTGTGAGGGGTGAAAAGCCAACTCGTTCACATTGTGTTTCTTGTTTACTCGGAGTTTCGTTTTCTACAAGTAATCGTCCACAAAATTTCATCTTTGTTTTCTTCTAAGGCTAGAGATGCCATTATGAGGAAATCTATGGGCGCCATCTCGTTGCCGTACTCATGTTTTCTAGCCTCCGGGTCCTTAAGGATTCACCATTGCAAAGGATAAAGGATTCTAGATCTATGTGTACATAATACAAGAGGATATTGTGGTTCTCGTGCTGTTGACTAGGAACTTCATTTTGGTGTCTCTCTATACAAACTTCTAAGTCGGGATAAATATGGTGATTGTGGCATATGCCCCGTCCATCTCCATTGTACCTTGCAGCTTGGCTCCCTCATTACCTTGACAATAGCGTACTCATACTTAGGGTGGCACATCCGCCACTACAACATCCATAACTATTTGGCTAGAATCAAGCTAAGTTCACACATAGGTCTTTGATGAGGCTAAGACACTTACCTCGCTAGAATCAAATGAATAGAGATCTTTATAGGGACGGGTTATCTCTAGGCCTAACCTCTCCATAACCACCTTGCAGTATTTTCAAAGGGACACCCGCAGTCATGCATTGCATTGTGAAGGATTTGTCATGGATATTGAGGACCCAGGACAAAAGAGGTATTAATCCTTCTTAAAACTTCCACTCTATCTTTGGACCAAGAGAGTGCCTGCTGATCATCACCTGTGTCGATGTTGTCGTGTTTTCCCTAGATTTCACCAAAATTTGGCCTTTATATACATCTTGAGTGGCCGTTCGTAGAGCGAGACAGATTCAACTTGAAGCATCTCACTCTCCAAATTGAAGAAGGGATTTCGACTTTTGTAATATTCAATCTCGTTTTTTGAAATAATCGCCTTAGTGGTCAATCGTTGTGTTGCTTCTCGTTATATACATGATTAGAATCCATTTATTAGGAGCACTAACCGGCATAGTTAGTGGCCGCTAGTTGGTTGACTTTGTTTATCGTTGTTTTGGTTATCTTTTTCTTTGTTCTTCCTTAACTCTGCACTCGCTGATTTGTTACTTTCATTGGTTACTTTAGAAGATTTCTTGTGTATTTTCTTGATGGTAACTTCTTTAAGCCTTTGGTTTGGAAGTGTCTAGGATCTTTTTGCTTCTAAGTTCATACCGGTTTTCCTCGACTCCGTATGATGGCATTTTTCAAATCCTTACCGTAATCCTCATATTCTAATTCCTTCTCATCCCAATATGAGGGTGAGTGTCGATCTCTTCTCGCGGGAACAGCTTGGGATTGAGTTTTCTACTTACAAACATGTTTATTGTGTTTCCTGTGCTCTTTCTATGATTCCCTCATCTTCATCAAGAATTTTCTTGAAAATGGGGGAATGACGAAGCCGATCTCGCATCTCTTTGTCTCGTTGGGAGTGGTGTTGTTTCTTCTAAAGTTCTCGTTTTGGTTATTATTTTGTCTCGTCTTCCGATTACCGACTCGACAACCATTTTTTCCATAATTTTTTGTAACGTTTTCCACGTTTTTATATAGATGGTCATAATTGGGGCTCTAAGTGGAAGCGGCGTTGTCATCTCTATGTTACCCTTTTCAGCCCTCATTCCGTTTTCTTCTCAATCGTGTTAGCCTCTACAATTTGATCGCTCCTTTTTTTCATGTCTTCCAATGTGTTTTAATATCTCTCCCTAAGCCGGTAGGCCATGTTAGCATCAAAGCCTTAGGATATTTCACTAGAGCCGTACCTTGGGGAGGTTTCATGTGTGGAGGAAGAGCGTTATAAACGTCGTTAAACCTTGGTAGAGTAGTCAGTGAACACTTTCCCACATTCCTTTTAAGGTTCTTGGTATTCGCTAAGATTTGGAGAAGGTTGGCCTTAACTTCCCATTTATTTATGAAAGTCTGATATAAAGGTGCGCATCTTGGATACTATTAGGAGGTAGGTTTTAAACCACTTTTCCACATCACCTCCTAAGATTTTGGTAAATATTCTCATTCTAACCGTATCATCATCTATCTCTCCATGTAGTCAAAAGAATCTTTCATCCCCGTCTACATGGTGTTGAGTTGTAGTAGTTTCTTTTGCTAAAAGAAGTGGATGGATTGATAATAACTGGGAAAAGGCACGGAGGCTGAGGTAAAACCAAAGGTGCATACCAGGGCCGCCATGATGATGTTATGAGGAGGTAAGGTGTTGGCTGGAGTAGCCGGTAAAAGGATGAGAGGACCAAAGCAGAACTGCTGAGCGCATTTTGTGGATGGTAGAGTCCCAAGTTTTGAATGAAATGAATATCGTGAGGTGTAGATGGAGGGGTTCTCTATCCATAATGTGTTTACCACTTTGAGTTGGTGGAACTGTGAAGCTCAAGGTCCTGGCTGGTCTAGAGTACTTGAATGACCTAGTTCTAGGTAACTGTTTTGAGAGTCTAGGTCAAAAGGTGGACCATTAGAAATGAAGTTCTCATGGCAAGAGTTAGCTCTATGGATGTGGTTGGAAATACAGTATTTTAGGTGTAGGAGATTTCTTGAGAATTCTTCGAGGTTGAAAATCATTTCAGTGGGTTTGGGTTAGGATAATCTCTTGTGTTGGGGTTCCCATGTTTTGTGTGATTGGCATTACTGTGTGATGAGACAACATCAAACCACTTCTGGGCCCTAGGATCTAGCTTTCCTCCGGGATCTTGAGAGGATCTCTCTCCAATAAACAAAGAATGATTTATCTTTGAAGCTTGAATTGGAGATATTAGGCTAGTTATGAAGCACAGAAAGAGGGGTTTTAAAGAATTTGGTTGAAGGGTTGCTGGGTTGAGTCATGAAATCATAGACTGGGAAAGAAATGGGAGAAAAGGGACAAAGCAGCAGGATGTTTCAGCAAGGAGAATGGGCCAAGACAGTGCCATCCATTGGGCTATGGATTCATAAAAGGAAATTACTTGCATCCACTAGCCAAGGCTTCCAAAGGGCAAGTCATCTACACTAAAGGATCTTTTTAGATAGATGATGGGGTGGAACATTAAGGAGGAAAGTGAAAGAAGGAAAGCAACCAATTTCTGTCTATAGATCAGGTTAGAGGTCATTTAACTCCAGACCTGCTTGGACATACTCTAAGGCAGCTCTCAAAAGACAAAGGGGCTGCTTATAGATCAGACCAGAGGTCATTTAACTCCAGGTCTACTTTAGCAACTCCAAGGAAAAAACAGAGACAGGTTACAAAGAAACATCTAAGAGGCAAACCCCCAAGTTCATACATCAGCCAGCAGGCAATAACATCCGCTGCACTGGTTAAACCCCACGAATTTACTCTTAGATACACACAAAGCAGAAAACATAAAGGTAGGGAGAGCAGACAGCATAGGGCACCTAACAAGGGTGAATCCTATACCATTATTCTGATGCCTACCAGAAGAACATGAAACAGTCTGAAAATGTAATGAACAAAGTAAGAAAACATCACCAATAACAATAGACCAGGATCCTGTGAAATGTGCTCTGATTAATAGATGCAAAACCAGTCATGTACAATAAGCTCAATGGCTGTTTCAGTGCAGACTTCTCCTCCCAGCCTATTACATACAAACTACTCTGCAACTCTCTCCCAAAACTGTTCTAACAGTCGAAATGGATCCCTCTAACAGCAATATGCCCAGCAAGGCAACAACAACCTTTACAATTCGTTCTCAGGGATTTTTTATAGGAGAAGAGGAAGAGACAGAGGCAGATGGACAATTCAATGAGACTCATTAAGATAGTGAGGCGGAAGTTTTCACGCCCATACCACTCAATGGCTTCCTGCATCGCTGTGGTACTCTGTAATCAGGTCCGGAGATCTCTGTCAGGCCGAAATTGACCTCGGATGTTTCTTTGGAGTTCTTTCTGGTGTCTGGAGCTTTGCGCTGCCTTCTGAAATGAATGCCATGGATAAAGATCTGCAAGGCACTCCATACCTCATAACTGCTGCTTGACTGTCCTACATGGATTTCGGACAGCGCAATTAATCTCTTCAGGGCTCGAGGAGATATGGAGGCGCTGTAGGAAGGTGTACTTCTGGAGAAAAGCACTGCTGCTGATATACAAACACAGATAAGACTTTACCGTGTGCTCTTGGTCTTCGAACTGTGCTTTGATCCTTTGAATACGGGGCGAGACATTTAATTTCATTAATCGCAGGCACCAAACCCCTTGAATTCCTTCTGCTGGTCGCTGGCAATGCTGAACAGGCCATCTCTGTACTATCTGCTCCGTAGAATAAACCTGTTACAAACCGGGTAGTGGCGAAGGAGAAATGCTGCAGAGGCGGAGGAATGGTGGCGGAAGGGCGGAGAAACAAACGAACAGTGAAAAAACCCAAACCTCAGCGTCGGGCCGAAATACAAAGGAATGAATGGAAAACAATGGAGCGGAGCCGTGGAGGTGGGACCCAACGGGGGCGGAGGGCGATTGAACTCAAACCGTCAGATCTGGGAGGAACGAACGGCTAGGATTGAATCGGGAGGCGGAGGAAAGGGGGTGCGATTAGCACCAGGCCGTTGATCTCGGGAAGAATGGACGGTCAGGATGCAATCGGAGGATGGAAAGAGGGATTTGCGATTGCGATCGGGGAGGGGAAGCGATTGGCCCGGCGGCCGTCGATCATGGAGGAGATCTTGGTGGAGAAGACAATGGAGGGATGGCGGTGCGGAAGTGAGATGGTCGGATCAGCATGAAAGTGGACGGCGGAGATCTAATCGCTCAATCGCAATCGGGGGTCACACGAAATGGTTTGCGATTGCGATCGGAGGGGAACTTGCGATTGAGCGCTGACCGTCAGATCGCGGGAAGGAATGGATGGCTGCGATGCAATCGGGAGGCAAACAGAAGGTCTTGCGATTGCGATCGGGGAGGGGAAGCGATTGAGCGCTGACCGTTGATCAGAGAGGAAACGGACGACGGAGATTCAATCGGCGCGGAGAAAGAAGGGTCACGGGCGAAGATGCGATTGTGCGATAGCCGTTGGATCGCGGAACAAGCAGACAGCGGGATTAGATCGGGGCGTCGGGAGAAGGGCTTGCGTCGGCGTCGGGCGGGGGCTACGATTGGCGGAGGGCCCGAATCGGATCGCGAGGAGATCAACGGTGGGGATGTAATCGGGTCACGCAATCGGAGGAGGAGCATAAGGCTTGCGATTAAGCACTGTCCGTCGATCTCGGGTCCAGATCGACGGTGGGGAAGACCATCGGAGGGGCAATGCGATTAACGCGGGACCGTCGGATCGCGGGGAGAATGGACGGTGGAGATTTAATCGGAAGGTTTCAATCGGGGCGGCAGAAACTGCGACTTGCGGGGCGTCGGGAGAAGGGCTTGCGATTAGCGACCCGCCGTCGGATCGTGGGGAGATCAACGGTGCGGAACGAACCGCAGGTCTTAACGTTATAATCAATCGCATCGGGGATTTCTTGCGTTACAAAGGGTTTTGCCTCCCGCCGATGGTTCCGATTGCGATAAGCGCCGGGACTTAAGCACTTGGTCCTGGCGCGGGGTCATATGTGGGGAAGTGGTTAAGGGGTTTGCGGTAAGGGGCTAGGCGTTATATTAAGGTCGGAAAGATGGGTTTTGGGCCCATTTTAATGGATTTTAAGGGGTTTGAAGGGGAACGATAGAGAGATAGAAGGGGAAAAAGGGAAAAAAAGGGGTAGGGGAGGAGTTCAAAGGGGATTTTGGGGGGAAATGGAGGGTAAGAAGGGAAATAGAAGGGGAAAACAAGGGGGGTGAAAAGGGGTCAATTGGGGAAGAAATAAGAAGGAAAAAGGGGGCCTTTGGGCATTTCTTCACATAGCAGAGAGGCTTTAAAAGGGGAACCAGCAGAGGGGAAACTATCAAAGGATGAAATACACATGGAGGCTTCAAGGAGACTGTGTTTTCAGGGGAAATGCATTCCTTGAAGACTCAACGACAATTTAGCCCCCTTTTTGCTTGTCAAAAATTTCATAGGGGGGCTAACAGTGGCTCCACATGGGGATGGCTTCTTCTTGAAGGAGCCAAGAAACCAGAAGATGATCTCTTGGTGTAGGCCAGGTGCCTACTGCTTGAACCATCCATATCTTTCTCTGATCAGCTGCCACAAACTGTGAAGACAACATATCAGCAGCACAATTCTTCCAAACACCTACCTACCCACACTATAGAACTATAATTTTTCTTCTTGGGTGCATTTGGACTTGCAGACCCTTTTACATCATTAATCTTTCAAACAGGAAAAAATAAACCTACTCTACTTCTACCCTTATTACTCCATGAGACCAGATTAAACTGTTGGCCTCATATGCTTCTCTACCTACACTACTACCTGCTAGGATTAGACTGTCTAGCAGGTTTCTTCTCTATATTCTAAGACAGAAGTTGAAACAACTAATCTACTTGCTCATGGGCTGAGCTTTATTGAGCTTCCTACCTACCCTACTCTAACTGAAAATATCTGATGTTCTAGGTGATATGATAAAGCCAATACAGCCAATCAAGTAGCAGTGAAAAAGGATATGAGCACTGGCTGCCTGTCAGAGATAACCACAAGGTGCTCCGCTTGTGGTTCTTCAAAACTGTGGTCACCATCAGTAGTGACCATTTCTGATGAAACTGGCCCTTGCTAAGGATCAACGCCGGAGTGTTTGAGTAGATCAGGGCCTCTATGTATTCTGCCACAGGATCAACGAACAGGTGATGCGCATTTTCCTCTTTTAGGCCTCCCAAGCTTGGTAGGCTGTCTCTATCCTGGGCTGCCTTGATTATTACATTTTTCGCTGCATCCTCAGTGTGGCTCTTGGGAGCCGGATCATCTTCTTCTTTCACATCGAACAACAACGGAATTTCTGCTCTTTTGGGGGGTGAGAGACTTTCCAGAAAGGCCCTCGGGTCTCTGAACTCGTATGATATCTCTTGTAAGTTCAAAAGTTCGAGCTCAGCTTCATATCTGTCAATCACCAGATCAAGAAACATCTTCTTAATCGCAGGTAGATGATTGAGTGCTGAGCCAATAGGGACAATCTTTGGAAGGTCCTCCCATTCAATTTCTGCCAGTACAC
This sequence comes from Pinus albicaulis, assembly GCA_034641835.2. Lineage (NCBI taxonomy): Eukaryota > Viridiplantae > Streptophyta > Pinopsida > Pinales > Pinaceae > Pinus > Pinus albicaulis. Next base: position 145,346 of record JAXQQM020080811.1, read on the forward strand.
TCGCTACTCCACTCTGAAACTCTGCTATGAGGCTTGGATCTATTTCGTCACATTGTTCAGAGTCCCCTATTAGCGAAGTGACTGGATCTTCAGCATGGATGATGTTGTACTGCGACATGGTCTCCCAGTGGAGTCTTATGTGAAACCACAAATAATCAGTGGCCAGCTGATTACCAGCGGAGTCTTTTAATCATTCAGGAATTGTGGAGTCGCCAGGTGGATGATTTGCAACTTACTGTCCACCACAGTGGTTTACCAAATCAAAGCTGACTGATCTTTCCCCAGTGGAGTCGCCATTATGTTGGGGTTCCCATGTTTTGGCAGATTTGGCAATACCAAAAGATGAGACAACATCAAACCACTTTGGGGCCCTAGGATCTAACCCTCCTGGACCCGGAGAGGGATCTCTCCAATAAACAAAGAATGATTTATCTTTGAAGCTCGAATTGAGATATTAGGCTAGTTATGAAGCACAGAGGGGGGTTTAAATAATTTGGTTGGAGGGTTGCTGGGTTGGTTAGGAGATCATGGACTGGGAAAGCAATGGGAGAAAAGGAACAAAGCAGCAGGATGTTTCAGCAAGGAGGATAGGCCAAGACAGTGCCATCCATTGGGCTATGGAGTCATGAGAGGGAAATTACTTGCATCCACTAGCCAAGGCTTCCAAAGGGCAAGTCATCTACACTAAAGGATATTTTTAGATAGATGATGGGATGGAACATTAAGGAGGAAAGTGAAAGAAGGAAAACAACCAATTTTCTGTCTATAGATCAGGTCAGAGGTCATTTAACTCCAGACCTGCTTGGACATACTCAAAGGCTGCTCTCAAAGAGACAAAGGGGTAGCTTATAGATCAGACCAGAGGTCATTTAACTCCAGGTCTGCTTTAGCAACTCCAAGGGAAAAACAGAGATAAGATTACAAAGAAACATCTAAGAAGCAAACCCCCAAGTTCATACATCAGCCAGCAGGCAATAACATCCGTTGCACTGGTTAAACCCATGAATTTACTCTTAGATAACACTTTTAAGCAGAAAACATAAAAGTAGGGAGAGCAGACAGCATAGGGCACCTAACAAGGGTGAATCCTATACCATTATTCTGATGCCTACCAGAAGAACATGAAACAGTCTGAAAATGTAATGAACAAAGTAAGAAAACATCACCAATAGCAATAGACCAGGATCCTGTGAAATGTGCTCTGATTAATAGATGCAAAACCAGTCATGTACAATAAGCTCAATGGCTGTTTCAGTGCAGACTTCTCCTCCCAGCCTATTACATACAAACTACTCTGTAACTCTCTCCCAAAACTGTTCTAACAGTCAAAATGGATCCCTCTAACAGCAATATGCCCAGCAAGGCAACAACAACCTTTACAATTCGTTCTCAGGGATTTTTATAGGAGAAGAGGAAGAGACAGAGGCAGATGGACAATTCAATGAGACTCATTAAGATAGTGAGGCGGAAGTGTTCACGCCCATACCACTCAATGGCTTCCTGCATCGCTGCGGTACTCTGTAATCAGGTCCGGAGATCTCTGTCAGGCCGAAATTGACCTCGGATGTTTCTTTGGAGTTCTTTCTGGTGTCTGGAGCTTTGCGCTGCCTTCTGAAATGAATGCCATGGATAAATATCTGCAAGGCACTCCATACCTCATAACTGCTGCTTGACTGTCCTACATGGATTTCGGACAGCGCAATTAATCTCTTCAGGGCTCGAGGAGATATGGAGGCGCTGTAGGAAGGTGTACTTCTGGAGAAAAGCACTGCTGCTGATATACAAACACAGATAAGACTTTACCGTGTGCTCTTGGTCTTCAAACTGTGCTTTGATCCTTTGAATACGGGGCGAGACATTTAATTTCATTAATTGCAGGCACCAAACCCCTTGAATTCCTTCTGCTGGTCGCTGGCAATGCTGAACAGGCCATCTCTGTACTATCTGCTCCGTAGAATAAACCTGTTACAAACCGGGTAGTGGCGACGGAGAAATGTTGCAGAGGCGGAGGAATGGTGGCGGAAGGGCGGAGAAACAAACGAACAGTGCAAAAACCCAAACCTCAGCGTCGGGCCGAAATACAAAGGAATGAATGGAAAACAATGGAGCGGAGCCGTGGAGGTGGGACCCAACGGGGGCGGAGGGCGATTGAACTCAAACCGTCAGATCTGGGAGGAACGAACGGCTAGGATTGAATTGGGAGGCGGAGGAAAGGGGGTGCGATTAGCACCAGGCCGTTGATCTCGGGAAGAATGGACGGTCAGGATGCAATCGGAGGATGGAAAGAGGGATTTGCGATTGCGATCGGGGAAGGGAAACGATTGAGCGATGACCGTCGATCTAACGGGGAGATCAACGGTGGAGAACACAATCGGAGGGGATCAGCGATTGGCGGAGGACCGTCGGATCAGCATGAAAGTGGACGGCGGAGATCTAATCGCTCAATCGCAATCGGGGGTCACACGAAATGGTTTGCGATTGCGATCGGAGGGGAACTTGCGATTGAGCGCTGACCGTCAGATCGCGGGAAGGAATGGATGGCTGTGATGCAATCGAGAGGCAAACAGAAGGTCTTGCTATTGCGATCGGGGAGGGGAAGCGATTGAGCGCTGACCGTTGATCAGAGAGGAAACGGACGGCGGAGATTCAATCGGCGCGGAGAAAGAAGGGTCACGGGCGAAGATGCGATTGTGCGATAGCCGTTGGATCGCGGAACAAACGAACGGCCAGGATTGAATCGGGGCGTCGGGAGAAGGGCTTGCGATCGGCGATCGGGCGGGGGTGCGATTGGTGGAGGACCGTTGGATCGCGGGGAGATCAACGGTGGAGATGCAATCGGGGCACGCAATCGGAGGAGGAGCAGAAGGCTTGCGATTAAGCGCTGGCCGTCGATCTCGGGTCCAGATCGACGGTGGGGAAGACCATCGGAGGGCCAGTGCGATCAACGCGGGACCGTCAGATCTGCAGGGGAATGGATGGCTCAGATCCAATCGGAAGGTTTCAATCAGGGCGGCACCGCTGTGACTTGCGATTGCGATCGGAGAGGGGTTGCGATTAGCGGCCCGCCGTCGGATCGTGGGGAGATCAACGGTGCGGAACGAACCGCAGGTCTTAACGTTATAATCAATCGCATCGGGGATTTCTTGCGTTACAAAGGGTTTTGCCTCCCGCCGATGGTTCCGATTGCGATATGCGCCGGGACTTAAGCACTTGGTCCTGACGCGGGGTCATATGTGGGGAAGTGGTTAAGGGGTTTGCGGTAAGGGGCTAGGCCTTATATTAAGGTCGGAAAGATGGGTTTTGGGCCCATTTTAATGGATTTTAAGGGGTTTGAAGGGGAACGATAGAGGGGACAAGGGGAAAAAGGACAACAAAAAGGGGTAGGGGAGGAGTTCAAAGGGGATTTTGGGGGGAAATGGAGGGTAAGAAGGGAAATAGAAGGGGAAAACAAGGGGGGTGAAAAGGGGTCAATTGGGGAAGAAATAAGAAGGAAAAAGGGGGCCTTTGGTGGGAATTTCTTCACATAGCAGAGAGGCTTTAAAAGGGGAACCAGCAGAGGGGAAACTATCAAAGGATGAAAGACACATGGAGGCTTCAAGGAGACTGTGTTTTCAGGGGAAATGCATTCCTTGAAGACTCAACGACAATTTAGCCCCCTTTTTGCTTGTCAAAAATTTCATAGGGGGGCTAACACAAAGCAGTGCTACCTTTTGGCTCGAGGGGTCCTAACCCAGGTTCGGAGGTTAAGGTTTTCCAACAAACCCCTATACTACTATCCCTTTCGGCAGTGACCTGCTTGCATAGGCCAAAGTCTCACTCGAAGCAGTATGGGATGGTGTTGGAACTAGGTTTCCACACCCTAAGAGAGAGCAGGTAAGTCAAGCCGATCCGCAACTATCAGATCTATACAGCAAGAGGTTGTTCGCATGAGTCTCAATAAATAACTAGAAGATAGCTTATCAGATCTAATTAACAGGTTCGCATCCACGTGTGTACTATCAGCTATAATAATAGAACAACATAATCACAGCAAATTAACAGATCACATATACATATACCATAAACACAGATAGTTCGTAGCTACTAATAGATACATAAACATATAACTCAAGTTCACATCAACCATAACAGAACAGATTCAGATAACATCAGATATCCACAATACTTCCGCACATATATATCATTACCCAAAATCCTCTTACATTCCCAATTACCACATGCACACACAACTAGCAGGGTCCGCATACAGTAGGAAAAAGGATCTCTATGCACACATCCAATAGGAGTTCTAACCCAAACAACACTACCACAGATCTAACAATTCATACTTCGCATCAATGTAATGTTCCTAATTAGCCCAAGCTAATTGGAACATTTCATTTTGTCTTAATTTTATGTTCTGATGAATAAAATAGAATGGAGGACATGAAAAACTCCTAAAACTCAAGAATAAATTAGTGCCTATGAAAAAAGAGGCATATTTGAGCTACCTGAATAAAACTTGCAGGTGTGAAAGGGTCAAGACCACCAAAGGAGATCCTATTTGACCAAGTCAACCAGCGTTGTCTAGGTTCATTGAACCTCCTTGATGGACTGCATTGTTCTAGAAGGGGTTTCCAAGTGTGAAAGGGAGCCAAAGAGATGAAGTGGTTTACGGTTTTCCAAGAGACCCTAATGTTATAAAAAGGAGGAGAAGGCACATGAAGAGGTTGTTGATGTATTTTCAAAATAGAGGTTGCTTGAGCAACTCTGCTTCTCTTCGCTGTTTAGCTAGAGAAGGAGGATTTCCTGTTTAGGAATGCTCTCTCCTTCCTTAAGTAGCTCTTGGAGGAGATTTTGATGCATTTCTCCACTATCTTGCATTTTTTCCAAGTTTCATCTCCATTAGCAGTAGTAGTCCTGTTGAGGGTTTTGTAGCTGCTATGAAGTTGCAGCAAGTGGTGATTCAGATATGTAAGGATCTAGATGTTTTGAGGGATTTCTCTCAGGGAGGGTGTCTTGTGACCACCCAGAAGAGGATCTTTATTGTATTTTTATTTCAGATACGTATACTTCATCCATTGTAACATTCAGCTCAAGCTACAATGTTGTTTCTCTAGTGAACTGTGTTATTACATGTACTGCTTTTACTGCTAGTTGTATTTCTCTCATTGTACTTGCTTCCTGATGGTTGAGGCTTGCCTCTCATCTTGTAGCTGTTGATATCTATTTTTCAGATCTGATATACTATAATAATAATCATCTTCAACAATTTCTGGAAGTTTCCTGTAGTTTCATGTATTAAAAGTCAGATCTACATCTTCTTGTGCAATATCTTGTAAAATCCCCAAAGGGGACTTGTAGAAGAGGCTGAGTAGTTTCCAGATATGGTATGGATCTGATGTTATATACATATATGTGCCATATATAATAACTCCATCATTTATCTGTTGAAGCACACTTAGAGGGACGCAGCCCATTCTTTTCTGCAATTTTATAAATGCCAGATATGTCATTTTAGTGGATTTTTGCACTATTATTTCATGTGATTTGTTGTATGTTAATGGGAGAATATTTCATAATGATAATATAATGTCCTATGGCTGAATTCTAAGCCTTATGGCTGATATTCAATGATTCTTGGGCAAAACTGCGCAATTTTGGTTTTTCATGTTGCAGCAGCTCTTCTCTTTAGCTAATTTTTAACCAGTCAACGTCGTGGGAGATCTATTTAAGGTCCTTAAACACATTTTTTTTAGCTAAAATTCAGCATGGAGGTCCCCCATAGCCTAAGCTAGGGAATCCCAGCCATTTTCTATGTTATTTTTGCACTCCCTTGCTTATACAGTGTTTTCCCTAACCCTGTTTCATAATTTCTTGAAGTGGAATTTCCCGCTTCTTCCTTGGATGGTTTTTGCTCCTATTTGGAATAATTTATTAGATCTGAATATCTAAGAATCCCAAGGGCTTAAAACTCCATTTGGAGTGTGTTATTCCCATCCTTTCTGTCTTTCACCAACTTTCTATAGATAGAGTCTGAAACGGGCCAGGTAACCTCTAGATCTCACCCTCTCCTTACAGGTGATACATCCAGTAAAAGCCCCAGACTATCTCTGGTTTAGAATTGATGGTGAATTTCCATAATACTGTGAATCCATAGAGGAATATCTCAATATATTCCCTATTGAGCCTAATTTTCCCCGTTTGGAATATTACAGTGGTATCAGAGCGTCATCTCTAGCACAGCCTGTGAGATCAAGCTATCAGAGAAATGCTGAGAAGAAGCAGAAAAATGGAAGCAGAAATTATTGAAAGGATGAGATTACTCTCATATATTTTTAGATATAAGAAGAACCTCTCCAAGGAGGTTGTGCAAGAAGCATAAAGAAGAAGCAGTGAAGCTCCCAAGGAATTTCAAGAAAAAGAAGATCTTCCAGTCAGATCCTCAAGATCTGTTCATGAGGAACATCCAGAATCCTCATCTTGCAGATATGTGCACTCAGCTATATCATCAGAGCCTTGAAATTTTTTTAGTGAATCCTTCATGAAGAGGGAAAGGGAAGGAGTGATTTTATCGGATGCACTGCCAAGGGTCAGATCTCATTTGGGTGAAGGGTCCTCTTCTCAAGAGGGAAGCTGCAGTGAAACCTTTGTGAGGTTTTAAGAGAAAGAAGAAGACATGGGGATCCCTCCTTCAATAGAAGACCAATCTCTAAGGTCTCATATTGAGGATGAGGCATGTTCCCTTTCTGAAGAAAAGGCTAGGGGTGAGAGCGCAGACATAGCATGAGGACCTCTAGTACTACATGAAGAAGAAGAAGGAGAAATTGCTCCAAGGAGAGAAGCTCTTGAATTTTTGCAAGGAGTTCCTAAGAGTCTCACACATAGAGATTATGGCACAATCCATGGGCAGCATGTGCCATACTTATCAGATGGTGAGATATTGAAGATTGAAGAAGACAGAGGGAAGGGCAAGCTTCAAATGGTGAGAAACTTTTTCCCCTCTGTATTTCAGAAACATGTTGCACAAAGAAGGCTGAAAGATCAATGCAAGAAAAGCAAGGAAATATCAGTCCCTACATATTCTCATGGTCTATGCCTTGATTTTTCCTTACTTTAAGGAATTCCAGCAAGGAGTTCCCATGATGAGCAGAAGAGAAAAGTGTTCCCTCAACCTTGTGCATCAATTTCATCTCTTCCCAAGGGGAAAACTATCACAGCGCTAGAGACTTTGGGTAAGATGCATGCTTATGAGAATCAAATTTAATTTCATGGTTGCATGTATTTTCTTACTTCATATTTGCATACCATTACTCCCAAGAGGAGTGTTATACCATACAAGCTTCATGGCAAACTATGGGTCAATATTGTTCTCAAACATGGCCACTCCCTTGATGGGCTAAGGGAGATTCTACACTATGATGGGTGCTGTATTAAGGCAAAAAATATAATTCTCATTTTCAGCCATGGTGAGATGAAGGGAGCAGTAAGTAAGTGGCTTTTGAAATACTTACAACATTCAGATTTGATGCAGGAAAGGGACAACCTGCGCTGGTTCTTGTTGGGTGAGTTTAAACACTCCCCAAATTTTCTGGTTTTCTTGTCACATGCCTTATATCTCAAGAGGAGGCTGCATAAGAAGAAGGCATGGGTGTTTGGGTTGAAGAGGAAGAGGTATGGACATCACATGATAAGTTCCATGTCCATACAATTACTTTTTCCTACAATGTATGTACATGTGTTTCTGTTTAAGATGAATTTCAAAATCTTGTATGTAATTGGGCTTGGGAGAAATTGCAATCTTCTCATGGTTTGGCATAAGGGGAGTTTTTCATATCATGATATTGATGCCCCATGCATGAGAGGAGGGATTTCACATTGGGTGAATGTGTTCATGGTGGATGAGATCTCCCATATCTATTCATGCTTCAAGAGGAGGATAGAATACTGCATGGTTGCTTCATTGCGTATCTTGTTTCTTTTTACAAAGGGCCATGTATCAAATTTATGTCATGAAGGAAGTTCCCTCACATGGAATAAATTAGAGCATGACATGTGTTTTTTGAATCATATTCAGCAAACACCCATTATCCTCCACTATTCTAAATCTTTGAAGAAGCTTGTTGCAGCAAGAAGGTGGTGGGATGGCTACCTATTGTACTATGGTTTGGAGCAACATGGGGAGTGCTTTGAAAGATGGTTACATCATCATTGTCAAAGAGGCATGAGCCATGTAGATATGGATCAGCAGCATGACTCTTTGGGAGGGTTGAATCAGCCCACTCTTCCTTCTCTTGAGGAAGGAAATTGAACCATGCATCTCTCCCTTAGTTGCAGAAAGATTATTGGTGTAGAACATGATCATGTTACGCATGTTTTTATTTCTGATTTCATGCACTCTTACACCATGTTTTTGCAGGCCAAAGTTCCAAGGAGAAATGATAAGATCATGTGAGCCTCTTGGCCAATATTGGGCTCCAAAATTTCTAATTTGAGCCACTCCCTTGAGAGGAAAAGGGGGATTTTTGTAGAAGAGAAGGGTGCTACCCCAAAGCACCAAATATCCATCACACTTTCAGCCATGATGATGTGGCATGGGCAGCAAGAATGTAGGATGGCATGTGCCTCATGTGAGGACCACTCTCCATGTATTGAATATTCCATATTCCAAAGAGAGCATGGGGAAAACCATGCTTGTTTCATATGATTTATTGTACCCTTATGGGATGAGCTAATTTCATCTCATGAGAACATTGGAGAAGCAAGACATGGATGGATTGGTGAGCACTTGGCTTATGGAGGAAGCTTATCTTATGTTGGTGTCACCAAGGAGGAAATTTTGCAACACTCACCTTGCAGTTGCTTGAGGGCAAGCAACAATTTTTTAAGGGGAGGACTGTAATGTTCCTAATTAGCCAAAGATAATTGGAATATTTCATTTTGTATTAATTTTATGTACTGATGAATAAAATAGAAAGGAGGACATGAAAAACTCCTAAAACTCAAGAATAAATTAGTTCCTATGAGAAAAGAGGCATATTTGAGCTACTTGAATAAAACTTGCAGGTGTGAAAGGGTCAAGACCACCAAAGGAGATCCTATTTGACCAAGTCAACCAGCATTGTCTAGGTTCATTGAACCTCCTTGATGGACTGCGTTTTTCTAGAAGGGGTTTCCAAGTGTGAAAGGGGCCAAAGAGATGAAGTGGTTTAGGGTTTTCCAAGAGACCCTAATGTTATAAAAGGGAGGAGAAGGCACATGAAGAGGCTTTTGATGTATTTTCGAAATAGAGGTTGCTTGAGCAACTCTACTTCTCTTGGCTGTTTAGCTAGAGAAGGAGGATTTCCTGTTTAGGAATCCTCTCTCCTTCCTTGAGTAGCTCTTGGAGGAGATTGTGATTCATTTCTCCACTATCCGAATTTTTGGCCAAGCTTCATCTCCATTAGCAACGCTGGTCCTGTTGAGGGTTTTGCAGCTGTTGTGAAGTTGCAGCAAGTGGTGATTCAAATATGCAAGGATCTAGATGTTTTGAGGGATTTCTCTCAGGGAGGGTGTCTTGTGACAACCCGGAAGAGGATATCTGTTGTACTTTTATTTCAGATCTGTATACTTCATCCATTGTAACATTCAGCTCAATCTACAACATTGTTTCTCTAGTGAACTGCATTATTACATGTACTGCTTTTATTGCTAGTTGTATTTCTCTCATTGTACTTGCTTCCTGATGATTGAGGCTTGCCTCTCATCTTGAAGATTCATCTTGTAGCTACTGATATCTATTTTTCAGATCTGATATACTATAATAATAATCATATTCAGCAATTTCTGGAAGTTTCCTGCAGTTTCATGTATTAAAAGTCAGATCTACATCTTCTTGTGCAATATCTTGTAAAAACCCCAAAGGGGACTTGTAGAAGAGGCTGAGTAGTTTCCATATCTGGTATGGATCTGATGTTACAGCCATATATCTGCCATAGATCCAAACTCCATCATTTATCTTCTGAAGCACACTTAGAGGGACACAGTCAATTCTTTTCTGCAATTTTATAAATGTCGAAGATGTCATTTTAGTGGATTTCTGCACTATTATTTCATGTGATTTGTTGTATTTTAATGGGAGAATATTTAATAATGCTGATATGATGTACCATGGCTGAATTCATAGCCTTATGTCTGATCTTTAGTGATTCCTAGGCAAAACTATGCAATTCTGGTTGCTAGGTTTTCATGTTGCAGCAACTCTTCTCTTTAGCTGATTTTTAACTAGTCAGCTTCGTGGGAGATCTGTTTAAGGTCCTTAAACACATTTTTTTCAGCTAAAATTCAGCATGGAATTCCCCCATAGCCTAATATAGGGTATCCCAGCCTTGGTCTACATTATTTTTTCACTCCCTTTCTTATACATTGTTTTCCCTAAGCCTGTTGCAAAATTTCCTGAAGTTGAATTTCCCGCTTCTTCCTTAGATGGTTTTTGCTCCTCTTTGGACTCATTTATTTGATCTGAAGATATAATAATCCCAAGGGATTAAAAATCCATTTTGAGTGTGTTATTCCCATCCTTTCTTTGTTTCACCAACTTTCTATAGACAGAGTCTGAAATGGGCTAGGTAGCCTCTGGATCTCACCCTCTCCTTAGAGGTGACACATCCAGTAAAAGCCCCTTCAGGCGATCTCTAGTTTAGAATTTCTGGTGTATTTCCATACTACTGTGAATCCATAGAGGAATATCTCAATATATTCCCTACTGAGCCTAATTTTCCCTAGTTGGAATATTACAATCAATCTCTATTCATTCCTACCTATGACTCAAAAAGGTTCATCTATTTATAGTGATTTAGCCTACACATCCAATGGTCCAAAAAATATGCTTTGCAGACTCTTTTTCTACCCTTGACCCATTTATAATGCGTTAGGTTCTTTGAGCCACCCTAAAACCCCTTTGTTCGACTAAACAATACAAAAGTATACAAGATTCGTAGCTGTTAAGGGACCTTGTTCCAACAGTCCCCCAACACAATCTTTTGACTCGTCCCGAGTCACGGTGGTCGTGGGTCCTCCATCTCCACCTAAAGCTACATGATGGCCTTGATCAGTGGAGGAAGCACCCCTTCGCTTTGCGTAGCGGTAGTCTGAGCTATCTCTACCAACTTCTATGAGGTTGGGCCTTCTGTAGTGGCTGCGACACTATCCAATGTATGTTTCAACTATTTCACTACAAAATCTACATCATGAGATGGCTTGAGGGCCTCGTCCACCCATAGTTTGAGGTGATAAATCAGCGTCTAATTCCATTGTCGAAGGGCATATATGTCGTCTCTGAGGGCCTGGGTGGAGCGCAGTTGAGTCAAGTGCTAGGCCGGGACCAGTGTAGTCAAGGTAGCCTCCATTTGATCAAACTCCTCTTCCTTTTGGTGCATCATTTGATTAAGTTCTCACATGATAGGATCACGCTGTGCCTTGGTCCATAGTCGCATCACTGTGTCCAATAATAGGGCACCCTGAGTAATTTGGCTTGTGATTACATTCATGGCTACTGTAACCAGCACAACCCGTTGGGCCTTGACCTCCAGAGATGTTTATGGCTGCATCTTAGCCTGTAATTCTGTGATTTTCTCTTCCAGCTGAGATTTGACGACTTGGACCTCTGTCTGGGAGCCTCTCAAGGCTGCGACCACCCCTTTGATCTTAGCTTGGGGGGTAGCTGTGGTGGGTATTCAGTCTGCAAAATCGATGTAGAGTCGACCAATTAAATGCTCCAGCTTCGTGTGCACAACCTGTACCTTGGTTACCTTAGCTGTCTATTCACTAATGTTTTGTTTTGTTGTGCAGAGCCGCTAGTGGGACTGATGGTTCTTGTGGTGTATTTATTGAAACATTGATCTATGTAAAGCTTTCAGCGAATTATGGGGCAATATTTCCAAATCTAGCTGAACCTCTCCGCAGGCCTGTACTTGTGTTCCGATGTCAAGTGGACTAACTGTAAGGGTTGCACCGGGCAGCGAGCAGAGGCAGCTTGCTTCTACAACAAGGGTTGTGTTGTGTGCAGCGGGGGTCGAGCGGACCTGGACCAAACTGGTTTGTAGTGTGTCCATCTTCATTTTCAAGTCTCGAAACTCGACCTGAAGTGCAGCGACTGCAACTTGCTGCTGCTTTTCCAAAGTCAGCCACTTGTCCTCTGTGGCCAAGGTGACTGCATCGGCAATTTGTCCCAGGTCGCCTTCTATGAGTGTAAATGTTTCATCACATCATGTTCTCTGTGAGCACTGCTTCTTGTGTGGCCCCTTAGCAGCTGCACCCATTCGTTTTGTTCCTCCAGGCGAGTCAGAATCCCCTGGCTCCTGGTCCACTGTACTGACGTGTGGCTGCGAGCCCTTCTGTGAGGGTACTGCTGCACCCTTCTTTGTATTTCTATCTGGCTGTAAATCCTTTAGGGACACTACATTCCCTTCTTTCCCCATGTGGTTGTTTGATCTACCGGTTCCTTTGGCTATGGTGGTCGGGGAAACCTTCGCTCCTAAAGTGCCTACTGTACCGGTTTTGAACCCAACCTGCAACTGTGAGTACCAGGTAGCAATTATTCGATCAATATCCTCGTCCGCATCCATATATGGGAGGGAGACCTAGACTTTATCGTTGCACGCTCTAATTTGGATGTAGTGCAAGGTGACCTGAAATGTCGCAATGGATTTCTATTTGTCATATACTGCTGGAGACAGGTGTGGGTGGGAGTTGATGGCGGCTACCAAACAATGCTCAAACAGAACCCAAAATACCTAATTTTCCTCGATACGTTGCACGTCCTTGGAGTCCCATAAGTTGGCGTAGCGTGCTCCTTCTTACATATCTAGGGTGATCTTAGGGAGGACTGCTTCCTCTGGTGCTTCCCATGCGACCAATGCAATAAGCAACAATAGCCAAGAGTAACAGAATGGGCGCCCCTAATCCTTGGCCTCGCGAATATTTTCCAAAAGTTTGTTACATGGGTACTGGGCCCAATTAAAGCATACTCCTTTTTTGCATTTTCTTGCCAACTAAATAACATATACAGGTATGGTGGCAGCTTGGAATTTGCGCATTAGCTTGCATGCGAGCAACAATGTACCCATATGCATACCTGGGTTGCTGATGGTATTGATCATGAATCCCCAAGTATTCCGTAGTACATGGTAATTATTTTTCACGTCATCAGAAATCTTCTCTCATATTTCTTACCCACCCTCAGCATTTGGTCAGGTCCTTCCATGGGGAGGCTAGTAATTCGGTGAATTAGGATAGTGTCAATAGGGATGCGGTCCCGAATCGACAAGCTACCGTCTTGGACTAAAGCAAGCAGTTTACGAACCACGCGATCTGTAATGTTGTAGTGGCCAAAATGTGGGATCCTGAGTAGGTTCAACAGCCTAGAACCGGGCAACCCATGCACCTAGCGCATAGGGATGACTTGTACCCCGTCATCTTCCAGTAACCATTCCAGGTAAAACTCAGGGGCCGACTAGGGAAAGGCCTCATAGTTAGCTAAGTCGTGATTGTCGAACTTTACCTCATGAAGCTTTTTGAAGGGTTCACCAATGATAGGGACCTCACCCAGGGATAGTAGCATCTGTAGGTAGATACCAAGCCATCTAGGTTCTTCGGCATGTGGGTCGAGGGTCTGCGAGGTCGAACAAATGGGGGCAACCATTTGAATGGTTGGGCGACCTAGGCCTTTTCGTGATTAGATAAAGGGAAACCTGCTGCTTTAGGTAAGTTGACCGGGTCCATATTCTGTGGTGGTTTCATATTGCGAGGTGAAGTACGGGATTTTACCCTAGCCCATTTTGCAGGCTTTCGTGACCCTTGCACTTTCTATTTTCCTTTATTTACTGCTGGAGGTGGAGTGGAAATAACTGTTATGGCTCCTGATGCACTCTGTACTACCTCCTCGACTGTTGGCTCTGTCAATTCTATCACTAGGTTGGTGGTCATCATTCTAGGGCAGAAACTGAATTCCAACCCCATGTAGCTGCTCTTAGAGGGGGTAGATGGTTCAGACATAACAAACGTACAGTAGGCCCAAATGATCCTAAAGCATAATCCCGTGAAGCACAGACAAGAAAAAATATATGAAACCCTCATCTGACTGATCCTTCCCCTTTTATAAACCAGAGAGCTACTAACAGTTAGGTAAATTGTAATAGATACTTTCCATCAGATAAATGGTACAAAATTTCAAGAGATCGCTTCATTAAACATCGACTGCCTACTCCTATCAACGGTAACTTTAGTTGTGTACTTGATTCTACTATCCCAACGAATAGTTATCGCACCTCCTATGCACCCAACACACCCCAGGGCTCCCAGTGCACTTGTTGCACTTTGAACAGACACCAGCACCCCTTGTGAGCCGCTCTAGGCCTCCTAAGTTGTGGCCACCTCCCATTCGTACCCTGATCATACTCATGTGTTGTCGCAGACAGATTATTCCTTATACAACTACTCCAGCCATATAGTCATTTGATCCAATATGGTTTGAGCCGGCTACCATTGAAATAACTAGGGAGTATATCATCGTGCAGGGTGGATAGCCTTACAGCTCCGCCGTTCGTGATTACCTTAACTGTATAGGGCCCAAGCCACTGCTGTCAAAACTTCCTTGGATGTTTCGCAAACTAACTATAATATAGGAGGACCAGGTCACCCTCTGTGAATGTATTTTGGTGAATATGTCGATCATGCCAGGCCTTATCACAGGTCTTATTGTAATATTCCTAAATTAGCATGCAGCTAATAGGAATATTAATTTTTCTTTTAAAATCTAGATAGATGAATAAATGGGCAAGGAGGCTCATAATTTTCTTAAGTATGAATAAAAATCCCTCATAATGTGAAAAGGGGTCATGTAATAACTAGATCAAGCATCCACATGTGTGAACAGGGTCTAAAATGTGTGGAAAAAGTCAAGTTTGACCAAGTCAACAATATTTTTATATGGGGAGTGGATCCTAAATAAACACACCTCAATGTGAATGAAGATCAATCTAGCTAGTCAAAATGAATACACCTTGAGTGTGAAAGGATACTACACATGAAGATCCAGTCAAGGTTGATCCAATCAAGATTGACTAAATCAAACAACACTGTAAAAATATGAGCAAGCCACATGGAGACAACGTAATTTTGGAGGAGGAACCTTTGCATGGAAGCAACCTCATAATTGGGTGGGACCCTTGGTGAGGAAGATCCTCAACTATGTGGAGTGGATGGAAACCATATGGGGCATGATTGAAGATTATATTTTGTATGTGGTCTATTTAGACTTCTTGCATACTTTGGTTGTTTAGCTAATTTTTTTGCATTGTTTAGTGCAAGGGTTTTCTCATGCGGGAATTCCCCACTCTTGCTTGGAGATCTTGTTTAAGAAATATGAGGAGATTATTTTGTGCTTCATTTTCCACTATCTGGTGTTAGGCCAAGAAATTACCTTTAGCAACAACGCAGTCCCTTCCAGAAACTGTGTTATTGCTTAAGGTGTTGCAGTGGAGGGGTTTAATCCCTAGTTTTGAGAGCTAGTTTCCTAGGAGGAGGATCATCCTTTTCCCCAGAAAGCTAGTAGGAGAGTATACAATCATTTCTTTACCTGTTCAGCCATTTTTATGTAGAGCTTCATCTATACATTGTGATTCATCCATATATCTGCAATAGTTATTTCATGCACATCATTTCTGTCAAGAAATCCTTGCTGTTTCATCTTGGATCTATGTAAAAAGAGATTAGATCTCTGTTTTTATGCCTCATTGAGTAATATAATATAAGATCTGATTCATCTCTCCATTTTCTGAGTATAACCCTCCAATGACTGCGCTGTCTCTTTATGCAGTAATTTCTGTGTGTTGCAGTCTTGGTGTTTCAATGTTTTTGGGCTGTTTTGAGCATGGGAGGCCTATTTAACTAGGAAAAAGTCATTTGTTTCTGATTTCCTCTCAGATATAAGTTCAATAATTTTAGATCTAATGGATTCAATGGCTTCATTTTTTTTTTATGCTCATATTTCTGAAAAATGTGTTTTCTGTGCAAGTATTGCTGATTTTCCCATTTTGGGATATTAAAGTGGTATCAAAGCCTTAATATTGGCTCAGCCTGTGTTCTTAAACCATTATGGAGTCTTCTCATGAGGAGGAGAATATATGCAAGAGAAATCAAAGAAAACCCTTATTTTCTAGAGGAAAGAAGTTTTCAAAACTTCTCTTTCAAACTCTGCAAGGTAAAAGCAAAGACATCAAAGAAATGAGGAGGGAAAGGCATGGAAGTCCCTCAACAATATCTGCAAGATCTAATTCCTCATCTTATGGGTTTGAGCATTCATCCACATCATCAGATCTACAACTTTCTATCAACCACTTTTTCATGAAGAAGAAGAAGAAGAAATGAGATGTGCCAAAGAAGGAGACTCTTGGTGATTATTTGCAGGAGTATGAAGCTCAATCTAAGGAGTTTAAAGATCACTTGAACTTCCAAGGGTTTTGCAAGATCAATGAAGAAAGAAGCACAAGGAGCAAGCAACATGGTGTGGCTAGATTCTTCTTATCTACTTTTGAGGGATCACCTAAATGTCCAGCTAGGGCTTGGGTGAAGGAGCTAGACACCTATGTGCAACAACATCAAGTTTTATACAAAGAAGCCATCAAACTAGCAGCGCTGAATTTTGAGGGTAAGGCTTATGCTTGGTGGGTTTTTGAGTATTTTTCCTTAAAAAATGCAAATACATCTGCTTATGCAAAGTTCGTTAGAAGAGTAGTAGAAAGGTTTGATGGGAAATCTTATGAAACACCTTCTATGGAGTTTATCAAACCAAATAAAACAAAATTTTTGCATATGTTGGAAGGGTCCATAAATTCAGCTCCATTTCAGAATGTAATGTTCCCAAATTTTAGCCTCAAATGTAAATGGAACATTAGAGTTAATAGTATCTTTAGCCGATCAATAAATGGGTAGAAAGCCCATAAGTCTTCTAAGGAGGAATAAAAACACCTCAAATGTGAAAGGAGACACTCCTTGTAGCTTAATAAAACACCTCCATGTGTGAACAGGGATAATATCAGGTTGACTCAGTCTACTTTGACTAAGTCAACAACGCAGTTGAGGAGGAGCAGGAATCAAGGAAGAAATAACACTGTTTTGGAGGGAGATGAATCTGTTGATGGAAATGACCTAATTTGGTGGGACCAAGGGAAATAAAACTCAAATTTTATTTAAGGAAGAGGATGGAAACATTATTCTTCATGTTTAGATTATTATTTTGTTTGCTCAGAATTTTTTCTTCCTATTTTTGTTTAGCAGGGTTGTTGTGTTGTTTAGCACCGGGTGTTCCTGAGCAGGAATCCCACCTCTTTCCTTGAGGAGCCTCTTGGAAGAGTTTTCTTTCATTTTCCACATTAGGTTTTCAGTCCAAGCTTCATCCTACCTCATCAACGCAGTTTCTGCAGGTTATTGTGCAGTGTTGCAAGGTGCAACAGTGGAAGGGATTGGAATCCCACTTTTCTTAGCTATTTTCTCATAGGAGGGAGGTTTCCTTCCATTGGGAGATCTGTTTGGAGAGGTCTTGAGCTTATTTTATATCTGTGGTATCATACCACACATTTCCTGACATTTCCATTGCTATTCCAGCTAGGGAATGCATTATTTTAGGAGGCATCTTCAGTGGATGGTCTAGTGGCTTCGTTGTAGTGTTTTCTTGTGATTGAGAGGTTGATCCTTTTATGGGAGGAAGCCCTTGAGGTATCTACATCAGATCAAACATATTTCAGCCTTCTAAACTCTTGTATCTCATGTTGCAGTGATTATTTATTTTATTTCTAAATATCACCATTTTATTGTGAGTGTATGACAAGAAACCCTTGCCGAGTCCTCGTGTAGTTTGTATAAGGAGACTAATCTAAGTTCTTAAGAATTATTGATTAATATATGAGTAGATACAATTTTTCTCCTATTTTCTGAGTTGAAACCCTCATAAGGTTGTGTTTTTTCTTTTTTGCATAATTTCTGAGTAGCAGTGTCTGGGGTTTTCGGTCATTTTCAGCTACACTAGTGTGGGAGGTATGTTTACCTCACCTAGTTTCCTTTGTTTAAAATATCTTCTTGGATTTATATGCTAGATGGATATATCTCATGCATTCAAGTGATGGTTTGCATTTTTATGGCTTATATTTCTGGAAATGCGTTTTCCTGTGAATGCATTGCTGATCAGTCCATTTTTGGAATATTTTAAGATATTCCAAATACTTCTTATTTTCCCTATTTTGGGTTATTAAAGTGGTACCAAAGCTTCAATATTGGCTCAGCCTATGGATCTCAGGCCATTATACTTTCAGGAGAGATGGATAGAAAGGAGAAGGCTCCATTATGTGAAGGGAGAAAGGAAGACAGGCTTACAAAGCTTCTTCCAAGATCTATGCAGAGCTTTCAAGGAGAGCTAAAGAGAATAAGAATGGAGATGGGATCTCCAGAAGATTTTGTATCTAGAGCTAAATCTAGATTTTCACATGGTGAGGGTGAGCATGCAGCTACACACTAAGATGCACAGTGCAGTCAAGTGCCCAGATCTATATTGAGATGGATGAGAGGAGGGAGAATACCTAAGAGGAAAACTCTTAGTGATTTGTTGCAGGAGTATGAATCTGAAACTAAGAGATTTATAGATCATACTGATTTATAGGAGTTTTGCAAGAACCAAGTGGAGAAGAGCAAGCAGTAGGATGTAGATAGATTTCTTCTATCTGCTTTTGAAGGTTCACCTACATGTTCAGCTGAAGCTTGGGTGAAGGAGATAGACTCCTATTTACAACAACACCACATTTATGAAGATGAAGCCATTAGAATTGCAGTGCTGCATTTCATAGGTAAGGCCCATGCATGGTGGATTTTTGAATCTTGTTCCTTGAAAAATTAAAACACTTCCTCTTATGCAATATTCATTGAAACATTGATAGGAAGGTTTGATGGGAAACTTCCTAAGACACATGAGCAAGAAAAACTTGAGAGAAAAAAAACCTTGCATCTGATGGAGGAGACTCCACTTCAGAAAACCATGGGAGAAGCTGACATCTTGCATTACACATTTTTAGAGGCAATACCTCTAGTTCATACTCCTAAACAAGAGGGCACGGGGATCTCTTTTTCACAAGAGGATCCAATTATTGAGATGTTTCCCATGCACATTGATGAAGATGAGGGAAACAACGTTGTCACATCTAGAGCACATCTAGTACCTCATGTAGAAGAAGGAGGAGCACATGATCTAGCAAGAGAGATTATTGTATCCTTGCAAGAAGTTCCCCAGGAACTCAAACATGGAGGTCAAAGCACAATCAGTGAGAAGCATGATTGTGAAGCATTGCAGATGAAAGGAGAAGGTAGGAAGGAAGGAGAAGGTAGGAAGGAAGGGAAACATCATTTGATGAGAGGCACACACCCTTCTCTATTTCAGAGAGCTAATCCAAATAGGAGGCAGACTGTATTGCACTGTGAAGGCAAGGGCAAGGTTTCCCAACCATATATACAAGCCACTCTTGACATTGATGTCTCACTACATGGAGGCATTCTACCTGGGAGGCCACCAGATCTAGCATTGATGAAAGAAATCTTGTCTTTGGATTCACCACTCTGGGATTTTGGAGGGGTGAAGGGTTTGGAGGAGAAATTTGACATGGGGGATGTCAAAGTAGCAGGCAGCAGCATGAGGAGAGCTTCACATGCCAGATCACCAGCGTTGTCTCTTAGGAGGATTGATCCTTATTGGAGATCTCAGCTCTTAGTAGAGTACTCCAAGGATCTTGGTGCATGCATGATTCTTGATGACTTGGATAGATATGATGAGTATATGTTGGATGATATGGTCATCTATTCACATGGCAGAGTCTTCTTGACTAGAGCTTCTAGTCTCAAGGAGAATTTGCTACTTGCAACACATGAGGACTTCCTTTCCATGCATTATGATGCATACCTTTCTTTGGCAAAGGAGTTCACTTGGGAGGGAATCTAGCATGAGATATTTCAGCATATGGAGAGATGCATATCTCGGATGATGATCAATAGGAGGTCATAGCCACTTCCCTACTCATTGGAGGTGAGGGAAAGATTCCAATTAAGCCATTTCAGCTCAAGATCTCAAGTACATGATGGAGGAGGTATAATTTCACATTCTGTATTGTACTTCTTTTCCTTGTTTAAGCAACATAATCTATCAAGAAGAATTATCTCTTCTTGCATATTATATGATGATGTAATTGTAGCTACTTGTAGCATTGATTTTGGCTACCCTGTAGGTGGTTTTTGGTAGAAGCCACATGATTCTTGGTGTGCACCATTGACACCACATTGTATCTTCATGTTTCCATATTATGAGATGACTGTGGAAGAAAACAAGTGGTTGGGAAAGCGTTTGTTAAATTTTGTTTTGATGCAAGCAAAGGATGCACTGTGTTGGCTCCATTGGTGGAACTATGAACCACTCTCCGGTTGTCATATGGCAGCTTGTTCTTATTGATTTTTTCTTCCATTTACTGCTGATATTTTTATATTCATGGGGAGCATTGTTTAGAGAGTGCTGAAGGTATTAGAGATGCCCATTGGGAGCATGATTCTCCCCACTTTACATGTTGTACATTTAAGGAGGAACCATGGGAAAACCATGATTTCCACATCACACTCTTTCCCTTTTTTTGGGAGGAACCACTTGGAGAAGTTGAGGAGGCACTTCATGGCTGAATTGTTTGATGGGGGAGCTTGGGCCATTCTTGGAGGCCATGTTATTTCAGCCCAAGGATAGAGGCAGTGTAGAAATTTTCTTAATAATGAAGATTTATCCACTGAGATTATCCTGATCATACACTAATTTGAATTCATGTATAACACATAACCTCTTCTACAATCGATCATCAATATGCGGAAATAGAAACAGTCGCATGCGCACATAAACACAATATGTAATGGGGAAAGCTTATAGCTGAAAACCCCCAGCTATTTTGTATATTATAATAGAAGAGAACATGTAACAATCTCGGTACAATACTCCTCACAAGTACTCAGTACTGTCTCCAAAAGTTACACACAAACTAGCTCAGTTTTGAACAAGTCACAGGTTCAAAACTCATCCACTATTTGCCTGCCTCTACTACGCAATCCAAGTTGGTGTAATGAGAGATCCAAGTTCGAATCTCCTTGGCTTCAACTGCGCAATCCTCATGGGAAATCTCCTCCAATGCTTGTGCAAATCTCATGCACAACTCATGTCGCAACTAATAGCAAACTCACCCTTTCATCTAACTCTTCCACTGGTCTTCACTGAACTGTCCATGCACTGTAGTAAAATGATGTGTTCTTGAGTTGAATAATGAGTTAATAATTTATGAATTAAATAATATTTAATTCACTCCACTCATTACTAGTGTATTAGCCAGTTAAACTAAACACAACTAGTTCAACTAAGTTAAA